>BTPG01000005.1:46904128-46986628 GCA_036245525.1 Semisulcospira habei | reverse complement strand
AATGTACCCGATCAGCACGGGGCTGGATTTGTTTGCCCTTAACTCAACCCAAATGCATTCTACGGTTTTTGACTCCAGGTCCCCACGCCTGCGAGTAATACCGCTAATTGAATTATGAATGTATACTGCAATACCCGTATGTCCCGGGTATTCAGCATCGCGGCGCAGTACAGTGAAGTCCTGGATAGAAACGGCCTCATCGCTGATGTTACGATTGAGACGCGATTCCGTTACACCAAACAAGTGAAATGGATTGGATTGACTCAAGAGCACACACAGATCGGGAACTTTGTTAGTTAAATGATAAACATTTAAATGGCCAATATGTAACTGGCGATCATACACCATGATTGCTAATGTATGTCAATACCAAAGAGTACAAATAAAAAAGATTATAAATGATACAAAGGCAAATAAGAGCTGAAATAATAAAACAAAGCAAAAGAATATCAGTCCGCTCTAACACACAGAATGTGGGAGGCAAGTGAAAAAAAAAAAAAAAAAAGAGTTTCTTCTACGCATTCACTGATATAGACCACACTACCGGTCACTAACGGTCACTAACAGGGACTAATCCCTTTAGCAAACTTCAACAGTCAAAGCTAAACGACCCCGCTGCGCGATAGGGGAAATAAAGTCAGCGCTGCGAAAGGACACAGATATGATCGTAGTGTGAATATACGTAGAGCACTAGTAGAGAAAGTGTCACGGTGCACAAGTACTAGTGCTATAAGCGTCACAAATCGCACAGAGTGAGAAGATCGGTATTCACGAATACTGTCGGCAGAAGTCAAAAGGATGACAATGTTAATATTGGACCACGCGCAGTGGTTGAAGTTAAAAACAAATGAGATACTGAGAATCTCATTCAAGTGGTTTTAAACCTTATCCTACGAGCGAAAGCGAGTAGGATAAGGTTTTAAGACCAGGTGAGTGAGATTCTCAGTATCACCTAAACACCGATGTAAGAATCTATTTCTTACTCACCTTTTTCTTGGCATAAATCTGATGTGAGTTGGTTTTTGGCACACACCTAACCACAACACAGCCGCCATTGTGTCTTTGACAAAGAGCATGACGTCGTTTACTTGTAATGTGAAGTGAATATTTTGGATTTCAGACAAATGTTCCTACACGATGACGTAATAGCGCAATAATATCGCCAGAGTAGGCCACTATGAAAGGGAGTCATTGCACGTGAGCTCAAAGTAGGTCAAGTTTCAATATCGTGTGTGCCCGTACCTTTTTGTTCACCTGATTTTCTACAAGACAATATTGTGCACACGTGTCTGTCCAAGCACTAGGGCTGTATCACACGTGTCTGTCCAAGCACTAGGGCTGTATCACACGTGTGTGTCCAAGCACTAGGGCTGTATCACACGTGTCTGTCCAAGCACTAGGGCTGTATCACACGTGTCTGTCCAAGCACTAGGGCTGTATCACACGTGTCTGTCCAAGCACTAGGGCTGTATCACACGTGTCTGTCCAAGCACTAGGGCTGTATCACACGTGTCTGTCCAAGCACTAGGGCTGTATCACACGTGTCTGTCCAAGCACTAGGGCTGTATCACACGTGTCTGTCCAAGCACTAGGGCTGTATCACACGTGTCTGTCCAAGCACTAGGGCTGTATCACACGTGTCTGTCCAAGCACTAGGGCTGTATCACACGTGTCTGTCCAAGCATTAGGGCTGTATCACACGTGTCTGTCCAAGCACTAGGGCTGTATCACACGTGTCTGTCCAAGCACTAGGGCTGTATCACACGTGTCTGTCCAAGCACTAGGGCTGTATCACACGTGTCTGTCCAAGCACTAGGGCTGTATCACACGTGTCTGTCCAAGCACTAGGGCTGTATCACACGTGTCTGTCCAAGCACTAGGGCTGTATCACACGTGTCTGTCCAAGCACTAGGGCTGTATCACACGTGTCTGTCCAAGCACTAGGGCTGTATCACACGTGTCTGTCCAAGCACTAGGGCTGTATCACACGTGTCTGTCCAAGCACTAGGGCTGTATCACACGTGTGTGATGCAGATTTTCCGCTCACAGGTGGCAAAGAAGGAGGAGTGTAAGAATTTTTTTTGTAATGTCCAGGGCATCTCTGTGTCCTTCTTTTCTTCCTGAGCTGCGCTTCGGGCGACATGAATGACATCGAGACAGCCGATACCGTAAAGAAAGATTGTATATGTAGTAAACAACAACGAACTGTAACGAATTTACTTTCACGTGCCTTCGAGAATTTTCTGTGTGAAGGGCTCGAGATCCAGCAATAGGAAGTAAAGGCCCACCAAGTTAACCGTTTCGCTGCCAGTGATCACGAATTGCGCGTCTGACACGACTGCACTCTGACCGAAATTCGGGTGAAGAACACCGATGAAAATAGGACCAGCAGAGCGAATAAAGATAAACATAAAGATAACAGACATAGGGATTATCAGACTAACAAGACAGAAATCCTCATGAGTCCCCGCGACTGCGGAGGCTCATGGGGGTTTATGTCTCTTGCATCTGTGTAGCGTTCGCCTTGTCCCGGCAGTTCATGGGTAATGGGCGAAAAATAGGAGGCAGCGTTATGATTGTCTCCCTTGAACAACAACAGGCGTCGATCAAGAACCAGTATACACATTGCACAGGGGAAGATGAGTGACCAAAGTTTCAGGAAGTGTCAGATTGGCTGCAATATGTCACAAAAGCAGCGTGATTTGGGTATGTACTCGAGTTTCTACAACTTGTCAAACACGAAGCAGGCGACGCTTGCTTATAGCCCTTACGACGGGCGTACAAGTACTGTTGTACACGGTCGATCTGTCTCCTGAACCGTTACATGTAGTTTTTAGAAGACAACTGCCGCATTTAAGAATTTTAGGCCCTAGCATACCGGATTCAATGTCTTTACTTAGCATGGCCAAATTTAGCACTTTGAATGTTGTTATTTCCTGCAGGAGCCACCTCGACAAAAAGCACTACCTACAGACAAAGAGTTAAACCTCTTTACATGTGTGACATGTTTGAAGTGTTAGGTTGCAGGTCCTCTCCAGAGTGATGTCTGTAAGCACGGGCCTGCATCAGAGGTTTCGTATAAGGTAACATGTCTGCTAGCTCCGCTTGAAACTTGAAACTCAACAAGAAATAGGCGAAGAAATTAACTAAAGAATGCAGAGCAGAAGCCGCGTTATTCACGCGAAAAGCAAGAGCAAATGAGTTCTGATACTTCCCGTTCACAGAGAATCTGGAACATGCATCTTCGTAGCAGTAATTGCAATTTCTGGCAAAACTAGCACCAAATAAACAACTGAGAGAAAAATTAGCATTTTTGTGATACTGGTTTCTGATCGGATGAACTGTGATAAACGGTCACCCGTCATCTGATGACGTCTTTTCATCGTCTGTTTCAGCTTGACGACAGTGATGATGGTGCAGATGAAGACCAGACTGACTGATGCGGGTTTGATGATGAATTGAAGCTCTTAGCGATCTGTAATACTATATTCCTGTCGAAGACGTGTCACAACAGTTGTGAAGACGGTCTTGGATCGGTTTATCGAGGGGTCCAACGTCCATTGTACAGCGTAGAGAACAGTGGCGGATCCAGGGGGTGGGGACCCAGGGGGCCCGGCCCCCCCTCCCCCGTCAGCCCTGACCCCCCCCCAAAAAAAAAAAAAAAAAAAAAAACCTAAAAAAACCCCTATTCGATTGTTCTTCATTTCTTGAACGGTGTATTTCACAATTATCTCACGGGATCGGTGGGTGAGACTAGTGTGTTTATGGGTCTATAGTCAAATATCCTCGCCTGGCACTGCTGACCTGCACCTGTCACAGTACTTCACCCAGACATAGAGTGCCATGTGCCCATGCATTCACAGGGGCTCACGTAAATCAGTGCCTCTTACTGTGCGATAAATCCTCATTGCATCCTCAGACTGAGTCAGACAGCGGAGGGAAGTGTCCAGTCATTGCTGAACTGGGGTCCAACTCAGTCCCTCAGCCAGGCATAGAGTTTCATGTGCCCCTTCAGTCACATGGGCTCATGAAAAGCATTACCTCTGTCTTTGCGTGGCATACGTGGCAGTCATCTAGGTTTAAGTCTACGGCTGTGGACACGCCATCTGTGATCAGAAAGCGAGAAATCAACTGCGCTGTGAGTTTTCTCCCTCGGGGTGAGCAGCCGACTGGCCCGGGTGACACAGGTGATTGCTAATCCCTTAATCCCGTCACACATTACTCTCTGAGCACAGTGAGTCTCTAGTCTCACTCAGATTGCGTAGCTTTGTCTTTTGAGGTACATGTAGTATCCGTGGACATGCACCAGTGCCCATCAGAGTAGCAATGTAGTCATTGATGCGTGTCACCGGAGGGGAGGTGTGAACTGTCCTGATTTTGATCACTAACTAGCCCTTAAGTAATCGTCAGCCAGTGTATGAGGTATGGGAGATCATGCCTATTTCTGTGATCGGAGCCTGTGTTCCTCATATGGATAAGGTTTGTGCGTGTATAGAGCAGAATCACAATCTTCACAAAATAATGGCTGTGTTGTTTCTCAGACGGAGGAGTAATTGGTAGTGTAGTGTTGTTGTCAAGCACAAGGTGATTGTTCCTCCAGAAACTCCAGGTAGAACATTCTTTTCAATAAAATAAATAACACCATATAAGAATCAGAAGTGCCCGATTAATCTTATTTTGTTAGGGAGGTGGGGTGGAGGCGGAGAGGAGGACAAGTGCATGTATATATGATCAGCCCTTCCTTTTAAAAATGTGCCAAAGGCGGTGCTGTGTCCAGAGATAGAAGAAGAAACATTTTTACAACTAAAAATCGTAACCTCAGAAAACTCTAAGTAAAAAACAAAAAACAAAACAAAACAAACAAACAAACAAACAAACAAACAAACAAACAAACAAACAAACAAACAAACAAACAAACAAACAAACAAAAAACACGCGTAGAGAGAACGGTTAAACATGATAGTACAATTTTTTTAAAACTCCCCAAAGAAATGCACCAAGAAAGAATAATTTCAACACAACTTATTTGTAATTTTTTTTAAAGCCTGTTTCTTTCTTTGTTATGATTTTATGCTCGCCTGATAGTCACAGATTGGAAAACGGGAAGAGGGGAGGGGGGGGGGGGGAGGCGGGAGGGGGGCGGGCGGGGGAAAGTGAGGGTTGTTGGGCCCCCCGTCGAGACACCCTCTGGACGAGCAGTTACGGTGGAGACTGCATCAGGATTGATAACATTTTACTAACTTTTGTGATGAAAGGGACATTACTCCAAAAGTTAAAGCATATCTGATAATAATTCTAAATAATAATTATGGTATTTATAATGCGCTTTTCTTATAATAATTATAACTCTAAGCGCGCACTCACAACTCGTGCACGCATGCGCACGTTTTAGACAATGACTCACGTACCACAAATACATTACGACAGTCAGCTTGGGGTGGGGGGTGTGGTGATATTATAGTGCTAGAACTGTTGGAAAAGGTGAGTTTTGAGGGCGGACTGGAAGGAGGAGAGAGAGTGTTTCTGACGGAGAGAGAGTGGGAGGGTGTTCCAGGTGGATGGACCGTAGACGGAGAAGGAGCGGGGGTCAAAAGTGCTGAGTTTGGTGCGGGGGGTGTGGAGGCGGAGAGTGTCGGAGGCGGAGCGGGAAGGAGTGTAGGGGTGAAGTAAGTTGGAGAGATAGGCAGGAGCGTAATTGTTCAGGGATTTGTAGCAGAGAGACAGAATCTTGTGTTGGATGTGTTGGGGGATGGGGAGCCAGTGAAGGAGTTTGAGCAGGGGAGTGATGTGGTCGGATTGTTTCTTTCTGAGGACGAGGCGGGCAGCATTGTTCTGGACGCGCTGGAGAGTGAAAGTGGTGGAGTGAGGGAGGCCGGAAAGGAAAGAGTTGCAATAGTCTATGCGAGATAAGAACGACGACAAAACGGAAGCCATGCTGGTAGGCACTCGCCAGAAACTTTCCCAGCTCCCTCCCTCTCTCCACCTTCAACTCGACAGCACCCCCATCTCCCTCTCTGACTCGGTCAAGAAACTTGGCGTTATCCTCGATTCCTCTCTTTCCATGACCAGCTTTGTCTCCGCCACGGCCCAGGCATGTTATTTCCACCTCCGCCGCATCAGTCAGATCAGAAAATACCTCACTACCGAAGCTGCCACCAAACTCGCTGTCTCTCTCATCTTATCTCGCATCGACTACTGCAACTCTCTCCTTTCCGGCCTTCCTCACTCCACCACTCTCACTCTCCAGCGCGTCCAGAACAATGCTGCCCGCCTCGTAATCAGAAAGAAAAAATCCGACCACATCACTCCCCTGCTCAAGCTCCTTCACTGGCTCCCCATCCCCCAACGCATCCAATACAAGATTCTGTCTCTCTACTACAAATCCCTGAACAACTACGCTCCTACCTATCTCTCCAACTTATTTCACCCCTGCACTCCTTCCCGCTCCCTCGCTTCGCCTCCGACCCTCCCCGCCTCCTCATCCCCCCGCACCAAAATCAGCACTTTCGGCCCCCGCTCCTTTTCAGTATACGGTCCATCCACCTGGAACACTCTCCCACTCTCTCTCTCTCCGTCAGAAAGACTCTCTCTCCTCCTTCCAATCCGCCCTCAAAACTCACCTCTTTCAACAGTTCTAGCACTACATCAGCACACTCCCCACCCCAAGCTGACCGTCGTAATGTATTTTCACTATTTGTGGTACGTGAGTCATTGTCTAAAGCGTGCGCATGCGTGTGCGAGTTGTGAGTGCGCGCTTAGATTTATAATCATTATAAGATAAGCGCATTATAAATACCGTAATTATTATTATTATTAGAGAGACAGCAAGTTTGGTGGCAGCTTCGGTGGTGAGGTATTTTCTGATCTGACTGAAGCGACTGATAGCAAAATCCAGACCCAAAAGGTGACTACCAAGCGTGTTAAATGCAGAGAAGAACCCACCGGAGAAACCCGCTTCGAAAAGACAATTACAAGACAATTTATTAATAATAATACCCTTTTTCAAAATAGACAAATATCTGATAGACAAACAAATATCTGATAACGCCTTTATTTTGAACATTATGTTCATGACACGAACAAGGGTTATGGCAAAACGGCTTTCTTGTCTGTTTGCATAGGCTTATATGTCGACTGCTGCAGGTTTGCTATCAGTGTTGGTAAACCCATTAATTTTTGTTGTGTTCTTTGTCCGAGGCTAATGGCAGACAAATGACGTCTACGTTGGCAGTTTGCTTTGTGGCTGTTAAATAATGTTTTGCTCTCTGCATGAACAAATGGATCGTAACCTTTTTACACTCATAGGCAAGTCGACTTTTCTTGAGGCCCTTCACTTCCAACGCCAAAGAGCCCCAGCCGTCCCAGGAATATAGATCTAAAATGGTGTCAGTGAAAGGCATAGATCCTCATTGTCTGTCCATTATTACGCGCCCCAGTATACCGCGGTATCGGATATAACTCACACAGGTCTATCCGGCTCGTCCTGGTATGCCCGGTGAGCAAAAGTTCCTCGGGTCGACATCAGCCTTAGGTGGCCCGCGCACCCCTGTGCGCGGGCCAGCTGAGGCTGACGTCGGCCCGAGGACCGTTTGCTCACCAAATGGTTCTTCTTCACAAGCCTACGTGTTTCCAGCACTACAAGCAACGTGATCGCCAATAGCGCGGTCTCAGTGTACGGCTCCCGGGTACCGCTGCCCGTATCTAGACACTATTTTTGGCTTTCATGGCCGCAACTGGAACTGGAAATGAAAAGAACTCAGAACTCAGAACTCAGAACACTTTATTCGGTAGGTCAACGACCCATTCGAATTGGGGTGAGATTACATAACTGGAAAAACCAATGACAACACGAGAAAGGAAACAGACAAAATATGGATAAAAAGAAACAACAATTTCTTCTTGGAATTGGTACTCATAATATAATAATCACACACACACACACACACACACACACACACACACACACACACACACACACACACACACACACACACACACACACACACACACACACACACACACACACACACACACACACACACACACACTGGAAATGAAAAGAGATAAAGTGAAGTATGTACGCTGAGGGTAGTCACCGTGGCACGTTGCATGCTTTATCTATTATCATGCCGGTTGCTGTTTATTTTAGAAAATATTTGTCTCTTACAAATATTAATTTTGTTTCCTCCCTGGTAAAAAAATGAACGCCTTCACGGCCAGTGGACATGACGCAAGAGGCAAAGAATTTCATGCGCAAATTCATGGGCGCATGTTTATTTATGTTAATTGCAGTTGGGTTGTGGTCAATTTGTCGCGGCAAATGTTGCACATTAACACCTGCAGTTCTGATGAAGTTCATATTGCAACAGTAAACGGATTGAACGTAACATGACGATGTGTTGTAAACTGTGATGTTTTCTTGCAAGCCACTGCTTGCATTAAAACAATCGTGAATATGTTTTGTTTGCACAGCACCGCTGACCTGGTGAATAGTCCACGTTTTCCTGACTTAGCGAAGTCCTTGTCCAAGAAATAATAAATATTAACAATGCACACACGCTAATGCGCACTTAGAGTGAGAGAGAGAAAGACAATGACAATGACAATTATCCTTTATTTGACAACAGTAAAAGTTTTGGTAGTAACAACCATTTTTCGAACTTACCGTTGCTAAATCTACTGATTAATTACTATCGCACTAATTATTTTCTACTATTGAACAGGCAAAAAAAAAACAAAAACAAAAAAAAAACAAAAAAAAAAACAAAAAAAAAAAAAACCTAAAACAAAACAACTTGACAAATACAAGCCAGTAGAGAAGAAAAATGTAAGGTTGAAGTGACATAGGAATTAACAGGTTTACTGGTCGGGCATAATCACATGCTGTGAGGTTCAATTAAAATAATGTTATAGGAATACACGCAGCCTAATACGTATGCATACGCAAGCACGTTTCAGCACGCCACTCTGTCTCTAATATACACGTACGCATACGCACGCGCACGCACGCACGCACGCACACACACACATGCAGTGACACACCTGCACACACGCGCGCTCGCGCGGCTTAGGACGTTAAGTCAGTCAGTCATATGAATAGTTGGCTACACACAAGCTGTACTGAATACAACTGAGTCATCGAAAAATGGGATACATGCAGTTATGATCTAATCAGAATAGTATGTTTCAATATGCGCACAGTCACTGTAGTGCTGCTGACAAAACAAGTACAAGGCATTCCAAAGGCTGGAGCCAGAGAACGTTAAACTCGTTTTATAGAGATCAATTTTAGGTCGCGGCACAATAAGGGATTTTCGTGATCTGGAGTATGTTAATGACTGGGCGGTAAATAGCTTTGTGATATATCGGGGCAGCTTTTCGTTTAATGCCTTGAACATAACCATTCCCTTATTGTCAGTTAAATGAACTTTCAGGGAAAGAATGTTTATGGCTGCCATTTTAGATCAGTAGTTAAGCTGGGATCAGGGAAAATTAGTTTGGCAGCTCTTCGATGTAGAAAGCTCAATCTTTTCAAATGGACATCATTTGAACCATCCCAATGACACAGTAGAGGCATGTGATCTAATATGGGCGTTGAAGAACAGTCGACGTGTCTCCATATCAGTAATGTGTGTAAGATTTGCTAAAACGTACAGATTTTTAGACAACTTTACAGACATTACTGATGTGTGGCTGCCACCTAAGCTGGTTGTCCACCGTGACTCCTAGCAGGCGATGGTAAGTAATTTTGCTGCTGGATTTGCCTTGACTGATTGAGAGAGAGAGCCGCGTTTGTGTTTTTGGCGGGTGCTAATTACCATGCTTTCAGTTTTTGCTGGGTTTAGAATCATATTATTATGACTGCACCATTCATCAATATCTTGCACTGTGTTTTGCAGTCGTGAATTGATGTTTATCCTTATCTGGCGTGTGTACAGCGGCATCATCTGCAAACATATCACATGTAATGCTTTCATTTTTTATCGCAAGAGGAAGATCATTTATGAACAAGCAGAATAAAAAGGACCAAGAATAGAGCCCTGTGGTACGCCATGCTTTACTAACCCTTGATTAGAGTATGCACTATTTAGTAATACCTTTGTTTTCCATCCTTCGAGGTAGGATCTGAAAAACAACGCCGAGTTGTTAGTATGCATGGATACTTTCTTGATCGGTATTTCGTGGTTTACCATATCAAACGCTTTATGAAAATCTAGAAACATGACTCCTGTAAATGAAAAGAAAAGGGGAGACTGCCAGTGCTAATATTTTAGGAAGGTTACAAAGTAAAGTAGATTATAGCACTGTCAGGGGAGAGAAATGTGCATGATCGACCAGTGATCATAGATCTACTGTGGCCAAAGCACAAAAAAAAAAGATAGGAAAGAGAGGGGGCGCTAAAAAAGTGACTGAAAGCAATGCATATGGAAGCCCCCCCGAACTTTTGGTAGGTTCTCTTTTAGGGTGCATGGAAATTTGGCTCTAGGTGGTGGCATGGAATGTATGCCCTTGCAGACACCACAGTAAAATGTGGTTGTCTTTGCAGGTAGGCAGAAATTCCTGCCTCCTCCAGTATCGCCGATGGTGTGCTGAGGAGGTCGCCAAGACCGAAACAGCTGTCCACACCGGCTAAATATCTGGACCCCCCTCGGGGGGACCTAGATTTAAATTTCCATGCACTGAGTGGCTGGAACAGTGGGATATGTGATACGCCCCCCTTCGGGGGGGGCTTCCATATGCATTGCTTTCAGTCACTTTTTTAGCGCCCCCTCTCTTTCCTATCTTTTTTTTTTGTGCTTTGGCCACAGTAGATCTATGATCACTGGTCGATCATGCACATTTCTCTCCCCTGACAGTGCTATAATCTACTTTACTTTGTAACCTTCCTAAAATATTAGCACTGGCAGTCTCCCCTTTTCTTTTCATTTACTACTACAATATCGACTGCAACCCCTTCCCCCCTTTTGGTAGGTTCTCTTTTAGGGTGCATGGAAATTTGGCTCTAGGTGGTGGCATGGAATGTATGCCCTTGCAGACACCACAGTAAATGTGGTTGTCTTTGCAGGTAGGCAGAAATTCCTGCCTCCTCCAGTATCGCCGATGGTGTGCTGAGGAGGTCGCCAAGACCGAAACAGCTGTCCACACCGGCTAAATATCTGGACCCCCCTCGGGGGGACCTAGATTTAAATTTCCATGCACTGAGTGGCTGGAACAGTGGGATATGTGATACGCCCCCCTTCGGGGGGGCTTCCATATGCATTGCTTTCAGTCACTTTTTTAGCGCCCCCTCTCTTTCCTATCTTTTTTTTTTGTGCTTTGGCCACAGTAGATCTATGATCACTGGTCGATCATGCACATTTCTCTCCCCTGACAGTGCTATAATCTACTTTACTTTGTAACCTTCCTAAAATATTAGCACTGGCAGTCTCCCCTTTTCTTTTCATTTACTACTACAATATCGACTGCAACCCCTTCCCCCCTTTTGGTAGGTTCTCTTTTAGGGTGCATGGAAATTTGGCTCTAGGTGGTGGCATGGAATGTATGCCCTTGCAGACACCACAGTAAAATGTGGTTGTCTTTGCAGGTAGGCAGAAATTCCTGCCTCCTCCAGTATCGCCGATGGTGTGCTGAGGAGGTCGCCAAGACCGAAACAGCTGTCCACACCGGCTAAATATCTGGACCCCCCTCGGGGGGACCTAGATTTAAATTTCCATGCACTGAGTGGCTGGAACAGTGGGATATGTGATACGCCCCCCTTCGGGGGGGCTTCCATATGCATTGCTTTCAGTCACTTTTTTAGCGCCCCCTCTCTTTCCTATCTTTTTTTTTTTTGTGCTTTGGCCACAGTAGATCTATGATCACTGGTCGATCATGCACATTTCTCTCCCCTGACAGTGCTATAATCTACTTTACCATGACTCCTGTAAGTTTTGAGTCGTTGATGGAAGATAACCAGGTGTCTATCATCCGTATCAGCGCAGTGTGACATGAGTGTTTTGATCTGAAGCTCGACTGCAATGAATAGATTTATTTTCGGCTTTCCAGGTATATAGATAGATGCTTGTGCATATGCCATTCTAAGTGCTTGGACAAAATAGGTAGAAGTGATATGGGCCTGAAATTATTAATTTCACTAAGATCTTTAGATTTAGGTAGAGGTATTACTTTCGCGTCTTTAAATGCGTCTGGAAAACAGTTGCGATTAATACAGAGGTTGCAGATATAAGTGATACACTCTACAATGTATGGGAGAGATATCTTGTTTATTTTCGCACTAATCTCATCCAGTCATGATGCTTTTTTATTTTCCAATGATGCAATCAATTCACCAACTTCATGGACTGCTATAGTGGGTATGATGAAAGGTTTTGTGCCGGCAGTTCTCTGCTTGCAGAAATCGACTAAGTTGTCCGGGCATGCGACTTTGTTCCCGACGGGATTAATGATTCTGCTACGGAGACGAAGTGGCTGTTAAAGCTTTTTGCTGTGAGATGCGGCGCCTCTAGTAACCAAATTTATCGCACGCCATATTGTGGCGCAGTCTGTACTTTTGTGAATAACTTTATCGAAAAGTAATTTCTTTGCCTTCAGAACCATGGATTTTACTCGATTACGTTCATTTTTTGTAATCGGTGAAGCGCTTCTCTCTTCTCAGCTCGTCCCTGTGCTCCATGGCCTCGATAAGACCCGCAGTCAGCCAGGGTGTTAAAGTGGCTTATTTAACTCTTTGTTGTTGGTTTGTTCGGGGTTTAACGTCCACGCCACCGAAGTGATAATGGAAGGCCCTGACGGGCGGGTTATGGGGGACAGAGAGATCTATTGCCTATGGAGTACGACCTGAACACTGATCAACTCAGCTCAGGCGCACTCAACTGTGCCACTTTGATTTACCAGGACCTTTCAACGGACATGCTATTGAACAAGCCTGTCTTTTCCACCTGGATTGCGAGTCCAGCTACCGGGGCCGGGAGGGGGATTCGAACCCACGACGCGGCGATTCCTTTCGCTCTCCTGCTTCCACGCTTAACCGCCGTAGCTATTTCGAACTCCTGTCTCTTTGTTGTCTCAAGGGCGCGTGTTTATGTAGCACTCTTGAGAAAGATGTGATACCACGTATCTAGAGCTTTATTTGGGTCGGTTTCATTGTACACTTCAGTAAACTCTGCAGAAGCTATATCAGACAGAAAGGCATTTTCATTGAACTTTTTAAATGATCTATAAGCTAAGCACGTATGTCCTTTCGTTTTTAGTTTTGGAAGCTTGGACAGCCACGTGCAAATCAAAGGATAGTGGTCGCTTACGCTAATCAGACCAAAAAGGTGACTGCCAAGCGTGTGAAATGCAAAGAAGTACCCAACGGAGAAAGACTTACGCTAAGACTACCAACTTGAACTTTGCTAACTGCCGGAGTTTATTTGTATTGATATGGTATATAACAGTGGCTAATGATGGCGTAACTCTGGTGGGCGATGTTACCATGTGTTGAAGGCCGACTAGGCAGTGGTACACTCCCATGATGGATGAGGTTTAAGAGTGTCAATGTTAAAATCCCTTAGAAGGAGAAGTTCGCTTTTATGAATATCTGTTTTATCAGTCATGTGTACAAAGTTGTCAAACCACACAAAAAGTGGCCGCCGGATTTCTGTAAAGACACCCAACAAGTAAAGGAGGTGATTTAGTTTGCTTAATCTCGATCCAAATACATTCTACATTGCTAGTTTCTAAGTCTCGGCGCCTGCGGATTATATGTTTAACTGAGTTGTGGATGAAGACCGCTACACCTGGACTGACGGATCTCTCCTAAGAATGAAGTAATTTGGAATGGCGATGGCGATGGCGAGAGAGAGAGAGAGAGAGAGAGAGAGAGAGAGAGAGAGAGAGAGAGAGAGAGAGAGAGAGAGAGAGAGAGAGAGAGAGAGAGAGAGAGAGAGAGAGAGAGAGAGAGAGAGAGAGAGAGAGAGAGAGAGAGAGAGAGAATTGAATTGAACTGAATTGAAACTTTATTTTCTAAGGATGAAGACAGTAGGCACGCAGGCCTTTTTACGTCTGTCCTTAATAACATTTTAAATAAATATAAGCACAAACGGTAACATGACAAATAAATATAAAAAAGAAGAGATAATAATAATAATATTAATAATAATAATAATAAAAAGAAATATTTCGCGCACACACACACACACACATACACACACACACACATACACACACACACATACACGTTCAGTCAGATGTAAGGCAGCACAAGGGTAACGCATGATGCCTATTACTCAAGTGATGCATTACAATCACGCACGCACTCACACAAACAGACGCACACATACGCACGCGTGCGCATACATTAGATTTAAATAAACCTAAAAGTGATCATAGATTATATGAAAGAATATTAACTCTACGATTTCAATTAAAAACTGAAAGAGTAAAGTTAAAACTTCAAAAGTATACTATTGAACACTAACCGTCAACTGTAACTATTGAGGAACTAAAAATATCACACACACAAACAAACACACAGGCACACACACCGAATACTGACACACGCACATGCGCACACGTGTGCTAGTTGTAAGGCAGCACAAGAATAAAGTAAAACACCCATTACTCGAGTGAAGCGTTACACACGCGCGCGTCCTCGCGCGCGCGCGTGCACACACACACACACACACACACACATATTCAGTCAGATGTAAGGCAGCACAAGGGTAACGCATAGTGCCTGTTACTCAAGTGATGCGTTACAATCACGCACGCACGCACACACACGCACACATACTCACACGTGCATATGCAATACATTTAAATAAACATAAAAATGTTCATAGATTATATGAAAAAATATCAACTCTAAGATTTTAACTAAAACTGAAAGGTCATTTTTACGTGTGTTGTAGGGTGTGCTACAAGTCTTGAAAAGATTAGATATGTAAGCTGGTGTTTTTCCTACTGTAGCCTTAAATAACATTACTAACTCATTAAAAACAAAGTTTTGACGGAGAGGGAGCATACGAAGCAATGCAAGTTTTTCGTCGGTACTGATTTGTTGTGGAATGTTTTTATCTAATACAAGTTTTGCCGCTCGCCTATGGAGTGAGTTTAATCTTTTTAAATTTGCATCGCTACAGCCATCCCACACAGATGAGACATAATCAATATGCGATTTAATATGTGCATTATAGAATAGTTGTCTTATTTTTCTGTCAGTGAAATATTTTAGTTTTGCAAGAAGAAACAAATTTCTTGAGACCACCTTGCATATCTTATCTGTTTGGCTCTGCCAGCTGAGACAATTATCAATGTGTGTGCGAAGTACTCGATGTTCTTTAACTTGCTGAATTTGTTCTGATCCTAGAAACAAGTTCAAAGGAGGGGGATTGAGCTGATGTTTTTGTCTGGTGGCGACGCGAGCATGCACTTTGTTTTACCAGTGTTTGGAATCATGAAATTATCAGCACACCATTTTGATGTAACATTTAGACTTTGCTGAAGGGTGAGGTTGACACTGAAAACATTTCCATTAGAAAAGTCTAATGTGTCTAATGAGAGAGAGAGAGAGAGAGAGAGAGAGAGAGAGAGAGAGAGAGAGAGAGAGAGAGAGAGAGAGAGAGAGAGAGAGAGAGAGAGAGAGAGAGAGAGAGAGAGAGAGAGAGAGAGAAAATGAATGAATGAATAAAACTTTATTTTTCAAGGATAAAAGAATAGGTGCGCAGACCTGTTTTCATTCTTGTCCTTGCTACACACTACAAAACAAAATAATGTACATAAAATCATTCTCTTACACACACACACACACACACACACACACACACACACACACACACACACACACACACACACACACACACACACACACACACACACACACGCCCCGGTGTGCAATTGCCGCGTGCACAGGCTTGTGCCAGATTAGCTTGTAGCCTACAGGCGCCAAGCCAAGCCTGCACAACCCTCCACACACACACACACACACACACACACACACACACTCACACACAAACACACACACACACACACACACACACACACACACACACACACATCAGTATATCATGTACACATACTCTCTTGGCTTGACTTCGCGAACGAAGATTTTATAGGAGTTGCCCACGACGTCTGCAGGCTTGTTCGTGGCTGCGGAGGCCAATCCGAGACAGGCAGGTTCGACCGCAGTGGCTGTATGGCCAGGGTTCTGAGCTGCGGCATCTCTGTTTTTTCTCCTGAGCCGCTTGTCCTTAAGGCTAGCTCTGTGAGAGTCCTCAAAGGAGACAGCTGCCTTGTAAATGGTGGAGCGCCAGGTGTCACGGTCCACAGCAAGCGAAGACCACTGGTGGTGGTCGATTTGGCAGGCACTAAGTGACTTCTTGAGACAGTCTTTGTATCTCTTCTTTGGTGCCCCTCTGTCACAGTGTCCAGTAGCAAGCTCGCCGAACAGGGTGATCTTTGGTAGGCGATGATCCTCCATCCTGGAGACATGCCCCGCCCAGCGGAGCTGTGTCCGCAGCAGCAAAGCCTCGATGCTCACAGTTTCAGCCTGTTCAAGGACCTCGACGTTGGTGACATAGTCACTCCAGTGAATGCCCAGGATGGTACGCAGGCAGCGCTGGTGGAAGCGTTCGAGGAGTCGTAGTTGGCTGCGGTAGAGGGCCCAGGACTCGGAACCATACAGCAGGGTGGTGAGGACCACAGCTCTGTATCTACATTCTATCACTTAAAACTATACTACAGCAATTATAAAAATTATAAAGGATTTTGTACATAAACCGCTATTGTTCTCATTATAAAAATCAACACGCCTCACTCCAACAAACATAAACAGGCATACACACACACACACACACAAACACACACACACACACACACACACTGGCACACACACGCGCGCGCGCGCGCGCGTGCGCAAACGTAGGGATGCCGCGCGCGTGCACACACATGCACTTGCACACACACAGATAAACACACACCCGCACACACATGCGATAGCGGCCTCCCCGCGCCAATAAACCGCGCACAGCTAGATGCTATAGTCTGCCATGGAATTGTGAATAAGCCAGATATCCAGTGTGACTAGACTTGTATAGCGATCCCGCAACCACCGCGCGCGCGGGTCGACGCGAAGAAACCACAGCACTGCCACGCGGCGCGAGCGCCCAATGCTGTGTATATCGACGGCATTCCGTCTGGCCAGCCGAGTCCATGGGGTCATGGATATTACATAATGCGGCTTGCTGGAATGCCAGCTGTATATTACATGCGTTCATAAATGTTGGAAGAGAATGCAGACTATCCGGGAAATGCCGCGTAAGGCATGGAGTGCTACATGTAAAAATAAAAATAGAAATAAAAAATAAAAGGAAAAATTAAGTTTTGTCTAGATGTTTAAGCAGCTTGGTCTTGTAAGTTTTAAGCGATAGCGCGGCTCTAACATCCGCAGGAATAGAGTTCCATAACGTTGCACTAGAATAGGACAACGACGACCTATAAATGTCCAGTCGAGGCATCGGTACAACAAGATTGTTCCTGATCACTTTTAGTGCCAATGGGACATAAAAATGAAGAAGATCGGTACAACAAGTGTTCGACTGGACCTCGTATGAACAAAGTGGAACAAACTATTGAGATAGGCTGGTGTTTCTGAGAGGGTGATTTTGCGCATGAGCACCAACTTATTATACTTATCTGTTTTTCAAGTGGCAAAATGTCTAACAGCTTAAACTTATTGTCAGTACTAATGACTTCTGAGGGTCTATCAACAATGAGTTTAATGGCTCTTCTGTGGAGCGAGTTCAGACTTTTAAAATTAGCATCGCTACTATCGTCCCAAATAGATGAGGCATAATCCAAATGTGACTGAATATGGGCATAGTAGAAGAGTTTCCTTGTTGGCTCATCAGCGAAATGTCTCAATTTCGACAGGAGGAATACATTTTTAGATACGATTTTACACAGTTTAGTAATGTGGCCTTGCCAGCACAACTTGTCGTCTAAGTTGATTCCAAGCACGCGTTGTTCTCTGACTTGCTCCACAGGCTGGCTGTTAAGTGTTAGTTGAAGGGGAGGGGGGTTCAACTGATGCTTTTGCCGTGTGGTAATCAGCATGCATTTGGTTTTAGTGGGATTAGGTATCATGGCGTTATGTCTGCACCATTCACATACCTCATTTAAACTGTCTTGGAGAATCTTCACCATACATGTTACGTCTGATGACGAAACGTCCAGTGTTCCATCGTCTGCAAAAAGACTGCAAGTTACACTGGAGTCAGATATATGTAATGGAAGGTCGTTTATGAAGACAGCGAACAATAATGGACCAAGAATCGATCCCTGTGGTACTCCGTGATCTATCACCCCTTCAGGTGAGATTTTACCATTCACGTATACATACTGGAGAGAGAGAGAGAGAGAGAGAGAGAGAGAGAGAGAGAGAGAGAGAGAGAGAGAGAGAGAGAGAGAGAGAGAGAGAGAGAGAGAGAGAGAGAGAGAGAGAGAGAGAGAGAGAGAGAGAGAGAGAGAGAGATGATGATGAAACGTTTTATTCAGGATAAAAAGTTTTAGGCATAGCAATGCCTATCTTCCAAACTGTCCTGCTCTCTCTCTTGGCTTGACTTCGCGAACGAAGATTTTATAGGAGTTGCCCACGACGTCTGCAGGCTTGTTCGTGGCTGCGGAGGCCAATCCGAGACAGGCAGGTTCGACCGCAGTGGCTGCAGGGGAAGGTATGGCCAGGGTTCTGAGCTGCGGCATCTCTGTTTTTTCTCCTGAGCCGCTTGTCCTTAAGGCTAGCTCTGTGAGAGTCCTCAAAGGAGACAGCTGCCTTGTAAATGGTGGAGCGCCATGTGTCACGGTCCGCAGCAAGCGAAGACCACTGGTGGTGGTCGATTTGGCAGGCACTAAGTGACTTCTTGAGACAGTCTTTGTATCTCTTCTTTGGTGCCCCTCTGTCACGGTGTCCAGTAGCAAGCTCGCCGAACAGGATGATCTTTGGTAGGCGATGATCCTCCATCCTGGAGACATGCCCCGCCCAGCGGAGCTGTGTCCGCAGCAGCAAAGCCTCGATGCTCACAGTTTCAGCCTGTTCAAGGACCTCGACGTTGGTGACATAGTCACTCCAGTGAATGCCCAGGATGGTACGCAGGCAGCGCTGGTGGAAGCGTTCGAGGAGTCGTAGTTGGCTGCGGTAGAGGGCCCAGGACTCGGAACCATACAGCAGAGTGGTGAGGACCACAGCTCTGTACACGCTGATCTTGGTGCCTGTTTTCAGCTGTTGATTGTGCCACACCCGCTTGAAAAGTCGCCCGAAAGCGCTGTTCGCTTTTGCCAGCCTGCTGTCAAGCTCCTTGTCCAGCTTGGCGTCCGACGTGATAATGCAGCCAAGGTAAGTAAACTGGTGCACTGACTTTAGTTCAGACTCGCCAATGGTGATGTGAGGAGGGCGATACACTGTCTTGGGTGCCGGCTGATGGAGGACCTCTGTCTTTTTCAGACTGACCTCGAGTCCAAAGAGCTGGGCAGCATCTGCGAAGCAAGACGTGATGCGCTGCAGGGCTCTCTCTGTGTGTGCAACGAGGGCAGCATCATCAGCAAAACGCAGCTCACGAATCAGTTGGTCTAGGGTTTTCGTGTGGGCCTGCAGTCGTCTGAGGTTGAATAGGCTGCCATCGAGACGATACCTGATGTACACTGCATCGTCATCATCGAGGTCCACTGTGGCCTGCTTCAACATCATGCTAAAAAAGATGGTGAAGAGGGTTGGTGCCAGCACGCAGCCCTGCTTTACGCCGTTGAGAATAGGGAATGGTTCTGAGAGGTCATTGTTGAGTCTGACCTGGCCTTGCTGGTCCTCGTGTAGCTGGACAATCATGTTGAGGAACTTTGGGGGACAGCCAAGTCGCTCCAGGATCTGCCACATGCCTTGCCTGCTCACAGTGTCGAACGCTTTTGTTAGGTCGACAAATGTTACGTACAGCCCTTTGTTCTGCTCGCGGCACTTCTCCTCTAGCTGTCTCAGCACAAAGACCATATCGGTGGTGCTCCTGTTTGCTCTGAAGCCACACTGGCCCTCTGGGAGTTGGTCTTCAGCGATGGCAGGTACCAGCCGATTCAGGAGCAGCCTTGCAAGGATTTTCCCAGCAATGGACAGCAGGGTAATTGCCCGATAGTTGGAACAGTCAGACTTCTCGCCTTTGTTCTTGTACAGGGTGATAACGACTGCATCACGGAGATCTTTTGGTAGTGTTCCTTCCTCCCAGCAGCAGAGAAAGAGGTCATGGAGCTTGTTGTGCAGTGCTGTGCCTCAATGTTTCCAGATCTCTGGCGGTATTCCATCAATGCCTGCTGCTTTGCCACTCTTGAGCTGGTGGATGGCTGTGAGGGTCTCTTCAGCGGTGAGCGGTTTGTCCAATTCAACCTTTACATTTTAGAGAAAGATTCATTTTCAAGATCTTCCTGGAAAGAATCATGACAGAAGCTCTGAAAGATCATGAAGGAACTGTCATTATTGGAGGCAGAACAATAATAATAATAATAATAATACCGTTATTATATCGCAAACTTACGCTTTGCGGACGACACTGATGGCCTTGCAGGAACAGAGAAGGAGCTAGCTCAGCTGGTGGAGAAGCTGGACAGTACAGCCATTGCGTATGGGATGGAAATCAGTGCAGAGAAGACCAAACTGATGACAAATAACACCAGTGGCATTGGCACTGACACCATGCTTGGAAGCCAAAAACTGGAAACGGTTAATAAATTCAAATACTTGGGAGCCATTGTGACAGATGAGGGATCAAAACCAGAAATACTGTCCAGGATTGCGCAGACAACAACAGCACTGACAAGATTGAAGACCATATGGAAGGACAGAAACATCACACTCAGCTCCAAGATCAGACTGATGAGCTCCTTAGTCATCTCAGTGTTCTTGTATGCCTGCGAGTCATGAACCCTCACAGCAGACCTTGAAAAGAGGATACAAGCCACTAAATGTCCTGCTACTCTACACATATAAAAATACATCAGACGATACAGCAAAAGATAAAGCACATATAAGTAAAAAGACCCATCCCCCTCCCCCCCCCCCCCCACCATCAGGGGGAAAAAGAAAAAGAAAATAAACCAATATATATATGTTACGATTATGGTTGTGTTGTTTTGTGAGAGCGTGCGTGCGTGTATATATATATATATATATATATATATATATATATATATATATATATATATATATATATATATATATATATATATATATATATAATATATATATATATATATATATATATATATATATATATATATATATATATATATATATATATATGGGGTGTAGGGGGCTCTGGATAGAGGTAGCACCTTTGCTGTTCGGCAGCTGCGTCCTACATAGGACGGACGGGCATCACTGGTCCTCATCCATCTCCTTAATCTCTCACGTGCTGGCTCCAAGCGCCACACCCTGGCAAACCACCTCAGCTGGTGGGCTAAACCACGTGAGGGGGTGGTGTTCACATTGCACCACTAGGCGGATGAGCTGTTTCTGACAGCCAACGGCTAGAGGACCGAGGAGATCAGGTTGGATCCAACGGCCAAATGTGGGGGAGTAAACCCTTCAAATCAGGAGTGGAGCCCCGAAGGCAGACAGCTGCCTGTATTCACGCACTGTTCTGGCAGCTCCTGCAGCCAAACTGGTGCCAAACGTGCTGCTTTGCATTCCTTTGGATACATCAGCGAGGCCGAGAGGGGGATCTTGACGACTGGGCACCCCAGGATCTCCATACACTTCGCCCAGGCTTGCGCCCTGGAGGGGTCACTCCAGTGACTGACCCAGCAAGCGCATATACTCCATTGTCTTCCGAGACAGGATGCCAAAAAAAAAAAAAATATATATATATATATATATATATATATATATATATATATATATATATATATATATATATATATATATGTATATATATATATATATATATATATATATATATATATATATATATATATATATACATATATATATATATATATATATATATATATATATATATATATATATATATATATATATATATATATATATATATATATATATATATATACACTCGTATGAACCTGACATGTTAACGCAGACAGTCGAACTATTACATAACCTACAGCAATCTGCTGTGCTGGTGCAAAATAATAAGCAGAAAGATAGAACATTCACAAGGACAGCAAATATTTATGGACGCGAGCTCTGAAGATAGATAACTTTGAAATAGACTTTAAATGAGAGGGCAAATTATTCCATGACTTAGCACCGGAAAATGATATGCTAGATTTGAAGATGTCGATTCTCGGTTTTGGGAGATGGAGTAAGCTGTTCCTCGTGTTCTCTCTATTCGTGTGGGGAAACAGCTCGCGGAGAGAGGGAGGGGCGGCATCGTTTAGATTTTTTTGCACAAGTAAGCATCTATTAAGTTCCAATTGTTTACTAAGTGGTAGGATATTAAGGGCCTTCAGTCTTTCATCAGTAGGGGACTAACCAGGAAGAATAAGCTTAATACCTCGCCGGTAAAGGGAATTTTTTTTTTTCAAATGAATTTCTCCACAGCCGTCCCAGATATTGGAAGCATAATTACAATGTGTCTTGATGTGTGCGTTAAAGAATAGTTTTCGAGCATCATTGTCAACTATACGACTTAATTTGGATAATAAAAAGAGATTCTTCGAAATAGTTTTACATGCAGTTTCTATGTGAGGCTCCCAGCTGAGCTGTTCGTCGACTGTCACTCCTAACAAACGATGTTTTGACACTTGCTCTATGGGCTGAGAGTGAAGGGACAGTTCAAGGGGTTGCAAACCACGTTGATGCTTTTGGCGTGTCGTCACCAACATACTTTTCGTTTTAGAATACTAATAATCATATGATTTTCTTCACACCAAGTTGACACTTCATCTAAACTATATTGGAGGACAGCGCTCACGGTTGAAACATTTTTATCAGATTCATGTAATGATGTATCATCAGCAAATAGTTCACAGTTTGTGTCGGGGTGTGATATTGACAGTGGAAGGTCAGAGAGAGAGAGAGAGAGAGAGAGAGAGAGAGAGAGAGAGAGAGAGAGAGAGAGAGAGAGAGAGAGAGAGAGGGAGGGAGAGAGAGAGAGAGAGAGAGAGAGAGAGAGAGAGAGAGAGAGAGAGAGAGAGAGAGAGAGAGAAAGAGAGAGAGAGAGAGAGAGAAATACTTTACGACGTATCTAAAAATATTTTTCTCAACATTTATTACGTTCATTTATATAATAGTCAGGCGTTTAGCATTATGGTAACCTCTTTGCGTGTCGTTAGCGGTTTTAGTCGAGATGATTCCAACAGAAATCATCGCGACTAAAATCGCTTGCCGAAACGCACACGGTTAACATCTGCTCGTCCACCTATAAACGTTACAGTCATGCTAATTTGGCCGGTCAAAGGTCTGAAAGGTCAAGAGTCGCCACAGGTCGACAAATCTGGTAAATGTTTGTAGAAAGTTAGGTTGATTGTATCAGTTCAAACATTTCAGAATCTTTTTAGGAAATTCTGGCGTGTAAACGATGGTGGCCAGTTTTTCTGTGTGTTGTGTATTCTTGAAATGCCAGGCTCTTTTGGTCATTTCGTGTTATGACTGGAGGTCACAGACAATTCGCCTATGTCCTAAACAGTTTAGGAAGTTCACGAATTGCCTGGCTGCATGGACTGACTGTACCATAATAAATGGAAACATGAAGTCATTCGAGACGAACGGCACGATGTCGATCGTCTCGAATGAGTTAACGACCAAAATTTCAGATTGTCAGCGAGTAGTTACCAAAGCCGCGTGATCTGGTATGTACTTAAGTTTCTACAGCTAATCAAACATGAAGCAGACGAGGCTGCCTTACGCGTAGCCCTGACGGTGGGCGCACACTGTGATAGGCCGAGAGACAACAGACAGAAAATAAACTGTTATCCGTTAACCCATTACATCCTGAAGCTGGTTTTGTAAAATTTGCGTATTGTCCTATGAAGGCTGCATAGATTAGGAGATTGATCAACCATTTTGATCAAGGGTTGTTCCAGAATAGCTTGGCGCCTCAGGAGCCGAGCTATCCTGTCACCGCCCTTAGACTATCAGTCAAGTTTATTTCAAGCAATAGGTGTATCAGGATGAACATTTTTAAGCCACCTGCAGATCCATTTTGTGAGTCCTGTTATGTTTTACATATTATATTACATGACAGTGCTACCATGATAGTTTAAAGGTAGTGGCAAAATTATCTGACATGTCCAAAGTATTCTTCCACCACCCTCAACTATTGTGGTCAGTCTGTCTCCGAACCTGTATAGTTTCTAGAGGACAACTCCAATATTAAAGAATTTCAGCTGGGGCTGAATGTGCTATTTTAGCATGGCAAATACAATACGGAACAATTAACACTTGATATGTCGTTAGTGCTTTGTGTCGAGGTAATTACTTCAGGAATCACCTTGATACAAACAGTACCGAGAGACAAAAGGTTAAGCACTGTTTAACTAGCTGCAGCACTGTGTGTCATTTGTAATGTTTTAGCATTAGAATGTTTCAGGTCTTCACCTGCGTGATGTTTGTAAGCGCGGGCCTGCAGTAGAGGTTTTATACAGGGTAATATGTCTGCTAGCGTTGCCCTAAAATTGGAACTTAGCAAGAAATAGGCGAAGAAATTTACTGAAGAATTCAGAGCAGAAGTCGCGTTATTCACGAGAAAAATAATATATAACGAGAAACCAAGCCTGTTGATAACAGGGATTGCAATTTCCGGCAAAATCAGCACCACGTAAATGATGGATATAAAAATTAGCAATTTTGTGATCATGGATTCTGATTGGCGGAAGTGCGAACTATCGTCACCCGTCATCTGATGACGTTTTTTCATGGCCTGTTTCAGCTTGACGACAGTGACGATGTTGCAGATCACGACGAGACCGACTGATGAGGGTTTGATGATTAATCCGAAACTCCCTAAAATGTACCTTGGTATGTTCTTGTCGATGGCGTAATGCTGAACAGTTGTGTAGATGGCCACGGATCGGTTTGTCGTGGGGTCCAACGTCCATTGCACAGTGTGGAGAAACATGTAAGGAGTGTAGTTGGCGAAGACAACTATATACACCGTCACTATGGCTGCCAGCATTCGTCTGAAATCAAATTTGGGGTAAAAAAAGGTGTCAGTGTTTCTAAATTGTACATTTGGCATGACTGTGATTTTGAACCTCATTGCTCGAAACCTTTAGGTCAAAATCACTGATCATCACACAAAATGGTGCAAAAGGGGGTATAGCTGTACTTGAGTCGTGCGGAGTGGTCATATCTCCGTGACCTCCGGCGCCGACGTGGCAAATTTCTAACTAATGAAAATGAATACAATAATTTGGCAACAACGTTCTTAGCAAGATTTTAATGAGGTTTTTTTTTTTAATTTTTATTAACACTCACCTGTAGGATAATATTCGGCCTGCCTTCAGCGGGAATACGACCGAGATGCACCGGTCCAATGACATAATGACCATGAGAAAGTCGACGACAAAGTTGGCCCACCGGTTTAGGTAGGTCACTTGCAGTTTGACGATTACAGCCCAGTTGGCAGCGTCAATCGGGTCGAAGAGCTTTATAAAACACGTGCTTTTGACGAGCAGAAGCGTGATGATGTTGATCAAGTTGGCCACGTCAAGGGAGAAGAGCAGAATGTTCACACGGTCACCAAGACCTTGCTGGAATCGTACACACGGATGCATCAGTTTCTATCTCATCAATGCAAGAACGGTACCAACAACACATAAACACAAGAGAGGATCCCAATGGAGAAAGAAAGACGCTTAGAAAAGACAGTTACGTTTTCCTTTGGGTTCTCCTTTGCGTTGTACACGCTTGGTAGTCACCTTTGTGTTGAGTTTTGGTCAAACACAAGAGGCATACATCCACATGTATGTGGGGCATACATGCGTGCTCATGAGGCTCCTGCTCATTCATATGTTGTTTATGCCTCAGGAAAACAGGCTTAATTCCTTCACTGTCACCAGTTTCCTTTTCTACGAATTACGCTGCACGACTGTTTCATTAAAAAAGCGAAAGCGGAAACGCCATGAACTGTCGAACTACCACTCGCAATACAGTTATACCCCTTACTTCCTCCCGCAAAACTATCAAGCCCCATCCTCACCCCTTTTTATTTTCGACTGTCGCCCAACAATCCTTCATGTTTTCGTTGATTGATTTGGATTTTGGAGAGGTAGCTAAGAGTCAGAATGACCCACAACGTTCCTTCTTCTGTCCAAAGGCAACAAGACTGAATCTCGTCCGAACAAAACATATTACCATACTGAATCCTTAGTTGGAAAGTTCAAATTTTGGGACAACATAACAATACAGCCGCCAGCTGCAGCCCCTTTGACATATGTGTGTGTGTGGAGGTGTGTGTTTGTGTGTGTGTGTGTGTATGTGTGTGTGTGTGTGTGTGGGGTGGGGATGGCTGACAGGTTAAATGTCACAGGGAGGGGGAGGGGGGCAGGGGGGTAGCGAGGTTTCGCAGCGATGTTTTTACGTAAGGCTTAAAAACAGCGCAAACAGAGCCTCCAGAGAAATGGCTATTCAAAACTACGTGCAAAATTCGACCCAGGAGACTATTCGACCATGAAAGCTTAACTGTGGTGCCAGAATAGTTACTCTGACACCACTCTTAAAATTTTCATGCTGAAACAAAATCTTTCTGTAATGTATCAGTACTGAATGAGTTAACAGACATAAAGACACACTGACTAAGCTTTTGGCTGTCGATAACGCTTTTTGTCGAGGAGCTTTCAGTAGAAATCTCCTCGAAAAAAGGCACTAACGACAATCTCTTAGTCCACTGGTTTATGGATACGGTAACTCTTTTTGTTGAAGTTCACGATTCCTGCAGGATTCACCTCAAGAAAATGTGCTACCCACAGCGAAATGGTTAATGAAGGGCGGACATCACGTTCTGACCTTGCCAAAAACTAGAAGACAGAGGACGTTGCCCGGGATGCCGACCAGGATGACGGAGATCGTAAAGCCACACCCCAGCACCGTCTCCACCGTTTCCAACGCCAAGTCACCCCCTCCTCCTCCCCCTCCTCCGGTAACTCCTGAATCCGATGCTGCTGTCGTAAAATTATCCGTTCCAAGTCTCACTAGGCCAGTGTTCAATGTTTTTGCTGCTGTTGTCATTTCAGTCACAAAACACGCCGCTCCAAAATCAAATGCACTAGGCTTCGTTGCTATTGAAAAGCTTCTAGTCCGGAGTCCAGTAGAACCTCATCCTCTCGTGTTGCGTGAATTCACGATTGTAGTCCTGTTACAGTAGACGTGGCTTGTAAAGAGGTCTGACGTAACACAAGCCCAATAAAAAGAATATTGTTTTATTCCTGAGAGCAAAGGTCCTTGGGCCAACGAAGGTCGCAGCAGGCCCGCGCACTGCTGTGCGCGGGCCCACTGCGGCCGTCGTGGGCCCGAATACGTTTTTTCTACATGGGTATGGCTCTCGACAACGCTTTTTGTGTTTTAACTCCTTCGCTGCCGGTGATCACGAACTGCGCGTCTTGACCGACTGCACGCTGACCGACATTCATGTAGATGGATAAAAAAGCTTAAAAAACATAGAACTTACATGAAACATAAGTCCTCATGAGACCCCGCCACTGCGGAGGCTAATGAGGGTTTACGACTCTTTCGGGTTGTTGCAGATTTTTAGCGTTCGCCTTACCTCGGCAGTTAAGGAGTTAAACACACTTTGGATGTATCCCAAGTTCACTGTAACGTTCCGTGATGTCTGGTGTGCCCGTAGTCCTCACAGGCAGGCCTACAATGTCCACTGTGATTCGAGGCTGTCCACTATATTCGAGGATGTCGCAATAATTCGGTTTAGTCTGACAAATCACTGAAGCCATTATAAGACCGTAATACGTGCACACACAAAAAAGTAAACAAATCAAATCAAATCATGTTCCCAATTAGCCAGCGTATAGCCTTTGACAATAGAAACGCGACAAGCAATGTGGGGAGTACGCACCGATCACACACTTAATTCTTCAAATTCACGACATGACCTTAGCAACTAAACTTTTCGAATTCGTAACACATACCATTCCTGAAAAACTAAATTTCGTTCGACAATGTTCAGTGGTGTAGGACCCGGGGGACGGGGCTGGGGGGTGGGTGGTGCGGGCGGGGCAGGGGGGAGGGGAGGGGGTGGTGGGTGGTTAGGGATGCCATCGACATGTTTAGTAGAGAACAATGTCGCGGTCAGGACATTGTGAGACAAACTGTACATAAATGACCACTGTTGAACCGTTCCTGAATTTCTCCTGCACTCCAATCAATCATCAATCATAATCCTTAAAAGAAGTCCTGGCGCTGGACTGACTGTTCCGGTTGCAATGAAACTTGACGCTATCACTTTTCTACGGATGTCGTCGATATAAAGGACTATTGTGCTGGAGGCTTTTATAGAACATTCTACCGACTACTATGATAAAAAGGACCTGAGCACGCAAAGTTCATCGGGCCGACGTCGGCCCGGGGACTTTGCTTGATGGTACATGTACGTTAGTCGGAAAGTTAAAACAGGTCCGAAAGTGCCGTTCCCTTCAACATACAGTTCGACATGAGCTGTTCCTAAAGTCGCTTTCTTATAAATACCCATTGGCTATATATCGTACACAAAAGTGATGCTACCAGCGTCGAATAGTCAGCTTTGTAGCATTTCTTTTCTCAAAGGCTGTACTACAAACCATATCAAATAATATAGATGCCTGACGGCTGCGGGTACAGTTTGCTTTGCGTAAATATGCAGTCCACTCATTTGGTTGTAAATTTTTTTATGTCCATTGCATGCGCAAATAATTGATCTTAACTTTTTCACATTCAGAGACAAGCCGATGTTTGTAATGGTATACTCAGCATTCTGGTATCCTCTTGCAAACACATTGTTTAAGTTTTGTTTTTATTTCGACAATGAGAGCACACGATGGGTGCCTGAATATTTTGGCGCATCCACGCGCCACTATTTAGCTACAGGTCTGCCTCATCATTACGCGGTCCAATGTACCGTGATATCGGATATATCGGCCGAAGGTCTGTCTGGCTCCCGCTGGGATGCCCGGTAAGCAAAAGGTCCTCTGACTGACGTCAGCCATAGCTGGCCCGCGGGTCAGCAAAGGATGAGGTCGGCCCGAGCACCATTTTCTCACAAGTGGTCTTTCTTTACATACCTATGTAAATTCAGAAACACACCATCGCCATAAACGCGGCCATATTGTATGACTCCCGCGATATACTGAGGCTGCCCGGTACTCATACACTATTCTTGCGCTTATTTGGCCGATCTACCTCCCGCAAGTGGAAGTGGAAATAAAGAGGGTATTCCACTGTGGCACGTCGCATGCTTTATCTATAATCAAGCCAGTTGTTGTTTAGTTTAAATTTTTTTTTTTTAGAAAATATAAAATATTGCGTTCCTTCTTGGTCTAGAATTAACCCCGTTTCGGATCGTATTCGTATCGGATTCGTGCTTATGCAAGCGTATCTTTAGTAGTAGAATCGTTGAATATTAACTCCTTCACTGGCAGGGGGAACACATTGTGTTTCTGAAATCTTTGCAATCCCAACACCAAAGAGCACCATCTTTCGAAGGAGTCATGATACACGCTGATGTCAGCCAGAGGAATAGATCCTCACGAGCCCACAACTGCGGGGGCTCATCAGGAGCTATGTCTCTTGCAGTTGGAGCGTGTTCATTCCTTCTCGGCGGTGAAGGAGTTAACCCCCTTGCGCATGCAGCCACTGCTACTATTTACAGTGCCGGGGGGGTTGCATGCACAAGTAAGTTAACTCATTCTACCCCAACACCGAAATCCCCAAATTTTGCCGTTGTCCTCTGAAGACTGCACTGCAGTGCAGGACACAGATCAACCATGATAGTTCAAGGGTGATGCCAGAATAGCTTGACGCCCATAGGCGCCAAGCTATTCTGGCATCACCCTTGAACTATCATGGTCGATCCTTATCTTGATGTGGTGTGTCTGGGGTAGAATGAATTAAGAGAAAAGCAGCGTTTTGATTTTGGACCAGCTTTGACCCCTTCACTGGCAAGAAGAAGTAAACATGAACCAACTGCAAGAGGCATAGCTCCCCATGAGCCCCCCCCCCCCCCCCCCGCAGTTGCGAGGGTTCATGAGGATGTATGTCTCTCAATGAAGCAGTATCCATGTTGCTTGTACGGTTGAGGCTTATGGATGTTTGATTGATGGTATGAGAGCGTGTAGTGGGTAGGTGTGTGTGTGTGTGTGTGTGTGTGTGTGTGTGTGTGTGTGTGTGTGTGTGTGTGTGTGTGTGTGCGTGTGTGTTCGTGCGTGGCGAGTGTGTACATGTGTGTGTGAGTGTATGTGTTCGTGTGTGTGTGTGTGTGTGTGTGTGTGGATTTTTTAATTTTTTTAATTTTTAATTTTTAATTTTTATTTTTAGATCCCCCCCCCCCCCCTGTAGTTTGTAGCAAGGACAAGAATGAAAAAGGGTTTGCGCACCTATTCTTTTATCCTTGGAAAATAAAGTTTCATTTCATTTAATTTCTCTTCTGTTTATTCGCATTGCACACATCGATTTTCGTTTGCACTGAAAGAGGGATGACCATAATTATTATAAAGTCGTCGATGAGACTGTGTGCTGCTCATTACCAAAGAAAAGATATATACATTAGAACCTGTTCGTCTTTATCAATGTACTATGTGCTGTTCAGCAGAACCTGGTTTGAGAGACCACTCTTGTGATAGATCACTTGTCATTTAGGCCGTCATTATGTCAATCGTTTTCGAGGCTACAGCCACCTGCATGCTGGTCTTAACACATTACATCATGAGGTTGATTTGTTAAAAATATTGCTTATTGTATAATAAAGGCTACGTTACAGATTAGGAGGTACATCGACCGTTTTAGTTGAAGGGTGGTGCCAGAATAGATTGGCACTTCAGGCCTAAGATTGCCAAGCTATTCTGGCACCACACTTGAACAAACATAGTCAAATTTCTGTCAAGCAATGGGTGTATCGGAATGAAAAGGGCTAAAGTGTCCCCCAAATCTAGGTGCTCTCTCAAGAGAAGATTTGAAGGGCAAAAAGTGTCGCCTGTCATGAAATACCGTGAGTTAGGTTGCCGCCTGTCATTAAAGACAATCTTTTTCGTGGCTACGATTACCCAAATGAAGGTCTGTAATGACAGGATGTCTCTCACAAGGGCGGTCGTTCAAAACAGGTTCTGCAGTATATTGATAGTGATACACATGGTGAACGCGCTGTTCTCGGCTCCTGGGCCCACCGCCTACGGTATGTGACAGTATGTTGTTCAGTTTATTCTGGCAGAAGGCCCTCTAACTCCAGTCGATCCAGGTACCCAATGCGCAAAAGGCCATCGGGCCGACATCGGCCGCCGTTTGCTCGCGCACGGCCGTGGCGGGCCAACGGTGACCCGATGGCCTTTGCGCACTAGGTAAGGTCTAAAATCACAGACCAACACACAACTGTATTTCTTAGACTGTTGAAGAGGAGATGTTTTTGTCCGTGCGTCCTTCCATCCGTCCCTTCATTCATTCATTCATTCATTCATTCATTCATTCATTCATTCATTCATTCATTCATTCATTCATTCATTCATTCATTCATTCATTCGTTCGTTCATTCGTTCATTTACTTATACATTTTAATTAATTTCTTTATTCACGTGATTATGGATTCTTTGAAAATTGATAGGTAACCATTTATCGTGATTTGAATATTTTAAATATACTGACGATATAATGTATAGTATCCCGTCCCTGCCACATGCCTTTCCCCACCCTTCCGTCGTGTCTTTGTGTACAGTGTATAATTATATGTGTGTGTTGGTCCATAATGCTGTGACTTTGGGAGGAACTGGGTGGCGCGGTGGTAGAGCGTTTCACTCTCGTCCGAAAGGTCCCGGGTTCGATTTCAGCTTGGTTCAAAATTTGGTCAAAATTTGTGACTTCGGGCCTACGGTCAAGGATCAAGGGCTGTGATTTTGCGAAGGGTGAATGTGTGGCAGTCAGTACCTGTCGCCATTGGTTGACGTTATTCTCCCACAGTGCACATATGTTGCTTTGCTGTATACTACAATCCCTTTTGTAATGTCCAGGGCGTGTCTGTGTCCTTCTTTTCTTCCTGAGCTGCGCTTCGGGCGACAACAACGACATCGAGACAGCCGATACAGTAAAAGAAAGATTGTACATGTAGTAAACAACAAAAGACTGTAACGAATTTACTTTCACTTGTCTTCGAGAATTTTCTGTGTGAAGGGCTCGAGATCCAGCAATAGGAAGTAAAGGCCAACTTAACTGTTTCGCTGCCAGTGATCACGAATTGCGCGTCTGACACGACTGCACTCTGATCGAAATTCGGGTGAAGAACACCGATGTAAATAGGATTAACAGTACGAATAAAGATAAAAATAAAGATAACAAACATTCGGATTATCAGACTAACAAGAGACAGAAATCCTCATTAGCCCCCGCGACTGCGGTAAGTTATGCAACTGCGGCTACCCATGAGGGTTTATGTCTCTTGCATCTGTGTAGCGTTCGCCTTGTCCCGGCAGTTCATGGGTAATGGGTGAAAAATAGGAGGCAGAGTTATGATTGTCTCCCTTGAACAACAGCAGGCGTCGATCAAGAACCTGTATACACATAACACAGGGGAAGAATAGCGACAAAAGTGTCACAAAGTGTCAGACTGGCTGCAACATGTCACCAAAGCAGCGTGATGTGGGTATGTACTCGAGTTTCTTACAACTTGTCAAACATGAAGCAGGCGACGCTTTCATGTAGCCCTTGATGGCGGGCGTACAATTTTATTATTTTTTTTTTACACGGTCGATCTGTCTCCTGAACTGGTATATGTAGTTTCTAGAGGACAACTCGCACATTTAAGAATTTCTACCCTCGGATACCGGATTCAATGTGTTACGTTAGCATGGACAAATTACTAGGAACAAATTAGCACCTTGAATGTTGGTATATCATGCAGGGAATTAACAGGTTGAATGTCGGAATGTCCTGCAACAGCCATGCTGGACAAAATATGCACTACCTACAGACAAACGGTTTAAACCTCTTTACATAGCTAGAGCACTGTGTGACATGTTTAAAGTTTTAGGTTGCAGGTCCTCGCCATGGTGATGTCTATAAGCACGCATCTGCAGTAGAGGCAACATGTCTGCTAGCGTCACCTGAAACTCGGAACTTAGCGAGAAATAGGTTAAGAAATTCACTGAAGAATTCAGAGCAGAAGCCGCGTTATACACGAGAAAAGCAAGAGGAAATGAGTTCTGATACTTCCCGTCCGCTGAGAATTCTGGAACATACCTCTTTGAAGCAGTAATTGCAATTTCCGGCAAAATTAGCACCAAATAAATAACGGAGAAGAAAATTAGCATTTTTGTGATGCCGATTACTGATTGGTTGAACTGTGATCGATCGTCACCCGTCATCTGATGACGTCTTTTCATCGCCTTTTTCAGCTTGACGACAGTGATGACGGTGCAGATGACGACGAGACCGACTGATGCGGGTTTGATGAAGCTCACAGCGATCTCTAATGGTAAGTTCTTGTCGATGGCGTACTGGTCAACAGTTGTGGAGACGTACATGGATCGGTTTGTCGTGGGGTCCAACGCCTTTTGTAAAGTGTAAGGAAACATACTAGGGGCGTAGCTCGCGAAGACAACTCAATACACCCTCACTATAGCTGCCAGCGTTCGTCTGAAAGCAAATTAGGGAGAAAACAATGTTGTCAGTAATTCTTGCACATTGTTATGGCCTGTGATTTTGAAAGTAATGACTCAAAATCTGTAGGTCCAAAATCACCGACCAGCACATAATAATGGTGAAAAAGAGAGTATAGCGGAACTTAAGTCGTGTGGATTGGCAATATCTGCTTGACCCCTAGCGCCGATGTCACAAAATAGGTTCACTAAACATCCCAACTAGTCTTAATAAAAAAAAAGCCTGAATACATGTAGTAACAACTTCTGATTCTGGTGAGTTCTTTTACACTCACCTGTAGGTTAATATCCGGCTTGCCTTCAGCGTGAACACGACAAGATACACCTGTCCACGGCCATTATGACCATGAGAAATCCGAATACAAAGTTGGCCAACCGGTTTACGTAGGCCATTTGCGGCCTGACGATTACAGCCCAGTTGGCGGCGTCAATCGGGTCGAAGGGCTTTATAAAACACGTGCTTCTCACGATCAGAAACGTGGTGATGTTGATCAAGTTGGCCACGTCAAGAGAGAAGAGCAGAATGTTCACACCGTCACCAAGACCTTGCTGTAAAAGTATATAGACAGATGTATCAGTTTTTCTGTCTCTTCCATGCAAGAGAAGAAGGGGGAGAAGACATGCTAAACGCCTTACAAACAATCTGCAATAAGATCTGGCAGTCAGGGGATTGGCCCACACCATGGACCCAATCACTTATAATAACTCTCCCCAAAAAAGGCAACTTACATCAATGCCAGAATTATTGCACGATCACTCTTATATGCCACCCAAGCAAAGTCATGTTAAAGATCCTAATGAACAGGCTGAAGCCACAGGCAGAGGAAATCATACTGAGGAACAGGCAGGCTTCAGACCAGGGCGCAGCACAACTGAGCAGATCTTCAACATGAGAGTTCTATGTGAGAGGTACCTCCAGCACCAGCAAGACCTCTATCATGTCTTTGTGGATTTTAAGAAAGCGTTTGACAGGGTGAGGCATGCAGCCCTTTGGTCCACCATGAAGCTATACAACATCAATGCCAACCTGATCAAAGTCATAGCAAACCTTTACAACAAGGCCACCGGCGCAGTCTGCTTCAACGGCAAATTAGGAAACTGGTTTAGGACTACAGTCGGAGTCAGACAAGGGTGCTTGCTCTCACCTACTCTTTTCAACATATTCCTGGAAAGAATCATGACAGATGCTCTGAAAAATCATGAAGGAACTGTCAGTATTGGAGGCAGAACAATCACGAACTTGCCCTTTGCAGACGACATTGATGACCTTGCAGGAACAGAGAAGGAGCTAGCTCAGCTGGTGGAAAAGCTGGACAGTACAGCCATTGCGTATGGGATGGACATCAGTGCAGAGAAGACCAAACTGATGACAAATAACACCAGTGGCATTGGCACTGACGTCATGATTGGAAGCCAAAAGCTGGAAACAGTTAATAAATTCAAATACTTAGGTTCCATTGTGAAAGATGAGGGATCAAAACCAGAAATACTGTCCCCTTCACTATCTTGAATGATCGAGGAGCGTCCTTGTTTTACACTGGTCAGGTCTTTCACCAGCTGGTATGCTCTTTTGCTATTATTTTTGTTCAGATTTTCTTCTACGTGTCTACACTGATCTTCAATCCACTTATTCTTTGCCTTTGTCATGCTTTTCTTGATATCCTGGTTAATTTCCCTGCATTGTTTAGCTCCTTCTACCTCTGATTTTTTTCTTTAATTCTCGACGCTTGTCACATAGAGCAAAGATGTCAGCTGTAACCCAAGGTTTCTTTGCTTGTCGGTGTTTGCCAAGGATCTCACTGGCTGTTTGGGTTACAGCAGTGTTAAATGTGTCGATCAGTGTGTCCACATCCGTGTCTTCTGCACCTAGAAGTAGCAGTGGCGCGAATTTTCCTCCTATCTTTGCCTGGAAGGCTTCCGCTACCTCTGGGTCTTCCAGCTTCTCGAGGTCAAACTTGATACTGGTGGGACCCTGCATGTTGACCTTTTTTAGGCGGAGTCGTAAGGTCATCATCACTAAGGCATGGTCGCTTCCAATGTCTGCTCCTGGAAAACTTCTTGTCTTGGCAATGTTCACACTGGTTTGGAAGCGTCTCTTCACCATGATGTAATCAATTTGGTTATGGTGTTCTCCGTTCGGGCTGTGCCATGACCACCTTCTGGATGCTTTGTGTGGGCCAAACGTGTTCATCAGCGTTAGATCATTTGAGCTGGCAAATTCCAGGAGCCTTAAGCCTCTGTCGTTGGTCTCTGCATTGCAGTAACGTCCGCATGTGTTTTTCCAGTTCCTGGCAGCATCCTCTCCTATTTTGGCATTCCAGTCTCCCTGCACCAAATGAATGTCTTTCTTGGGGTCTGGTCCAAAACTTCTTGCAGTTGGTGATAGAAGTCTTCTATTTCCTCATCGCCAAAGTCTGTTGTTGGGGCGTAAACTTGTACAATAGTGATATTAAATGGGGTTGCCATCAAGCGTATGGTGATAAGCCTACTGGAGACTGGCCGACAACTCATGACAGTGTTCATGATGTCTATGTGGACGAGAAATCCGACACCTTGTTCGTGTTTGTCTTCTTTGCCACTGTAACACAGTTTGTGGTTTTGGTGGGTTGATGTTTCCTCAAGGTTCTTCCATCCTACTTCGCACAGTCCTAGGATGGTCCAGCGGTATATGTTCATTTCGTGCGTTAGTTCCTCTACCTTTCCAGGCGTTCCTAATGTTCTGGCGTTCCAGGTGCCAATGCTGATGTTGTTTCTGGCATGGAGTTTTGGTGGTGCACCAGTAACACGCTTAACATCTTTGCCCTGGCGCAAGACAGAAGGCGCGGTCCTTGTTCCGGGCGACGACCGATCCGGTATGGATTGAGGTAAGGTTGTCATTGCATGTGGTGTGTCTTGGGCAAAAGAACCTGGCGGAGCCCATCCCTCTCCAGGCTGTTAACCACAACCGAAACTCCACATAACTTGTGGCTCGCCTTGGTCCTGGACACGTGGCCGATGAGACCCTCATGGGACTCTTTCGCCCTGGGTGGTGACTTCATCAAGGAAGTTCATACACCCAATCAGGTACCGTGTCAGCACCCTAGCCTTTGGTTATCCAAAACCTAACCTGCAAGGCAGCAGGGGACTCGTGGAGGGCGGGTTCGTCTATGTCCCGTGCAGATGTGAACATTTCCCACTGCCCACTACCCAAAAAGCGCTACCATCAGCCAAATGGTTAACCCATTCAGTGCCAGCTGACGCACAAGGCGTTTCTCCAGTACTCTTAATTCAACACAAGAAAGAAAGTGAATTCAATGTGGTGTCAGCAAGGGGCATAGATCCTTGTAACGCACGCAGACTTGCCCACAGTCGTACGCACAGACTCTCACGCAACAGACGCATACACCGCCACTGACTCAGACGGGCGCATTCATGCGGTAAAACACAACACACGGGCTCCCTTTCTAAAGTAACCTTTATACACTATAAAAGAAAAGAAAACGCTTTAAAGACTATCAAACTATATATACAAGGCTCTCTATCACACACTCAAATCACAGTATCTTTGCCAGGCTAGGTTTTAGTCTCTCAATGTCTCCAACCTGTTTGATGTTGTTGCCTGGTTACGTTGGTCCTTCTCACGTCTAGGCGTGAAAGTCCTTCGTCGTACGCGTATTGCCGTCCTGTCTCTTTGGGCACGGACGTCCTCGTTCTCGTACGGTACTCAGTTCTCGCTTGGACTTGGGTGTCTTGTTCCCAGTCAGAATCACTCAGAAGAGCTGGAGGGATGACCTCACGTAGGTCCCACCTGCGACTCGACGTCTCGGCGTCCGTCTTCCACTCTCGTTACAAGAACTCTAAATAGATAACAAAAGTCCCAACGTAACACTTGCTAAACACACAACATATTGGATCAATGAGAAACGTCACGTAACCTGGCTGATACAAATAACTCACACGTTCATTCACACACACACACACACGTGCTTCATAAACTATTTTCGTATCACCCCCATATCTGTCACTATCATGAACAGACTATAGCCTAACTGACACTCTTGCTATAATACATTACTCTATACCCTGGAAAAGACTATGCTTACCCAACCACGTACTATCTTCATAGCGGCTTAGACATACACACTTCATATTCCTTTAGTCATCTATCTGGGTAAACAACTATATACAAAACACCGGTTACTTCACCGAATTCTAAACATACTATAACTAAACCAAACCGGAACACCGCTATACAACCACATTAATCTTACCACGCATACTGTCTTTAACTAAACAACTATCAATACTACATTTATAGAGACATACCTGAAATCTAGGCTTCAGAGTCAGGGAATGCGGGCTAGGTAACTCGAACACAACCGTTCCATACGACAAGACAGCCCGCAATAACCAAACTAGACCTCTGACAGTCACAGCTTCCGCCTAGAACTCACTAAACAGAACTCACTAAAAAAACCCGTGCTAACCATGTCTTACAGATTTCACGTACGTCTAGTCCAACACGGACTTTCGGCAACAAACCGTTAACAAAAACCGTACCGTACTAATCCTACTCGTTAACAAAACCCGTACCGTACTAATCCTAATGTATGAGCACTATGCACAAGCATAGAGCTTCATCACAATCCTCATGAGCCACAGCAAATGCGGGCTCTGAGGAGGATCTATACCTCTTGCAGTTAGGTCGTGTTCAGATTTTTTCGGCACTGAACGGGTTAATAAAGGACGGACAGCACGTTCTGACCTTGCCTAAGACAAGAAGACTGAGGATGTTGCCTCGGATGCCGACCAGGATGGCGGAGATCGTGAAGCCACACGTCAACACCGTCTCCACCGTTGCCAACGCCGCCCGGCTCACCAAGTCACCCCTCCTCTTCCTTCGGTAACTCCTGCATCCGCTGCTGCTGTCGTACCCATCAGTAACAAATCTCACTAGCGCACTATTCAACGATTTTCCTGGTGTTGTCATTTCAGTCAAAAAGGTAACTAGTCTGAGGCTCCAGTGCATCCGCTGCTGTCGTTGAATTCGCTACAAAACCTCCTCCTCTCAAGCCCCGTGAATATATGGTTGTAGTCATACTGCAGTGGACGTCGATCCTAACAAGGTCGGATTTACACGTGTATGCTTGAAAGCTCCGTGTACGCCTAGTCATTAGGCGCCTCTTTCAAGTGAAACAACGCGCACCAGTACAACTTGACATAACAATGGAAAATCTGAGAAAAGAAGAATATCTCATTTTGCACTCAGTGTAAACGTTGGTGGAGTAGTTTATCGACATCACAGAAAGTAAAATATCATTGACATTTTTAGTAGACAACAATGTTACGGTGAGATCATTGTCAGACACATTTTCCGTATGCAGTACTTTATCCTGAGTCAAGGTGATGAAATTTTATAAATAGTCGGATCAGTTTTTTTCTTCGAGATATAAAGACTGCGCAGAGATTCTAGCAAAAATCTGATAGGTGTGACCTTGACCAAGAGCTTAAAGATCGGATTTTCATTTATGACGCTTTAGCTTTATTTGGAGCATCATCGCCTTAAATTTGAATCATATCGGTCAAGTCGTTTGAAAGAGAGAGCTGCAGTAAATGCCAAGCGAATATGGTACCCATGACCTTGACCATGAGGATGACAACCTGATTCTGACATCCAACAATCTGATATAAGTAGAACTATCAGCATCTTAAACTGAGATTAAATTGGTTCCGTGGTTCAAATTCTCGCGTGCACTTTTAGAAGCCGTTGTGACCTTGACCTTTATTACATTAGCAACGAATTGTTCGTTTCTTATATTTCTGTTTAAATACAATATATCCTCATCAACTATTTGTAGCAAATTATTCACTAATTTGCGAGACACGACATACCCAAAGTTAGAGGAAATATGGCAGCTATTACCTTGACCTTAGAGGATGCAGCATGACACAAGTTCATAATATTTCATCTTGTAATAGATTAAAATGTAAGCTGACAATACCGTTTCTGATTTAATCTGTAAGTCTTATCGGGTGTTTTTTTTTTTTCTGAAGAAGGATTTTCGAAATACAATAAAAACACGAGGCAGCAGTGACCTTGACCTACATTAGGCAATCGTACGGCAGTTAGAGTTATGTAATAGGACGAACTAGGACCAAATGTGTATATGTTGCTGTGATTGTAAGTCTTGTAGTGTTTCAAAACGAATGTTATATGTCATATTAGCCGACTGAAAACAGACTGCAGGTTAAGTCAGACGTAACGGTCGAGAAACGGAAAGTGTTTGGATTCTTATATTTATAAGACAGTTGCTAGCTTAATAATACAATGACAAATAATATACTAATGGTCAAAACTTAAGGACCACTTTTTATCAAAGACGCACGGACAACACCATACAAATAATGTAACAATACTTGGAGTCAGTACTTTGCTAATTTATTCAGGAACAATTTCATGTAAGTTTTGAGTAAATCAAGCAATTGTAACAACAGCCGTACGTTAGAATGTTCACCCACCCCTCATTTAAAAAGTCACACAAGACTGATCCAGTCAGTAGCGAGTGTACCCACCGTTTGCAGCCAATCATTCAATGCAGTATTGACGCATGGAGTTCACCAGGGTTCGCAGAACATGTTGTGGGATCGCTTCCCACTCTTGATGCAGGAACTAAGTCAACTGGGGCACGCCTTGAGGTGGGGTGGGGGGTGGGTGGTGGTGGTTGCTGACTACACGTTGCCCCAGCACGTCCCACAGGTGCTCGATGGGAGCCAGATCAGGTGAACGAGCTGGCCACTCCATCCTCATGATGCTCCGTTGCTCAAAGTACTCATCCACCAAACGAGCGCGATGAGGTCGAGCGTTGTCGTCCTGCAGAACAGCATTGTCACCTATGGCTTGAAGAGATGCTGGATGAGAGGCTACACAATCTCGTCCCGATAGCGCAGTCCAGTCAGGGTGCCTCGGATGACGTGAAGGGGGGCCTGCCTTCCCTGCTGAAGCCTGCCCAGACCATGACTGAGCCTCCTCCGTAGCGATCCACCTCGTGGACGCATCCACCTGTGAATCGCTCGCCCTGACGTCTCCAGACCCTCACCCTGCTGTCGTTGAAGAAACAGTGAACCGCGACTCATCAGTAAACAGAACCTGAGTCAACTGGAGTCTGTACCACCTCGCATGTTGACGACACCAGGCAACCCGGGCTCCTCGATGAACTGGAGTGATGGGTATTCTTACTGCTGCTCTGCATGAAGCCAGGCCAATTTCGCGCAGACGTCGGCAGACTGTGCTTCTGCTGACTTTAACGTTTGCAGCTTGCATCAGTTGACGTCGCAGAGTGGTTGACGTGACAGTTCGGTCGCTCAGAGCTGCCACACAGAGGTGTCTGTTTTCCCTTCTGCTGTTGCAGCGCGGGCGTCCTGAGCAGGGTCGTCGTCCTGCCCTTCTAGTGTCGGAATCGTGCCAGCGGCCTCTGGATCACTGAATGGGACACTCCAAGACGTCTCCCAACTTTTCGTCCGGAAATTACATCTTGCAGGCATGCTAGCGCCCGGCCTTGATCTACTGGCGTCAGGCTTTGTCGTGGTGGCATGGTTAGGAAAGTGACAATTATACCCCTACTGTACCGGTATTTGTAGCGAAACAGAAGTGCTCAGTATTCGCAACTGACCCCATTAGCACGTGCATCACGACTTTACCGAGTTTTTTTTCACCTGCCTGCCTTTGGTACGCTTGCCAATATTGCACAGTTTTTCACAAAAACTGACGATGTTTCACGTGCATTTGACACGTTCGTAGAAATTGATGAAGTATTGTCTATTGTTCCCTGTACAGTGGATTGTCTAAGGTCAACTTTTATCCCATTTGGATCGAAAGAACATTGTATTTTATTAGCGTACTTGCGACAAGAAACAATGACACAAAAAGTGGGGTGGCCCTTAAATATTGACCATTTGTATATAATTCAGTTGACAATGAAACAAGTCTTTTATGTCTTGTATTGCAATGGTAGTATGCCCTTATTTCCTTCTAACCGCCTTGTTGGTACCTAGATGAATCTAGTTGTCATTAGCACCTTGTTACACCTCAATGACACCCTCAAAAGTGAACAGGGGTCGCCTAGTTTATATTCACGTTGCTTTCCTTAAAAATAACTGGCTCAAAGTCATTTTGGTTGCACACTGTGCACAGCAACCTATTTCCTGAGGCTACAGATGAGTGATCGGCGGCCATTTTAAAAACGGCGGCCATGTTTGTCCGATGTCCAATAAGAAGCCTATTATTATATGAATACTATGGTCTAGTTTCATTCCTCAAAAATGTGTCTCGCAACACTCATACACTTTCCTTCACTGTGCTCTCAAATATGGTATATTGAATAATTTCAAAATGAGACTGACGAAAATGTGGACGCGAAATAAGTAATTTTCATGCAAAACGTGTAAATGTTTTTCTACTGACATCCTACCGGTTTCGAAAGGAGCAATTATCTGACTATCCAAATATATCTTTATTTTATCGCTTGTGTTAACCTCAGCCGATTGGTACCCTATATTGTTTACCACCCCCAGCCTATAAAAAAAACCACAAAAAAAACCATAGGGTGTGGGCGCCATCTTGAAAATGGCGGCCATGCGTCATTGGTATTCATGTCAGCAATTGCAGTCATATGCCACTATAATCCAACTAATCAAAAGCGAAAACTAAATGTTCCTAACTTTCAAATGACACTTTTAGCTGCGGTTAAAAAGCAATGGTGGTAAAATTGTCATTCTAGAGATGACGTCACAAACGATTTTTGTTTAACGGTTCCAAAGCAAAATCTCGATGACATCCTACTGGTTTTATCAATAGGGTATTGACGGCTAGCTGAGTCCGAAATTTGGTGCCCGTAAGTTGAATTTGCAGGATAAAGCACTTTCATTGCGGTACTGCCTGTACTATACCGACTTTGGTGATGATAAGGACATTACTCCAAAAGTTAAAGCATCTGAGAGCGCTTTTATATTCAACATTAAGTTCATGACACGAGAAAGGGTTATGACAAAATGGCTTTCTTATCTGTATTGTTGGTAACTAATCCAGGATTATCTTCGTCTATGCCTTTACCGTTTTCATTGTCTGCGGATGGAACACTCATTGGCTTCTCTGCGAATGTGAGAAACCTGGGTGTTACACTTGACAGCGGGTTATCTATGTCACAGCATGTCAGTGCAGTGTGTAGATCAGTTTATCTGGAACTTCGTCGCATTAGTTCAGTTTGTCACTTACTTACGCCTGTCACCTCTACCCGGGAATAGGCCGTCGACGAGAGACCTCCAGCGACTCCTGTCCTGTGCTTCTCCTTCGATTTTACTCCAGGTGGTTCCCAGTCTCTTGATGTCTGCTTGAAGATCTGTACTCTGTTGACTGTGGTTTTTGTCAATCTCCAAGTCTGCTCCATATAGGAGAACTGCTTTTACATTGGAGTTGAAAATCCGGACTTTGGTGTGTTGTGACAGCTCTCTGGAACTCCACACTTTTTTCAACTGGAGAAAAGCTGCTCTGGCTTTACCGATTCGTGCTCTAACGTCTGCATCAGTGCCGCCTTTTTTGTCTATGATGCTCCCGAGATAGGTGAAGGACTCCACCTCCTCCAACGGGGTGCCAGCAAGCAAGACTGGTTCTTCCCTGGTTGTGTTCAGCCTCATTGTCTTTGTTTTCTGTTTGTGAATGGTGAGGCCCACATGGGACGAGATGTCAGCAAGCCTCGTGGTCTTGTCCTGCATTTGTTGATGAGTGTGGGACAGTAATGCCAAGTCGTCTGCAAATTCGAGGTCGTCAAGCTGTGTCCACAGTGTCCACTGTATTCTACTTCGTCTGTGCTCTGTGGTCATCTTCATGACCCAGTCTATGGCCAGTAGGAAGAGGAACGAAGACAGCAGACACCCCTGCCTGACACCAGTTATGACCTGGAGCTCCCTGATGAACTGCCCTTCGTGGATCACGCGACATGTCATGCCATCGTAGCTGCTCTTGATCAGGCGGACGAGCTTTGTGGGTACACCGTAGTGTCGTAGGAGTTTCCACAGAGTCTCTCGGTCCACGCTGTCAAATGCTTTCTCGTAATCCACAAAGTTGACGTACAGCGGGGAGCTCCACTCCAGAGACTGTTCCACGATGATGTGGAGAGTGGCGATCTGGTCTGTACATGATCGATTTTTTTCTGAATCCTGCTTGCTGGTCTCTCAGCTGGGGGTCAACGGAGCTCTTCATTCTCTCCAGGATGATCCTGTTGAAGACCTTTCCTGGTACTGACAGCAAGGTGATTCCTCTGTAGTTAGAACACTCGCTGAGGTCGCCTTTCTTGGGAAGCTTGATTAGGTACCCCTCCTTCCAGTCAGCCGGCATCACCTCCTCTTCCCAGATCTTTATAAACAGTGGGTACAGCATCTCCACTGTTGTCTCTAGGTCTGCTTTCAGACAATCCGCTGGGATGCCATCTGGCCCTGCTGCTTTGCCGTTCTTCAAAAATGCCACTGCTCTTCTGATCTCTTCCCGGCTGGGTCTGTCACAGCTGATAGGGAGGTCGGTCTCTGCTGGCTGGATGTCTGGGGGTTTGGATGGGCTGGGTCTGTTCAGTAACTCTTCAAAATACTCGGCCCATCTGTCAAGTTGGTCTGCTCTGTCTGCAATAGGCTTGCCTTCTTTGTCTTTTACTGGTCTTTCTGTATGGCCATACTTACCCGACAATCTTCTGGTAATGTCGTAGAGCTGTTTCATGTTGCCGCTGCCTGCTGCCTTTTCTGCCTCTGCTGCCAGGCTGTTTGTGTAGGCTCTCTTGTCTGCCCTGATACTCTGCTTCACCTCGCGGTTGGCTTCCGAGTATTCCTCCTGTGCCCTTGCTTTGGCTGCTCTCGTGCGACTGTTGTTGACAACTGCTTTCTTCTGCTTCCTGACTTCTATCTTCTTCAAGGTCTGTGCCGACAGCCAGTCCTTGTTATGGTGTTTCCTGAACCCTACAGTGTCTTTGCAGGTTGAGTTCAGCGCCTCTCTAACTGCCTTCCACTGTTGCTCTGTGGTGACCGCCTCCTCTTCATTTACTAGCTCCTGTAGCGCTTGAAACCTGTTGGACAGCACCAGTTTGAACTCTTCTCTAACTCGCGTTTCTCTCAGGAGGCCTACATTATAGCGCTGTCTTCTTGTTGTCTCTGTGCGGCTTTTCTTTAGCTTGAGCTTCATTCTTAAGGTAAGCAGATGGTGGTCTGAGACGACATCTGCTCCCCTCCTCACTCGAACATCTTGAAGGGATCTTCTGAATTTCTTGCTAATGCAGATATGGTCTATTTGGTTCTCGGTAGTATGGTCAGGTGAGACCCAAGTTGCTTTGTGTATTCTTCTGTGTGGGAAGATGCTGCCTCCAATGACAAGTCTGTTTAGAGAACAAAAGTCTACAAACCTCTCCCCGTTCTCACTCATCTCCCTTAGTCCCTGTCTCCCCATCACCTCTTCGAATCCGGTGTTGTCCTCCCCTATTTTGGCATTAAAATCGCCCATGACGATGGTGATGTCTCGCTCCGCACATTTGTCCACGGCACTCTGGAGTCGGTCGTAGAACTCTTGTTTCTCTTCCTCGTCACTGTCATTAGTGGGCGCACAACACTGGATGACGTTCAGCTTGAGCTTTTTCTTTGTTCTAAAGGCTGCAGTGATAATTCTTGGCCCAAGAGGTTCCCAGCCCATCAGCGCTCTCTGTGCCACTGGTGACAGCATGAATGCTACTCCTTCTGTATGGGGGGCATTCTCCTCTTCATGACCTGAATACAGAATCATCTCCCCACTTAACAGCCTTTTCTGGCCAGACTGCGTCCATCTGGCTTCACTGATACCTAGCAGAGAAAGGTTGTACTTTTGCATTTCCGCTGCTATCTGGGCGGCCTTGCCGCTCTGGTACATGGTCTTGACGTTCCATGTGCCGATGGTTGTGTCCCTGGATAGAGAGAGGTGGCTCGGTCCTGTGGCTTCCGAAGACTTCCGGCTTTTACCACAGGACGTCATAAATCTTATGGTATAAGAACCTTCCTCCTCCAGGAAAGGAGTTACTGTTTGTCTTTTCGTCGGCGTTTTTGTAGCTATCTCCTTTTTTGCAGGGTGGGGAAGCTACCCCCACGCCCAACCCCCTTACTAGGAGGACCAGGGGTTTTCTGCCGGGGTCACCTTCCCTTAGAGCGTTTGGTTAAGATTAAGAGCTATATAAATACTCATTATTCCGGCGTCGGATTTTTCTCCTCTAGTAAGTGTCACCGTTAATTCGGGCGGACCGTCGGGGGTTCTTTCTCCGGGTACTCCGGCTCTTCCTCCCCCTCCACTTTGGTATCAGTTTCAGCCCACTTAATCAAATTTCAAATACAAACGATTTTCAATTTCCAAAACTACAGTAGCTCGCTTGAGCTTGCCCTTAGCACCACGTGAATGTTCTATGTTTATGTACAGTGTGTGAGTGAATGCGCGTGATTCACGTGAGCGTGCTTGTTGGGTTAAGTTCGCGGCGGCGCTTTGAGCCGATTTTCAATTGGGACAAAGCGCCTATTTAATGCGCTTATTATTATTATTATTATTATTTATTTATTATTATTATTATTATTATTCAAAGGCTATATATCGAATCCTGCAGGTTTCCTGTCAGTGTCGGAAAGCCCAATTTATTGTGTTCTTTGTCCAAGGGTAATATGACGTCTACGCTTGCAGTTTGCTCTGTGTAAATATACAGTCCACTCGTTTAGCTGTTAAATAATGTTTTGCTCTGTGTAAATATACAGTCCACTCGTTTAGCTGTTAAATAATGTTTTGCTCTGTGTAAATATACAGTACACTCGTTTAGCTGTTAAATAATGTTTTGCTCTGTGTAAATATACAGTCCACTCGTTTAGCTGTTAAATAATGTTTTGCTCTGTGTAAATATACAGTACACTCGTTTAGCTGTTAAATAATGTTTTGCTCTGTGTAAATATACAGTCCACTCGTTTAGCTGTTAAATAATGTTTTGCTCTGTGTAAATATACAGTCCACTCGTTTAGCTGTTAAATAATGTTTTGCTCTGTGTAAATATACAGTCCACTCGTTTAGCTGTTAAATAATGTTTTGCTCTGTGTAAATATACAGTCCACTCGTTTAGCTGTTAAATAATGTTTTGCTCTGTGTAAATATACAGTCCACTCGTTTAGCTGTTAAATAATGTTTTGCTCTGTGTAAATATACAGTCCACTCGTTTAGCTGTTAAATAATGTTTTGCTCTGTGTAAATATACAGTCCACTCGTTTAGCTGTTAAATAATGTTTTGCTCTGTGTAAATATACAGTCCACTCGTTTAGCTGTTAAATAATGTTTTGCTCTGTGTAAATATACAGTCCACTCGTTTAGCTGTTAAATAATGTTTTGCTCTGTGTAAATATACAGTCCACTCGTTTAGCTGTTAAATAATGTTTTGCTCTGTGTAAATATACAGTCCACTCGTTTAGCTGTTAAATAATGTTTTGCTCTGTGTAAATATACAGTCCACTCGTTTAGCTGTTAAATAATGTTTTGCTCTGTGTAAATATACAGTCCACTCGTTTAGCTGTTAAATAATGTTTTGCTCTGTGTAAATATACAGTCCACTCGTTTAGCTGTTAAATAATGTTTTGCTCTGTGTAAATATACAGTCCACTCGTTTAGCTGTTAAATAATGTTTTGCTCTGTGTAAATATACAGTCCACTCGTTTAGCTGTTAAATAATGTTTTGCTCTGTGTAAATATACAGTCCACTCGTTTAGCTGTTAAATAATGTTTTGCTCTGTGTAAATATACAGTCCACTCGTTTAGCTGTTAAATAATGTTTTGCTTTGTTTAAATATACAGTCCACTCGTTTAGCTGTTAAATAATGTTTTGCTCTGTGTAAATATACAGTCCACTCGTTTAGCTGTTAAATAATGTTTTGCTCTGTGTAAATATACAGTCCACTCGTTTAGCTGTTAAATAATGTTTTGCTCTGTGTAAATATACAGTCCACTCGTTTAGCTGTTAAATAATGTTTTGCTCTGTGTAAATATACAGTCCACTCGTTTAGCTGTTAAATAATGTTTTGCTCTGTGTAAATATACAGTCCACTCGTTTAGCTGTTAAATAATGTTTTGCTCTGTGTAAATATACAGTCCACTCGTTTAGCTGTTAAATAATGTTTTGCTCTGTGTAAATATACAGTCCACTCGTTTAGCTGTTAAATAATGTTTTGCTCTGTGTAAATATACAGTCCACTCGTTTAGCTGTTAAATAATGTTTTGCTCTGTGTAAATATACAGTCCACTCGTTTAGCTGTTAAATAATGTTTTGCTCTGTGTAAATATACAGTCCACTCGTTTAGCTGTTAAATAATGTTTTGCTCTGTGTAAATATACAGTCCACTCGTTTAGCTGTTAAATAATGTTTTGCTCTGTGTAAATATACAGTCCACTCGTTTAGCTGTTAAATAATGTTTTGCTCTGTGTAAATATACAGTCCACTCGTTTAGCTGTTAAATAATGTTTTGCTCTGTGTAAATATACAGTCCACTCGTTTAGCTGTTAAATAATGTTTTGCTCTGTGTAAATATACAGTCCACTCGTTTAGCTGTTAAATAATGTTTTGCTCTGTGTAAATATACAGTCCACTCGTTTAGCTGTTAAATAATGTTTTGCTCTGTGTAAATATACAGTCCACTCGTTTAGCTGTTAAATAATGTTTTGCTTTGTTTAAATATACAGTCCACTCGTTTAGCTGTTAAATAATGTTTTGCTCTGTGTAAATATACAGTCCACTCGTTTAGCTGTTAAATAATGTTTTGCTCTGTGTAAATATACAGTCCACTCGTTTAGCTGTTAAATGTTTTGCTCTGTGTAAATATACAGTCCACTCGTTTAGCTGTTAAATAATGTTTTGCTCTGTGCATGGACGCATATATCTTAACCTTTTCACACTCAGTTCAATTCACAGGCAAGTCGATTCTTTTCTAGCGCATTCACTATCAGTGGGTAAGATTGTCTTTCTGCATTCTTCGTTAACTCACCGCCAAAGAGCCACAGCCGTCCCAGGAACATAGATCAAAGTAGTGTCAATAAGAGGCATAGATCCTCATGAGCCCCTCAAAGGGTATCATGAAGATCTATGTCTCTTACAATTGGATCGTGTTCATTTTTTCTCGGATAACTGGTATGCTCAGTATGGAATCCGTGTTGTATTCAAATCGTGGACGTTTTGTTTTCATTTCGACAATGACAGCTGAAGAGTGACCATATGAAAATATTTTGGGCGTATCCAGGCGCCACTTCCCTGTCCATTATTACGCGCCGTATCGGGTATAAGGCGCACAGGTCATAGCTGGGCCAGCTAATGCTGACGTCGGCCCGAGGATATTTTGCTTACCAAATGGTTCTTCATCACACGTCTACGTGCATCCAGCACTACAAGCAACGCGATCGCCAATAGCGCGGTCTCAGTGTACCGCGATATACTGAGGCTGCCCCGTATTTAGACACTATTCTTCGAATTTCATGGCCGATCTATCTCCTGGAACAGATTTAAAATGAAATATTTACGCTGAGGGTAGTCACTGTGGCACGTCGCATGCTTTATCCATGCTGTTTATTTCAGAAACTGTTCATCTCTTTCACTCTTTCGAGACGTGTCGCATCCAGATTCGCGGCCTAAGGCCGCGAATCTGGATGCGACACGTCTCGAAAGTGTTAAAATATTTTTCCTGCCGATCTCCCTTCACGGCCTGTGGAGAAGTGGATGTGGATGTGTATTTATACCTCTTGCGGTTGGGTTGTGGTCAGTTTGTCGCGGCAGGTGTTGCACATTAGCCTCATGAAGTTCATTGCCTCTTGCGACATGTCCACGGACAGTAAAGGGGTTGAAAGTAACACGGCGATGTGTTTGTAAGCTGTGATACTTTTTGCAAGCCATTGTATGCATTCAAACAATCGTGAATATGTTTTGTTTGTACAGCCCCACTGAAACTGGTGAACAGTCCATGTTATCCGGACTTAGCCTTATCAAAGAAATAATACATGAAGGTCAATAAAATAACTTAACAATACACACACACTAGTGCGCACGTAGGAAGAGAGAGAGAGAGAGAGAGAGAGAGAGAGAGAGAGAGAGAGAGAGAGAGAGAGAGAGAGAGAGAGAGAGAGAGAGAGAGAGAGAGAGAGAGAGAGAGAGAGAGAGAGAGAGATGATGAAACGTTTTTATTCAGGATAAAAAGTTTTAGGCATGGCAATGCCTATCTTCCAAACTGTCCTGCTACTCTACACATATAAAAACACATCAGACGATACATCAAAAGATAAAACATATGTAAGTAAAAAGACTAATCCCCCTCCCCCCCACCACCACCACTCAGAGGGAAAAAAATAGAAATTAAAAAATATATATATATATATATATATATATATATATATATATATATATATATATATATATAATTATATACACAGGTATGAACCTGACATGTTAATGCAGACAGTCGAACTATTACATAATCTGTAGCAACAGTAGAAGAGTATTAGGTAATAGTAAACTTGTCACTAACTATGACGAATAGTAGCATAAGGGAGCCGAACATACTATTACTTCTGAAGTAAATATTTATGGAGGCGATCTTTGAAGACGCTAATCTTACAAATTGATTTCAGGTGTGGAGGTAACATATTCCACGCTTTAGCGCCTGAAAAAGACAGACTGGTTTTACAGAAGTCTAATCTAATTTTTGGAAGGTGGATCAAACTATTTCTCGTGTTTTTCCTATTATTGTCGGAAAATAGAGTTTTTAGATAGGGTGGGGCTTTTCCGTGCATGATCTTGTGCAGTAGAACACAGCGATTAAATTCAAACTGTTTCTTCAATGTTAGTAACTTGAGAGATTTTAATTTTTCATCAGTCGAAGTAGGACTGGGAAGTATTAATTTAATGCCCCGACGATACAAGGAATTAACTTTTTTCATGTGAACTTCGCTGCATCCATCCCAGATGGTAGCACTGTAGTCACAATGCGTTTTGATATGCGCATGGAAAAAGAGTTTACGGATATCAGTATTAACTATATGGCGTAGTTTTGATAACAGGAACAGATTTTTGGAGATTGTTTTGCATATTGAGTCAGTATGCGGCTCCCAGCTTAATTGGTTGTCCACTATAACGCCTAATAAGCGATGCCTAGTTACTTGTTCAACAAGCTGTCTATCTAAGGAAAGTGTTAAAGGTGGTAGGCCATGCTGGTGTTTCTGACGTGTAGTAACTAACATGCTCTTTGTCTTTGGAATACTAATAATCATGTGATTATCACTGCACCAGCCTGCTACTTCATCAAGACTTTGTTGGAGTACCTTATTAATGGTTGCGATATCTTTATCAGATGTGTGTATGGTCGTGTCATCTGCGAACATATCGCAGTTTGCGTCTAAATGAGATATGCACAGTGGCAGATCATTAATAAAAAGATTAAATAATAAGGGCCCTAGAATAGACCCTCCAGAAAGTTTAGAAGATGAGTGTGGATATGTTTTTCGAGCGGTTTTGAAATACAGGATAATATGGAAATGGGCCTGTACTCGTTTAGGTTGCATAAATCTTTGCTTTTGGGAAGCGGGATTACCTTCGCTTTTTTCAGCTCGTCGGGAAAAACGTTATGTCTGATCGATAAATTATAAATAAAGGTCAGGGATTCGACGACGTAGGGCAGAGATAGTTTTAAAATCTGACTACTAATGCCATCTGGACCGCAAGACGATTTGTTCTTTAAACTGGAAATAGATTTGCCTACATCTAGGACAGTCAAAAGCGGTACTAAAAATGGGCCGCAGGCTCTCTGTTGACTATGGTGACGTAGTTGATGAGAGCAAGTGTAGTTTACAGGGTTAGGTGCATTTGACTTCGCCAGAGTTTGAGAGAGAGAGAGAGAGAGAGAGAGAGAGAGAGAGAGAGAGAGAGAGAGAGAGAGAGAGAGAGAGAGAGAGAGAGAGAGAGAGAGAACAATGAACAATGAACCTTTATTTTCCAACGGTAGAAGTTATTGGTAACAGGACCAGTTTTCAAACTTGCCGTTAGAGAGAGAGAGAGAGAGAGAGAGAGAGAGAGAGAGAGAGAGACAATGACAATGACAATGACAATGACAATGATTCTTTATTTTACAACGGTGAAAGTTTTGGCTGGCACAACCATTTTTCGAACTTGCCGTTGCTAATCTACAAATAATGCACAAAGTGTGAAAATATTATATGAGAAAAAAGAAATAGAAAAAAAAAGAAGAAGAAGAATAAATGATATAAAAACAAAACAAAACCAGCAACAACAACAACAACAAAAACGTGCGCGCACACACACACACACACACACACACACACACACACACACACACACACACACACACACACACACACACACACACACACGCACACACTGAGTATTATAGGGTCGCAGTGAAAGTATTAAGATAATGACGTGAGGTAATTGAAAATACTGGCTCTAAAATAAGAAAGGGTTGTTGCTGTTGTAACTTTCCTAGGCAAATTGTTCCACAGGCTATGGCCTGAGAACGCTAAACTTGTCTTGTAGAGATCGATTCTAGGTCGTGGTACAATAATGAATTGCCTTGATCTTGAGTACGTTGGTGATGGAAAGGAAAATAGTTTATTAATATAATCAGGCATTTTGCTATTCAATGTTTTGAACATAATTATTCCCTTATTGTACATTAAGTGATTTTTCAGGGGAAGAATCTCCAAGGTTTTCAGTTTATTATCGGTAGTTGAGTTAGGATCAGGTAGGATAAGTTTTGCGGCTCTACGATGAAGAGCGTTCAGTCTCTTCAAGTGGACCTCGCTTGCTCCATCCCACACTGTAGAAGCATAGTCGATATGTGACCTGATGTGGGCGTTAAAGAACAGTTTACGTGTTTCTACATCAGTGATATATTTTAATTTGGCTAAAATGTAAAGTTTCTTTGATATTATGTTGCATATGTTAGTAATATGACACTGCCATTTAAACTGGTTATCTACAGTAACACCGAGAAGACGATGTTCTGTTACTTGACTGATGGGTTTTCCTTGAAGAGACAAGCTGAGTGAGAGAGAGCCTAGCTGGTGCTTTTGACGGGTACTTAATACCATACATTCAGTCTTCGCTGGGTTTAGGATCATGGAGTTGTTACTACACCAGCTGTCAATGTCTTGTAGTGCGCTTTGTAGGCGTGTATCAATAATAGATAAATCCTCGTCGGGCATGTGTATTGCAGCATCATCCGCGAACATATCGCATGAAACATTATGATCGTTAATTGTGAGCGGAAGGTCGTTAATGAACAAACAAAATAAAAGAGGGCCTAAAATAGAGCCCTGGGGCACGCCATGCTTGACTAAGCGGTGATTAGAATATGTACCATTAAGAAGGACTTTTTGTCTTCTGTCATCCAAGTAGGATTTGAAGAACGTGGCAGCGCTGTTGGTGTACAACGAAATTTTCTTTATCAATATATCATAGTTTACTAAATCAAAAGCTTTACGGAAGTCTAAAAAGACTACACCTGTTAGTTTGGATTCATTGATAGATGCTAACCAGGTGTCTGTCATCCTAATCAGCGCAGTATGGCAGGAATGGTTTGGTCTGAAACCTGACTGCAATGGATGGATAAGATTTCGGTTTTCTAAGAGAGAGAGAGAGAGAGAGAGAGAGAGAGAGTGAGAGTGAGGAGAGAGAGTGGAGAGAGAGTGGGGAGAGAGAGAGAGAGAGAGAGAGAGAGAGAGAGAGAGAGAGAGAGAGAGAGAGAGAGAGAGAGAGAGAGAGAGATTCAATGATTCAATGATTCAATGATTCAATGAAGCTTTATTTATCAACGGTTGAGGCATTGACATCGTCACAGACATAGCCATTTTTCAAACCTGCCGTTGCTACAAAACTACGAGACAAAATACAAAAAAACTAAGTATATAGTTAAATGTAAATGAAACTGACAAAAACATTGCTAGTTTAGGGAAAGAAAGTCCCATGACAATCTCACACACCTAAACTCACACACACACACACACACACACACACACACACACACACACACACACACACACACACACACACACACACACACACACACCATCACACCATCACACACGCACGCACAGAGTTTGTAATTGGGAGAATACAGGACCAGTTTTCAAACTTGCCGTTAGAGAGAGAGAGAGAGAGAGAGAGAGAGAGAGAGAGAGAGAGAGAGAGAGAGAGAGAGAGAGAGAGAGAGAGAGAGAGAGAGAGAGAGAGAGAGAGAGAGAGAGAGAGAGAACAATGAACAATGAACCTTTATTTTCCAACGGTAGAAGTTATTGGTAACAGGACCAGTTTTCAAACTTGCCGTTAGAGAGAGAGAGAGAGAGAGAGAGAGAGAGAGAGAGAGAGAGAGAGAGAGAGAGAGAGAGAGAGAGAGAGAGAGAGAGAGAGAGAGAGAGAGAGAGAGAGAGAGAGAGAGTGAGAGTGAGGAGAGAGAGTGGAGAGAGAGTGGGGAGAGAGAGAGAGAGAGAGAGAGAGAGAGAGAGAGAGAGAGAGAGAGAGAGAGAGAGAGAGAGAGAGAGAGAGAGAGAGAGAATGATGATGAAAGGTTTTATTTACAGGATAAAGTTTTAGGCAGAACGCCTCTCTTACAAACTGTCCTATTACAAAATGAACATTAAAATAGATCGGATGAACCATAAACCACAAAATCCCTTCTATTTGAGAGCTGTCCTCGCTGTCAATGGTCTCTGCTATTTGTCTTTGACCTGATCCTGATGTTGAATTATCTCCTATTGAAAAAGTCTCGCAGATCTGCCAATGTGTCAGTGAGTTCTATAAGGGGCGCAGGACGTACGCGTCATTGATTTGTCAAACGTCATTTGTCATGACGTAAGTTTTTAGTTTTTACGTAATTTTATATTTTACATAATTATGAGTTTCACTTTCGCTTCATAAGCTTGAGAAAATGGCGACAAAACTAAAACTTCACGGTACAGTTTCAGTCTTGCTATAATTTGTGTGAAAGCAGGTTGACTCAGTTTACCTAGCTACATGATATACTAAGTAAACGGGTCACTTGAGTGCTCTTCTGAAAGCGAGTCGATGTGTCTGCGTTTTAGTGCGTGAGAGAGAGAGAGAGAGAGAGAGAGAGAGAGAGAGAGAGAGAGAGAGAGAGAGAGAGAGAGAGAGAGAGAGAGAGAGAGAGAGAGAGAGAGAGAGAGAGAGAATACGTCACGACGTATCTAAAAATATTTGTATCAACTTTTATTACGTTCAATTATATAATAGTCAGGTATTTAGCATCATGTTAACCCTTTGCGTGTCGGTAGCGGGTTTAGGCGCGATGATTCCTACAGGAATGATGGCGACTAAAACCGCTACCGACAAGCAAAGGGTTAACACCTGCTCGTCCACCTGTAGACGTTACAGTCATGTTACAGCCTACCTAAGCACGCTAATTTGGCCGGTCAAAGGTATGAAAGGTCAAAAGTCGCCACAGGTCGACAAATCTGGTAAATTCGTTTAGAACCTTAGATTGATGTGTATAAGATGGCCGCCATTTCATCTGGAAATTCATGAAATGCCAGGCTCTTTTAGTCATTTCGTGTAATGACTGGAGGTCATATGCAATTCGCACGTGTCCTAAAGAATTTAGGAAATTCACGAATTTCAGGGCGTACATGGATTGACTGTCACATATACACATAATGAAGGGAAACATTAACTCATTCGATGATTAAGCCGCGTATCCAAATGCCGTTCGTCTCGAATGAGTTAACCACCAATGTTTCAGATTGTCAGCGAGAAGTTACCAGAGCCGCCGTGATCTGGGTATGTACTCAAGTTTCTACAGCTAATCAAACATGAAGCAGACGAGGCTGCCTTACTCGTAGCCCTGACGGTGGGCGCACACTGTGATAGGCCGAGAGACAACAGACAGAAAATAAACTGTTATCCGTTAACCCATTACATCCTGAACCTGGTTTTGTAAAATTTCCGTATTCTCCTATGAAGGCTACATTACAGTGTAGGAGATAGGTCAACCATTCAAGGGTGATGCCAGAATAGCTTGGCGCCTTAGGCGCCAAGCTATTCTGGCACCACCCTTGAACTATCGGTCAAGTTTATTTCAAACAATAGGTGTATCAGGATGAAAGGGTTAAGTCACCGGCAGACCCGCCTTGTGAGTCCTGCTCGTATTTATTTTTTTATATTTTACATGACATTGTGACCATGATAGTTTAAAGGTGGTGTCAAAATTGACTGACATGTCTAAACGCCAAATTATTCTGTCACCTCCCTTAACTGTCGTGGTCAGTCTGTCTCCGAACCTGTATAGTTTCTAGAGGACAACTTAAATATTAAAGAATTTCGACATTAGAATGTGCTAATTTAGCATGGCCAAAACAAAAGGGAACAATTAACACTTGTGATGTCGGTAAAGCTTTGTGTCGCGGTAATTACTTCAGTAATCACCTCGACACAAACACTACCGAGAGACAAAGGTTAAGCCCTGTTTAGGTAGCTAGCACTGTGTGTCATTTGTGAAGTTGTAGCACTAGAATGTTTCAGGTCTTCACCTACGTGATGTCTGTAAGCACGTGCCTGCAGTAGAGATTTTATACAGGGTAACATGTCTGCTAGAGTCGCCCGAAACTTGGAACTTAGCAAGATATAGGCGAAGAAATTCACAGAAGAATTCAGAGCAGAAGCCGCGTTATTCACAATAAGAAGAAGAGTATGTGTGTAATACTTCGTCGAGAAACCAAGGTCGATGGTAACAGCAATTGCAATTTCTGGCAAAACTAGCACCACGTAAATGATGGAGAGAAAAATTAGCGATTTTGTGATCCTGGTTTCTGATTGGTCGAATTGCGAACAATCGTCACCCGTCATCTGATGACGTCTTTTCATCGCCTGTTTCAGCTTGACGATAGTGACGATGGTGCATATCACGACGAGACCGACTGATGCGGGTTTGACGATTAAACCCAAGCTCACAGAAATGTGTAATGGTATATTCGTGTCGATGGCGTAATTCTTAACAGTTGTGTGGATGGCCATGGATCGGTTTGTCGTGGGGTCCAACGTCCATTGCACAGTGTAGAGAAACATGAGAGGAAGGTAGCTCGCGAAGACAACTATATACACCGTCACTATGGCTGCCAGCATTCGTCTGAAAACAAATTTGGTGTAAAACAAAATGTCAGTGTTTCTAAATTGTACATTTGGCATGACTGTGATTTTGGACCTCATTACTGGACACCTTTTCGTCCAAATCACTAACCATCAAACATAATGGGGCAAAGGGGGTATAGCTGTATTTGAGTCGTGCGGAGTGGTCATATCGCCGTGACCTGCGGCGCCGACGTCACAAATTTCTTTTCGTCGTGACGTTCCAACTAATGAAAATGAATACATTTGGTAACAACTTTCTTGGCAAGATTTTAATGAGGGTTTTTTAACACTCACCTGTAGGTTAATATCCGGCCTGCCTTCAGCGGGAACACGACCGAGATGCACCGGTCCACGGACATAATGACCATGAGAAAGCCGACCACAAAGTTGGCCCACCGGTTTAGGTAGGCCACTTGCAGTTTGACGATTACAGCCCAGTTTTCGGCGTCAATCCGGTCGAAGAGCTTTATGAAACACGTGCTTTTCACGATCAGAAGCGTGGTGATGTTGATCAAGCTGGCCACGTCAAGGGAGAAGAGCAGAATGTTCACACGGTCACCAAGACCCTGCTGTAAACGTACACACGGATGCATCAGTTTCTATCTCATCAATGCAAGAACGGTGCCAACAACACATAAACACAAGCGAGGAATGCAACGGAGAAAGAAAGATGCTTAGAAAAGGCAGTTACAAAACAATTGTGTTGTAACTGTCTTTTCTAAGCGTCTTTCTTTCTCCTTTGGGTTCTCTTTTTTTTTTACAGTGTCCTTAGGGCATTGGATTGTGTGATAGAGTATTCATTATTTTTTATTGTTGACTGTTATGTTTGTAATTGTAACGACACCAGCACACATTCCTATGCTTTATGTTCTTAAAGCATGTTCTTAATTAAACGAACTTTAGTTCGCGAACTCTGACGAACTAGAGTTCACGATCTCGAACGAACCAGGTTGGTTCTTAATTGGACGATCAAAAGATACGGCGAATCTAGTTCGAAGTAGTTCACGAACCTCGGCAAACCATAGTTCGCTGTCGGAAAAGGTTCGCTAAACGTGTTGAGCAAACCAAGGCGAACCTTTTCTCTGATTGGTCAAAACTTTTACCCTCTTCTGCGTTGGAGATAAGAAGATAGTCACCGATTCAAAACAACTATGGCAGACGGCGATATTTCACTCGTGCGAAAAACTAGACCTATTTTTATTGATTTGTGAGAGGCGGAACGCTGTTTGTGGGGTCGCTACTGCAAGGAGTACAAAAATAAAAATCGTCCAAATCGCGAAGCGGCATAGCGGCAGCCATTTTGAACGCCTTCGCAGACAGTAAGTACGCCGAATCAAGCACCTCAGTTAAGAAAGAGAACCATGGCAAACCTGGTTTGCTGAAGTTCGCCTAGGTTCGTTCAACCTCAATTAAGAAACAAGCCAAAAGATCGCCGATCTTCTCCGATCTAGGTTTGCCGATCAAAAGTTCGTTTAATTAAGAACATGCTTAAGGCAAATTTAATGACAATAAACGTTATCTATGTTTGCGTTTTACACGCTTGGAGGTTACCTTTTTGGTCGGTTCTGGTCAAACACAAGAGGCTTGTATGTGGGAGCATACATGCGTGCTCATGAGACTCCTGCTCATTCAAATGTTGTGTATGCCTCAGGAAAACAGGATTAATCCCTTCATTGTCATGCGGTTTTTTTTTTTTGTTTTTTTTTTGTTGCACGACTGTTTCATTAAGAAAACGAAAGCGGAAGTGCCATGAACTGTCAGCCTACCACTCGCAGTGCTGTTATACCCCTTATAGCTTACTTCCTCCCGCAAAACTATCAAGCCCCGTCAACACCTCTTTTTATTTTCGACTGTCGCCCAACAATCCTTTATTTTTTCGTTGGTTGATTTTGGTTTTTCTTTTAAAGAGTGGTAGTTAGACAGAATGACCCACAAGGTCCCTCCATGTGTCCAAAGGCAACAAGACTGAATCTCGTCCGGACGAAACTGTTACGTTTGTGCTTGTGTTATTCTTTTGTGAGCATGTGTGTGCTGATAATAGGAAAGATCCGGTATTCACTTGAGTTATTTTGGATAAGAATTACGTATCTTTTGGGTACGATTCATTTTTCTTTTGCTTGGAGAATTGCGATCGATTTCTGTTGCGTAGCTAAAATGATGCGTCTTTTCGTTACTTTGTTGCTGTAGTCCGACCTCGTTAGACCTATAACGTTCTGGAAAAGGCGCGATTATTCTAGTGACCTCAATATGACGTCAAAGGTGTTAGTTAGATTTTGTAACATTTTATCGAATGCGCCTAGATGGTAGTGGAAATTTGTAGTCGGATCTAGAGTGTTCTTTTTTCATGAATGTTAATAAGTTTTGATTACGTTTTCTTTTCTGATTGGTTGTGTTGTGTGAATTTGTTGGTTTGTTCTGGAAATTTGTAATAGTATAAAAGACGGTGTTAGGAAATATGTGTGTACAGTGTATGAGAGACGCAGTGTGTCAAAAGTGTTGATGCATTCTAGAGGAGACAGTGTTATCAGTGAGTGGATGCATTTGTGGATGCATTGTGCTGAGATTGCATCGCTACAATAAAATATTGTTGGAACTGTTACTCCAGTGTGGTCTACAATCTTGTGCCACGCGTAACGAGTTGCAGTTGAGTGAAGTTTCTTTACTAGAACCTTACGTGCGTGCGTCTGGTGTGATTGTATCATACTACGACTACGACTACCACGTAACAGAAACATATTACCATACGGAAAGTCCAAAATTTGGGACAACATAAAAATACAGTCGCCACCTGCAACCCCTTTGGCATAGGTGAGTGTGTGGATGGGGATGGGGGGGGGGGGGGGGGGGCTGACATGTTAAATGTCACAAAGGCGGGAGGGGGGGGGGGGGAAGAGATTTGGCAGCGAGATTTTTACGTGAGGCTTAAAAACAGCTCAAACAAAGCCTCTATGGCCATGGCTATTCAAAACTACGAGAAAAATTATTCGACCCAGGAGAACATTCGACCAAGAAAGCTTGAAGGGGGTGCCAGAAGAGTTACTCTGACACCACTCTTTAAGTTTCATGCTGAAACGATATCTTCCTGTAATGTACTGAATGAGTTAACAGACATAAAGCCACACTGATTAAGCTTTTGGCTGTCGATAACCCTTTTTGTCGCGGAGATTCCAGTAGAAATCTCCTCGACAAAAGCGCTAACGATAACCTCTTAGTCCACTGGCTTATGGATATGGTAACTTTTTGTCGAGGTTCACGATTCCTGCAGGATTCACCTCGAGAAAATGTGCTACCCACAGCGAAATGGTTAATGAAGGGCGGACATCACGTTCTGACCTTGACAAAGACTAGAAGACTGAGGACGTTGCCCGGGATGCCGACCAGGATGATCGAGATCGTGAAGCCACACCCCAGCACCGTCTCCACCGTTTCCAACGCCTCCCGGTTCACCAAGTCACCCCCTCCCCATCCTCCCTCTCCTCCGGTAACTCCTGAATCCGCTGCTGCTGTCGTAAATGTATCAGTTCCATGTCCCACTAGACCAGTGTTCAATGTTTTTGCTGCTGTTGCCATTTCAGTCACAAAACCCGCCGGTCCAAAATCAAAGTGCACTATGCTCCGTTGCTATTGAAAAGCTTCTAGTCCGGAGTCCAATTAATAGAACATTCTCCTCTCGTGTTGCGTGAATTCACGATTGTAGTCCTGTTACAGTGGACGTTGCTTGTAAAGTGGTCTGACGTAACACAAGCCCGATACAAAAAATATTGTTTTAATCATGAAAGCAAAGGTCCTTGGGCTCACGACGGCCGCAGTGGGCCCTCACCTGCGGCCGTCGAGGGCCCGAATACGTTTTGCTACTTGGGTATGGCTCTCGACGTGGACTCTCGACAACACTTTGTATTTTAACTCCTTCGCTGCCGGTGATCACGGGCCGACTGCACGCTGACCGACATTCATGTAAATGCGTAAAAAAACAAGCATATAAAACATTGTAAGTCCTCGTGAGACCCCGTCACTGAAGGTTTGTGACTCTTTCGGGTTCTTGCAGATTGCTAGCGTTCGCCTTGCCCCGGCAGTTAATGGGTTTAACACACTTTGGATGCATCCTAAGTTCACTGTAACGTTCCGTGATGTCTGGTGTGCCCGTAGTCCCCACAGGCAGATCTACAATGTCCACTGTGATTCGAGGCTGTCGCAATAATTTGGTTTAGTCTGACAAATCACTGAAGCCATTATAAGACCGTAATACGTGCACAAAAAGTAAACAAATAAAATCAAATCTTGTTCCCAATTAGCCAGCGTATAGCCTTTGACAATAGAAACGCGACAACCAATGTGGGGAGTACGTACCAATCACACACTTAATTCTTCAAATTTACGAGATGATTTTAATAATAATAATAATAATTACGGTGTTTATAATGCGCTTATCTTATAATAATTATAACTCTAAGCGCGCACTCACAACTCGCGCACGCATTAGACAACGACTCACGTACAACAAATGGTGAAATATATTGCGACAGTCATCTTTTGTGGGGAGTGTGGTGATATAGTGCTAGAACTGTTGAAAGAGGTGAGTTTTGAGGGCGGACTGAAAGGAGGAGAGAGAGTTTTCTGACGGAGAGAGAGTGGGAGAGTGTTCCAGGTGGATGGACCATAAACTGAGAAGGCGCGGGGGCCGAAAGTGCTGAGTTTGGTGCGGGGGATGTGGAGACGGAGAGGGTCGGAGGCGGAGCGGAGGGAGCGGGAAGGAGTGTAGGGGTGAAGTAAGTTGGAAAGATAGGCAGGAGCGCAGTTGTTCAGGGATTTGTAGCAGAGAGACAGAATCTTGTATTGGATACGTTGTGGGATGGGAAGCCAGTGAAGAAGTTTGAGCAGGGGTGTGATGTGGTCGGATTTTTTCTTTCTGAGGACGAGGCGGGCAGCATTGTTCTGGATGCGCTGGAGAGTGGAAGTGGTAGAATGAGGGAGGCCGGAAAGGAGAGAGTTGCAGTAGTCAATGCGAGATAGAATGAGAGAGACAGCAAGTTTGGTGGCAGATTCGGTGGTGAGGTATTTTCTGATCTGACTGATGCGGCGGAGGTGAAAGTAGCATGCCTGGGCAGTGGCGGAGACGAAGCTGGTCATGGTAAGAGAGGAATCAAGAATAACGCCAAGGTTTTTGGCCTAGTCACTGAGGGAGATGGGGGTGCTGTCGAGTTGAAGGTGGAGAGAGGGAGGGAGCTGGGAAAGTTTCTGGCGAGTGCTTACCAACATGGCTTCCGTTTTAGCACTTTTTAGCAACTGAATTCATTCGAATTCCTAAAACATACCATTCCTGAAGAACACAATTTTGTTCGACAAAATTCAGTGGTGTAGGGACCGAGGGGCGAGGGGGGGGGGGGATGCCATCGACATGTTTAGTAGAGAACAATTTCACGGTCAGGACACTGTCAGACAAACTGTCCATAAATGACCACTGTTGAACCGTTCCTGGATTTCTCTTGTACTCCAATCAATCATCAATATCTTATATACTGGCGCTGGACTGACTGTTCCAGTTGTAATGAAACTTGACGCTATCGCTGTTCTACGGATGTCGTCGATATGACGGGCTATTGTGGTGGAGGCGTTTTTAGAACATTCTACCGACTTTTATGATAAAAGAGACCCCAGTAGGCAAAATTTCCTCGAGCCGACGTCGGCCGCAGGTGGCCCGCGCACAGCAGTGCGCGGGCCACCTGCGACCTTCGTCGGCCCGTGGACTTTGCTTGCTGATACATGTACGTTAGTCGGAAAGTTAAGACAGGTCCGAAAGTGCCGTTCCCTTCAACATACAGTTCACGACACGAGCTAGAACTGTTCCTAAAGTCGCTTTCTTATCAATACCCACTGGCTATTTATCGTACACAAAAGAGATTGTATCAACGTCGAATATCCAACTATGTCGCATTTTTTTCCCTCAAAGGCTGTACTACAAATCACACCCTATATAGATGCCCGACGGCTGCGGGTACAGTTTTCTTTGTGTAAATATGCAGTCCGCTCATTTAGTTGTAAAATAATTGTATGTCCGTTGCATGCGCTAATAATTGATCTTAACATTTTCACATTCAGAGACAAGCCGATGTTTGTAATGGTATATTCAGCAATATGGTGTCTTTGTGTATACACATCGTGGAAGCATGGCTTTTTATTTCGACAGTAAAAGCACAAGATGGGTGCCTGAATAGTTTGACGCATCCACGCGCCACTATTTAGCTACAGGTCTGCCTCATCATTACGCGGTCCAATGTACCGTGATATCGGATATATCGGCCGAAGGGCTCTCTGGCTCCCGCTGGGATGCCCGGTGAGCTTGCCCGCGGGTTAGCAAAGGCTGACGTCGAGCCAAGCACCATTTGCTCTCAAGTGGTATTTTGTTTTACAGACCTATGTAAATTTAACACAAGAAACGCGCCATCGCCATTAACGCTGCCTGACTGTGGCTCCCAGGAACCGCGATATACTGAGGCTGCCCTTTATTTGAACACTATTCTTGAGCTTTTATGGCCGATCTATCTCCCGTAAGTGGAGCTGAAAATAAAGAGAGACAATTACATATTTACACTTAGGGTAGTCCACTGTGGCACGTCGCATGCTTTATCTATTATCAAGCCAGTTGCTGTTTATAAAATATTTTCTCATTAAAACTATAACTTTGTTCCATCTTGGTCTCGAATTAACCACGTCAGTGCCGCGAAAAAAATGACTACCACCCAATTGCAAGAAGTATAAATCCATATCAGGCTCTGCAGTTGCGGGGGCTCATGAGGATCTATACCTCCTGCTGACACCACTTTGGATCCATTTCCCCGGGACAAATAGGGAATTTTTATGTTGAGTTTACTCATTCAGCCCGACGGCCGTATTTCCGAATTTTGGAGGCGTCATCTAATGACTATGCACCAGTTGCAGGAGATGGATCGACCATGATAATTCAAGGATAGTGCGCACTACCCTTGAATTATCATGGTCGACCCATCTCCTGCTGTAGGGCGTCAGGCTGAATGGGTTAATGAAGATTGCAGTAACACAGTCTGTGTCAATTGGTACTGAACGGGTGAACACGTTGTATAACCAAATTCGAAAATAATATCTAGTATATGAACATTGACATTTATCTTATATACTAGAATTTAGCTGAAAAGTTGGTCAAATGAGATTGTGAGTTTCTAGACCTTTCGCTAATGCATTTTCAACGCAATTATTTTAAACATAAACGGTTACTTGCGTAGCAAAGTTCTTCGCAAGAAGTCGGATCGACTTCTTGCGAAGAACTTTCCTGCGCAGTAACTGTTGATCAGTGCTAGTGGTGTTTGGTGAAAGCTGTTAAACTACGTTTCGAATACGATCCGATCCCGGTGCAGCAATGCAATTTTTGTTCACAATTGTGGAGCGCGTGTTTCCGTATAATACGCGCGACATCCGAATACCGCCTCTGTTAAAAACACTGATATGATGTCTGAACACATCCGAAAAAAAATCGTTCCCCTAAGAGAACACAATATCGCGTTCCATATGTTCCAATTCTGTACCTCATCGGACATATTATGGAAACACACATAAAACTACTTCCACGAAATGTTCTGTCTTCTCCAGATTCGGATTGCATTAGTATCGGATTCGTGCTCATAGACACGTAGCTTAATACTCGCGACATCCGAATTTCGCCTTTGTGGGAACCACTGATATGACGCAAAGATCAAAATGGCGGAAGACTTGCAACAGATGACAGAATTTACGCCATACCTTTCGTCGGAACGCACCAGACAGACGAAAATAATCTCTCACCTAAGTGTCGTATTTGTTTCTCAGCCGGATGCATCGGACATAATTTTGAAAGCACACAATCGTAAAAACGACTGGCACCAGCTGTTCTGTCTTGGACCAGCGTCTGATTCAAATCGTATTCGTCTCATTTCAGACGTGGCTTTAGTAGTAACAATCGTCGAATATTAACACCCTCACTGGCAGTGGATGCAGATTGTGTTTCTGAAACCTTGTCAGTCTCAAAGCCAAAGAGCCCCAGCTTTCGAAGGAGTCATGATACACGCTGATGTCAGCCAGAGGAATAGATCTTCAGGAGCCCACAACTGCGGGGGCTCATCAGGAGCTATGTCTCTTGCAGTTGGAGTGTTCATTCCTTCTCGGCAGTGAAAGAGTTAACTCCTTGCGCATGCATTTACTCCTACTATTTACAGTGCCGGAGGCTGCTTGCACAAGTAAGTTAAGAGTAAAGCAGCGTTTTGATTTTGGACCAGCTTTGACCTTCAATAGATATAGATCCCCATGAGCCCCCGCAGTTGCTCATAAGGATCTATGCCTCTCAATGACACTACTTTATATCTATGTTGCTTGGATGTTGAATTAACGAAGATTTCAGAAACATGATCTACGTCCACGAATGAAGGGGTTGAACGTAACAGGGCGGTGTGTTTGTAAGCTGTGACGATTTGTGCAAGCCATTGTGTGCATTCAAATAAATGTGATTAAAGTATGTTTGCACGGCCCCGCTGTACTGGTGAATAGTGGATGTTTATTTGGAAATTGTTGAGTCCTTGTTAAGTAATACACGTATGGCAATAAAATAAAATAAATACTAGCAATACACACACGCTAATGCGCATGCACATAACATGGAGAAGGGGGGGAGAGGGAGAGACAGAGACAGAGAGAGAGAGAGAGAGAGAGAGAGAGAGAGAGAGAGAGAGAGAGAGAGAGAGAGAGAGATTACCCGAAGCACAGGTACGTGTTATTTATTTATCATTTGCTTGTCTTTGATGGGTGTATGGAGGGAAAAACAACATAAATACACTGTGAAAATCAGTGTCGCATGGCCAGGTTTTAACCGGACGTAATAATAATAATAATACCGGTTATTATATAGGCGCTTTCCCCAATTCTGCGAATCGACTCAAAGCGCCGCTTTTAATATCAACGACAGGAAATTTCAACTGAAGCGATGGCCTTATCACGTACTGACCGAATTCGAAACGGCGAAGAGACAAAACAGCTGGATAAATAAAACTTCAGAGGGCTAAGCAACAAAATAACTGTATGCACGCGTTGTGTACGGTCTATATTACCATTTTGTTTCAAAAGAATAACTGAAAATGTATTAAATTAAAAAATACATCGGAGAGAAATTCCACTCGAATGAGGTTCGCGCGAGGTTGTTTACCGACAGTGGGAAGTATGGAAAATTACATTCTCGGCTGAATCTCTACGTCACACTTAAAGTTTGGAGTCCTTTCAAGGGTATATTTCACGCTATTCCTTTTTAAAGTTGAAGACAAAATCGTTGTATTATCAGTTAGGCTGTGCCAGTAGTTCTTGTCCCCTCTCGGGTCCGGTCAAGGGTGTCAATGTCGGAGGTAAGAATCTCGGGCTAAAGCCCTCGACTCTTACCTCCGACATTGACCCCTCTGACCGGGCCCTCGAGGCGATAAGAACCACTGGCAAAGCCTAACTCATAATATTACTAAGAATATCTTGCATTCTAGTGCTATATCTCTTAACTGGAATTACGAATGCATTTCCATAATTTGTTTCAAATTTACTAACTGCAGGACGTCTGTTGCCTGTGGAAACAAGCAAAGTGGTTATCTGCCTCGTGTTCCTTGTTTAAGATACTTCTTCTTCCCCTTCCCCCGTTCCTGAGAGGGGGGTCTACTGGAGTCATCCTATGTGTCACTGTAGCTGGGTGTTTGTCTGGGTTTTGTGCAGATGATTTCTCCATAAGCAACCAACAGAGTTTAAATTTTTATATCTGGGCAATATTAGATTAGAAGATGTGTCTTATACCAAAGCCTAGGTCCTAATGTCAAGGTCAAGGTCACAGTAGAGATATAAAGGGTTTGTACACTAATGTTAATATCACAAAAAGGATGGCTTATTTGACATAAATTGTTGTTAAAGTAAAGGTACCCCGAAGAAAGCTGTGCAAAGGAAAATTATCTGTCATACTGAGTGTAAAGGCCCTGGCAGCCATATTATTTGTTTTTAGTACTTCCGCTTTTGTCTGTGCGATATCTCTTGAACCACTTTAGCAATTTTCGTCAAGTTTTAGTATTTGGTAGCCCTTAGTGCGAGAAATGGTCACAAGCAAAACGGAGTTGATACTTTTAAGTTTAAGGTTCACGTGCGGAACGTGAATCTATGTAATGGGCCAGTGGTCGACCGTCTGTCCTTCTGTCCAGGGATTCTATATAACAAGATAGGAAACGGCCTCATTGGGAAACCAACATGTGTGCCACGGGCCCTCTGGCTATGTTTGGGCCAGCCGGGCGCGCGGTGATGCAGAACATCGCCTACCCACCTAATTACGTAATCCGCGATCAAATCAGTTAGCGAGGGTAATGCGCATGCTCCAAGGACGCAGCCGGTTTTCGTTTCACTCTTGACGCAATTTACAATTAGGAAGATCGGTGTCTGTTTTATTATCGTCCTCATGAGTCCCAGTCTGTTGCGTGATTTTATTAATTGACAGTTTAGTATATATTTAGTGTCCTTTCACGCTTTTATTCTGGTGGCATTTGTAGTTTAATGTCACACTGCCTCATGGCAGTCATTTGTAGTTTAATGTCACACTAACTCATGACAGTCTACTATGCTGCGCAGGTATGCATATAAAATCTGCTCCGCTGTTTGTTTTATTCTTTTATTTTCATCTACAGATGCTAACCAAAAGAATGAGTGTCATGAACAAATCTGCCCAGAGGCCAACAAGAACTAAAGGGTTAGGTGTGAAGTTAGTTAGTTAGTTATTTGGGTTTAACGCCGAGCAGGCAACTAAGGCCATCTCACGGCAGGGCTAGGTGTGAAGAGACATTACCATTATGTGTTAACTCATTCTACCCCAGACATACCACAGCAAGATAAGGATCGACCATGATAGTTCAAGGGTGATGCCAGAATAGCTTGGCGCCTATGGGCGCCAAGCTATTCTGGCATCACCCTTGAACTATCATGGTCGATCTGTGTCCTGCACTGCAATGCAGTCTTTAGAGAACAACGTCAACATTTGGGGATTTCGGTGTTGGGGTAGAATGAGTTAAAATAATGCAGCCCTGAAACAAGGTACTAACCAAAAGAATAAGTGTCATGAAGTAATCTGTCCTGAGACCGATCAAGAACTAAAAGGTTAAGTGTGAAGAAGCATTACCATTATGTGTTAATATAATGCAACCCTGCATCAAGGTGTGAACGCAGAAGATAGAGCTACTTCATATATCAAATCATTCTATTATCAGTCTTAGAATATGAGCATGAACGAATAAGAAGTATGCGACTGAATAACTGCCTTAACAACATGCCAACAAATTTATTAAAAGCACATGGCAAAAATAATAGTATTGAGAACACCAAAGTTCAAACATCTGACCATTCCTGATCATATGAAATTTGAAATAAACGTTAAGATAAAACAGTTTTTTCAGTGCCATACACAATCATGCCTAGGGCGTTAGAGTGAAAACCCTTTTTTTCCCTCCTAATCTGCACGCTAATAACGCACGCACGGATCGTCTCACAACCATCCTGCATGTATATTCCTTATGGTACAAATCCGCACTAGTAAAAGGAAATGAATATATCAAACATGTAATATACGCACAGGTTTTGTTTTAAAATTATATCTGGCTCGTAAGGGTTGATCACGCTAGGTCCGATAAGAAAATAAATCTTATTTTGGTCCAACTTTACACGATAACAACATACACACGGATCGTGCCACAGACTTCGTATGTACCTTATGGCAAAAATCAGCACTAGTGAAAGGAAATAAATAGATAGATAGATAAAACATGTAATATTATTAGTTGTATTACGAGACATGCTTTGCCAGTGGTTCTTGTCGCCTCGAGGGTCCGGCCAGGGGGTTCAATGTAGGAGGTAAGAGGTCCCCCCCCCCCACCACCCCCACCCCCCCACCCGACCGGACCCTCGAGGCGACAAGAACCACTGGCAAAGCTTAACTCGTACTACAACTATTTTGTCTTCAACTGTAAAAAGAAAGTATAAGCGTAAATATACCATTGAAAGAACCCCACAGTTCGCAAAACATCACAGTTCAGGCTATGTGATCTGACCATTTCATTTTATTATCACGAGCTATATGAAATTTGTAATATACATTAAGATAATTGTGAAATCGTGTTTATTACCTTTATGATTAGACCTCAATAGTTACTAAGACATACGGTGTGTGTGTGTGTGTGTGTGTGTGTGTGTGTGTGTGTGTGTGTGTGTGTGTGTGTGTGTGTGTGGTGTGTGTGCGTGTGTGTGTGTGTGTGCACGTGAGTAGCTTAATTATAATTTGATGTGTTTAATGTTCTTCTTTTTATGTTGCGCAGCACCGCAACGATTTCCTAATGTATTATTACATATATCATCATCATCATCATCATAAAACAGTTTGTTTTTTTTAAAATTGGTATGCAAAATCATGTCTGACGCTTTAGGGTGAAACACTTGGTTTTACACCAACTTTACATCGCAATAATATTAAAACGGATCGGCTCATAAAATTCTTATATACCATATGGTACAGATATACACTAGTACAAGGAAATACATCTATATAACATAATTATAAAAGAATAAAAAAATTTTAAAAGTTTTTATTAAACAAAATCAAGTCTCACTCGTCAGAGGGAAACACGCAAAGTTCGATATGTGAAAAACATGATGTTGCTACGACTTTACGCAATACTTACTTACTTACGCCTGTCACCCCTCCCCGGGTATAGGCCGTCGACGAGAGACCTCCAGCGACTCCTGTCCTGTGCTTCACCTTCGATTTTACTCCAGGTGGTTCCCAATCTCTTGATGTCTGCTTGGAGGTCTCGACGCCAGGTGTTTCTCGGCCTGCCTCTTTTCCTCTTTCCCTGGGGGTTCCATGACAATGCCTGCATAGTGATACTGGAAGCTGGCTTTCTCAGACTGTGACCAATCCATCCTTATCTTCTTCGCTCAATTTCATTCTCTGCTGTTATCTGCCCTGTTCTCTCCCAGAGTCTGACGTTGCTGATCTTCTCTGGCCAGTGGATTTTCAAAATTCTTCTAAGGCAACTGTTTATGAAGATCTGTATTCTGTTGACTGTGGTTTTTGTCAATGTCCAAGTCTGCTCCAAATAGGAGAACTGCTTTTACGTTGGAGTTGAAAATCCGGACTTTGGTGTGTTGTGACAGCTCTCTGGAACTCCACACTTTTTTCAACTGGAGAAAGGCTGCTCTGGCTTTACCGATTCGTGCTCTGACATCTGCATCAGTGCCGCCTTTTTTCTTTATGATGCTCCCGAGGTAGGTGAAGGACTCCACCTCCTCCAACGGGGTGCCAGCAAGCAAGATTGGTTCTTCCCTGGTTGCGTTCAGCCTCATTGTCTTTGTTTTTCTGTTTGTGGATGGTGAGGCCCACTTGGGACGAGATGTCAGAAAGCCTCGTGGTCTTGTCCTGTATTTGTTGATGTGTGTGGGACAGTAAAGCCAAGTCGTCTGCAAAATCGAGGTCGTCAAGCTGTGTCCACAGTGTCCACAGTGTCCACTGTATTCCACTTTGTCTGTGCTCTGTGGTCCTCTTCATGACCCAGTCTATGGCCAGTAGGAGGAGGAACGGAGACAGCAAACACCCCTGCCTGACACCGGTTCTGACCTATAGCTCACTGGTGAACTGCCCTTCGTGGATCACGCGACATGTCATGCCATCGTAGCTGCTCTTGATCAGGCGGACGAGCTTTGTGGGTACACCGTAGTGTCGTAGGAGTTTCCACAGAGTCTCTAGGTCCACGCTGTCAAATGCTTTCTCGTAATCCACAAAGTTGACGTACAGCGGGGAGCTCCACTCCAGAGATTGTTCCACGATGATGCGGAGAGTGGCGATCTGGTCTGTACATAATCGGTTTTTCCTGAATCCTGCTTGCTGGTCTCTCAGCTGGGGGTCAACGGAGCTCTTCATTCTCTCCAGGATGATCCTGTTGAAGACCTTTCCTGGTACCGACAGCAAAGTGATTCCTCTGTAGTTGGAACACTTGCTGAAGTCACCTTTCTTGGGAAGCTTGATTAGGTACCCCTCCTTCCAGTCAGCCGGCATCACCTCCTCTTCCCAGATCTATCCAAACAGTGGGTACAGCATCTATACTGTTGTCTCTAGGTCTGCTTTGAGAGACTCTGCTGGGTTGCCATCTGGCCCTGGTGTTTTGCCGTTCTTCAAAAATGCCACGGCTCTTCTGATCTCTTCGCGGCTGGGTCTGTCACAGCTGATGGGTAGGTCGGTCTCTGCTGGCTGGATGTCTGGGGGGTCGGGTGGTCTGGGTCTGTTCAGTAACTCTTCAAAATACTCGGCTCATTTGTCGAGTTGGTCTGCTCTGTCTGCAATAGACTTTCCTTCTTTGTCTTTTACTGGTCTTTCTGTATGGCCATACTTGCCCGACAATCTTCTGGTAATGTCGTAGAGCTGTTTCATGTTGCCGCTGCCTGCTGCCTTTTCTGCCTCTGTTGCCAGGCTGTCTGTGTAGGCCCTCTTGTCTGCCCTGATACTCTGCTTCACCTCGCGGTTGGCTTCCGAGTATTGCTCCTGTGCCCTTGCTTTGGCTGCTCTCGTGCGACTGTTGTTGACAACTGCTTTCTTCTGCTTCCTCACTTCTATCTTCTTCAAGGTCTGTGCCGACAGCCAGTCCTTGTGATGGTGTTTCCTGAACCCTATAGTGTCTTTGCAGGTTGAGTTCAGCGCCTCTCTAACTGCCTTCCACTGCTGCTCTGTGGTGGCCGCCTCCTCTTCATTTACTAGCTCCTGTAGCGCTTGAAACCGGTTGGACAGCACCAGTTTGAACTCTTCTCTCACTCCAGTCTCTCTCAGGAGGCCTACATTATAGCGCTGTTTTCTTGTTGTTTTTGTGCGGCTTTTCTTTAACTTGAGATTTATTCTTAAGGTAAGCCGATGGTGGTCTGAGGCATCTGCTCCTCTCCTCACTCGAACATCTTAAGAGATCTTCTAAATTTCTTGCTAATGTAGATATGGTCTATTTGGTTCTCTGTAGTATGGTCAGGTAAGACCCAAGTTGCTTTGTGTATTCTTCTGTGTGGGAAGATGCTGCCTCCAATGACAAGTCTGTTTAGAGCACAAAAGTCTACGAACCTCTCCCCGTTCTCACTCATCTCCCCTTGTCCCTGTCTCCCCATCACCTCTTCGTATCCGGTGTTGTACTCCCCTATTTTGGCATTGAAATCGCCCATGACAATGGTGATGTCTCGCTCCGCACATTTGTCCACAGCAATCTGGTGTCGGTCGTAGAACTTTTGTTTCTCTTCCTCATCACTGTCATTAGTGGGCGCATAACACTGGATGACGTTCAGCTTGAGCTTTTTCTTGGTTCAAAAGGCTGCTGTGATAATTCTTGACCCAAGAGGTTCCCAGCCCATCAGCGCTCTCAGTGCCACTGTTGACAGCATGAATGCTACTCCTTCTGTATGGGGGGCATTCTCCTCTTCATGACCTGAATACAGAATCATCTGACCACTTAACAGCCTTTTCTGGCCAGACTGCGTCCATCTGGCTTCACTGATACCTAGCAGGGAAAGGTTGTACTTTTGCATTTCCGCTGCTATCTGGGCGGCCTTGCCGCTCTGGTACATGGTCTTGACATTCCATGTGCCCATGGTTGTGTCCCTGGATAGAGAGAGGCGGCTCGGTCCTGTGGTTTCCGAAGACTTCCGGCTTTCACCACAGGACGTCATAAATCTTCTGGTAGAAGAACCTTCCTCCTCCAGGAAAGGAGTTACTGTTTGTCTTTTCGTAGGCGTTTTTGTAGCTATTTCCTTTTTTGCAGGGTGTGGAAGCTACCCCCACGCCCAACCCCCTTACTAGGAGGACCAGGGGTTTTCTGTCGGGGTCACCTTCCCTTAGACCATGTTGGTTCACGGCACCTTATTTCATTCGGTGCACCCCCCTCGCGAGGGACCCCCTATCCACCACCCAGGGGACGCGCCTCAACGCCATATGGTCCCAGCGCGAGGACTTTACACAATAATAACATACAAACGGATCGCGTCATGAGCTATTATTATGGGCGATCCACATTCACAATGCAGAGTGTCAGGGCGGATGGGTTTCTGCTTTTGCCTACGTGCTGGACAGGACGAAGAGTTCATTCCAAGCCATCCGACATTTCCCATGGGGTTACGCATGCGTCATGACCACTATGTACCAGGGGTCACCAGGACACAAAGGCCCCGCCACACGAGCCGGTTGTGCCCCGATTTTGAAGCCGATTCCGATCCGATTGCGATCGGATGACGTCAATTATCCGATCCGGTCCCAATCGGCTGGGAATCGGGTGTCTAGAACCTGCTCTATTTTTCCGGTCCGAATCGGCCCCGGTTATAAGCTTCAACCAATCAGAGCGCGTCTCGCAAAGCATGTCGTAGTTTGCAAATGGCGGAACACGCCTGTTGTGATCAGTACCACCTTCGTGCGGCTGATGTTTCGCACGCCTCTTCCCGAATATGATGCAAAACTGCTGATAATGCAAGCACATCATCATCACTGTCAAAACTAGCAGCCATTTTGCAGAACAGGTACGACTTTGATTTTCGATTCAAACCGGTCGGCTAAACAAGTCGGGAAATGTGTGGCAGTGGACACATTTTATCAGTTCGGCCCGATCACCCCTCGATTCGAAACTGATCGTGAATCGGCCTCAAAACCGGGCATGTGTAGCGGGGCCTATAGACACACATGTAACTCTCAGTGTAAGAAAGTGATGTAGTTTCAGTATCGGCCGCGGCTGTCGGGGTCCATGATAATCTATACCTTCTGCACAGTTTAATCATGACCGCAAGGTAGGTAGCCCGAGACTGAACCAACGCGGTGGAACCGTAGTCTCGTGAACAGCAAAGATTGTAACCATTTCATCTAATTCTGCAAGAGGCATAGATCCTCATGAGCCCCCGCATCTGCGGGGGCTCATGAGGATCTATGTCTCTTGCTGTTTTTTTCTTTGTACCCACGTTTCTTGGACGGACTGGATTCACCGGCGCTGAAAATCAACAATGACTTCGCAAACACAGAGTGCGACCAGCGACAGTGAAGGCGTTCTTTTTCTTTTTCTGAGGATGTAAAAGCGTCCACAATGTGACAGCAAGGGTGATAGTTTCTCATGAACCCCTTGAGAATCTTTGCCTCTTGCAGATGGATTAAGCTGGATGAGGACCGTATGGTTATAACGTTCAGTACACATACAAGAGAAAATCAAATCTATCTTTCTCTTAGTGACTGTAATCACTATAAATTGCAGTTTGAATGTATGTGTTTATTTTTATTTTTATTTATTTTTGTTTTGTTGTTGTTGTTGGGGGAGGGGGGGGGGGCGAAAGAGGAGGGGGGGGGGGGGTCTGACATGCAGGTCCGCCTTGAGATGGCCTTAGTCGCCTGCTCGGCGTTAAACCCAACTAACTAATTAACTGAACTGACATACAGGTGGCTGAAACAAATGGCATTACCTTCAAAAATAATTATGCGTGGGACCATGGGTCGGCAGCTTTTTTGACACAACAAAATACTCCCTGAGTTCATTAAAAACCGTTTCATCATCTTTATGTAAAGAAATCTGTAGACTGATCCACCTTAAATAAATTCAAGTTTCAGTCTGATGAATGCTAAACCCAACAGTCCAAGAAACATGGATACAAATTGGTCTCAGCAAGAAGCATAGATCCTCATGAGCCCCGCAGTCGCGGAGGCTCATGCGGATCTGTCTCTGGCAGTTCAATCATAGTCACGTTTTCTTTGGAAGTGAACGGTTAATTATATTTCATTTTTATTCTGGAAAATGCTAAAAGCCAGAAAGACTTATTGTCCAAAAGTCCGTAATTAAAGACACAAATCACAGATCAATACACACACTAGTAGAATGTTATCAAAAAAGTAAATTAAACAATATCGTACTTCTCCTGCCAATACGACGGAGAGACGCAATTATCAGGTATGGAAGTGACAAATTAAATATGTATATAAAAGAAGGCACACCAGGGACGTCACTTCAAATATGCGAAAATCATATCGTAACAAGCGTACGTTAGATCAGTTTGACTTTTTGTAGAAAGGAGACTCATTTGTGAACTTCTAAAACAGGTAAGCATGATCAAATAATTGTAAGAAATCACACTGTCAGCCTCATAACATAAATGCTTAACTCCTTTACGGCCAGCCGCATCCGGATGCGGTTGGTCGCGAATGAGTTAACTCATGTTTCACTGTGTTGAATAAAAGCGAAAGGAAAACCGTCTCACTTGACACCCAAAATTGTGCAATTTCTTTTTTTTTTTTTTTTTTTTTTTTTTTTTTCTTTTTTTGGTACCTGATTAACCCGCTTCACTGCCGAGAAAAAATGAACACGATCCAACTGCTAGAGACATAGATCCTCAGGAGCCCCCGCGACTGCGGGGCTTATGAGGATCTATGCCTCTTTCTGACCAATTTGTATCCCCCTTTTTGGGGGGGACGGTGTTGGCGTTTGGTCGTTGAATGAACCAAGATTGAGAGTCCTCAAAGGAGACAGCTGCCTTGTAAATGGTCCTAGAGCTAGCCTTAAGGACAAGCGGCTCAGGAGAAAAAACAGAGATGCCGCAGCTCAGAACCCTGGCCATACCTTCCCCTGCAGCCACTGCGGTCGAACCTGCCTGTCCCGGATTGGCCTCCGCAGCCACGAACAAGCCTGCAGACGTCGTGGGCAACTCCTATAAAATCTTCGTTCGCGAAGTCAAGCCAAGAGAACCAAGATTTCAGAAACAAAAATGTACACGTAAAGTGTAAGTACAGTGACACAGAACGGGTTAAAGTGAATTAGTTGAACGACTGTGTACGATGATTTGAAGAGAGTATTGTACTTATGGGATATTTGTTCGTCTCTCCTGCTTGTAAGCGATCAGTCTTCTTACGCACTGAATATCTGTTCTCTGGCTGCAAAATTGCCGATCTCATTGAACTGTTGCAGCAGAAAATAATGCTGTGCTTGAAAGGCAATATGTCATCAACTCATTCAGCCCGACGGCCGTATTTCCCAAATGTTGGAGGCGTCATGACTATGCACCAGTTGCAGGAGATGGATCGACCATGATAATTCAAGAGAAGTGCCAGATTAGCTTGGCGCCGACAGGCGCCAAGCTAATCTGGCACTTCTCTTGAATTATCATGGTCGATCCATCTCCTGCAACTGGTGCATAGTCAGGGCTGAATGGGTTAATAACATTTTTCACCGGACAGATGTATCACCAGCATTGTAACCCCTTCACTGCCAAGAAGAAGTGAACAGCATCCAACTGCAAGAGACATAGATCCTCATGAGCCGCCACTACTCGAGGGGGGCTCATGAGGATTCATGCCTCTTGCATTTAGGTGATGCTTCTCGTGTCCCTATAGTAAAGCGTTTAACCCTTTCACTGGTGGAAACGCAGGCTGTTTGAAATCGTAAATTCAGATGCAAATAACACTCCCCCCCCTCCCCACCCCACCCACCCCCCACCCCCCTCCGCCGGGCTTAAAATGGAACATTGATACAAAGTGGTTTCAGCACGGCGTTTCATAGGTCATCACGAACCGCCACAACTGAGGCATCTCATGAGGATCTATGCCTCTTTCAAGTGGGTGGGTTCAGGTTTCTGTGACGGGGTTAATAGCAAATCTATGCTGATCACACGTTCGACAAAACAGACTGTAAATTCTGCCATTGCGCTAACCCCTGTACGTATACACTCAGGGCCGGATCCAGGGAGGGGGGGGGGGTTGCTTTGGTGCTACAGCACCCCCCTCGGCTGGCATCAAACTATAAATAAGTGTGTTTAAAATTGAGTTGTAACGCTTGTATTTCAGTGCCGTACGTAACACTAGTTAGAAACTTTCAAAAACGTCAGAAGAACAGTTTCGGTTGTGGTGTTTTGATATATACTAGACCCTGGCAATAGAACAAATAAAAATTGAGCGAAGCCCCCCCCCCCCACCTCTTAAAAACTGATTGATCCGGCGCTGACACTGTACGTACATATTTCTTTCTGAAATCGTGGTTCATTCAGCGACCAAAATCCACCACCGTCCAAGAAATGTGGATACAGTCTGGTCTCAGCAAGGGGCATAGAGATCCTCATGAGCCCCCGCGACTGCGGGGGCTCATGAGGATCTACGCCCCTTTGCTGAGACCAGTTTGTATCCATATTTCTTGGGACGCGACTGCGGGAGCTCATGAGGATCTATGCCTCTTGCTGAGACCAGTTTGTATCCACATTTCTTGGACGGTGTTAGCTTTTGGTGCAGTCGTGGGGACTCATGAGAATCTAGGTCTCTTGCAGGTGGATAGTTTCACTTGTTTTAAAACGTCGGCCGGCCTATATTCACGCGCGCGCAGTCCCGATGGGGCATTTGAATCCGAGCCGTCAGCCGTCAGCACGAAAGCATAATTGTAGTCCAGCATATTTCGCATTTTCTGCAGAGGTAAGTAGTTCGTCAAAAGAGTAAAATTGGTTGGCAGGTAGAAAACGAAAGTACTAATGCCATAATTACGGTTTATACACCACAACAATATCTGTCCTTAGGATGGAGACATTTCTTTAGAAGTGTTCTTCGAGCGCTAATTTGTTCGCTGAACAAGGCCCGGATAAGGCGCCAGACATTTCTTTGTGCATAACATTAAAAATTTCAATCATACAAGTTACAAGTTTATTCCAGTGATCAAATTAAAATCATGAGCAAGTGAACATGTATACATAATTATTTACGACAAAATAATATAAAAAGTAATATTTTTAATGCCGTAAGCATACTCGCGACGCTAGTTTCAAAATGGCGGTCAGCGAGAAGCCTTCGAACAAAGTCAATCAGACTGCTGACGTGCACGGTTGACTTTGCTCCTGAAGTGTGACAGAGATTATTTTGGATTTGAACTTTGAAGTACATCTTAACAACGTATTTAACGCAGTCTTTCCCATAGAATGCAGTCTTTTAAGGGAGAAAAACATATCGAAGTAAACTCGCTTCGTGCACGTTTCAGTGCATTGTGTCTGCCGACCATCTTGAACATTTTGAAGACTTTTTGTCCAGATACAACATGCATGTTGCTTGCCTGTTTTCCATCCTACCGGCTCTAAGTGTAGACCTGGTCTTTTTGATTAGTGGAGATGGGATTTGTAACTGGTCAAGCACGGTCTTATCCGTCTGGTCTTTAGGCACAAGCTAAGCAGACTGAAATCCATCTCCGAACCGTTTCCATCTAAATCACCATGTTCAGCTGAAAACCTAAATGTAGGAATGTTTTTTTTTTTTCAACCCATTCAACCAATCCGCACTCAAGTACTCACAAGGACTCTTATGATCAAGCTTTATCAGGACTGCATGAGACACAATACAGATAGTAGTCCTCTCCATTCTATTACATGTTTTTTAAAAATTATTTATGATTGGTTTATTTATGTATTCACTTACATATTTATTTATCATTTATACTTTTAATTATGAATGGCAGGAATTTCTTGATGCACATGAGCACTATTGGTATGGTGGTGGCCACCAAGGAGAGGAAAGGAAAAAAGATTTTAATATGCATACATCTGTGTATGTTCATAATCTATCCTTTACTTAGCATGCTTATTCATATGTCCCAGGTATCTCTGACTTATTTTATTTATTTATTTATTATTTAAATTTATTATGCATTTATTTATTTATTTTTGTTTGTTTGTGATGTAGGTTTGTACATACACATCAGCATACAAGATGAGAACATACATGTACACATATATTGCAATACTGAGGTGCCATAGCACCCACTCGGACCCACCCCACATACACACACAAAACCACAGAACACCCCTCAAAAGACATGCACATATGTGCACGTTCATAATCTATCCTTTATGTCCTAGGTATCTTTGACTTACTTTATTTTATTTATTTATTTAAATTTTTTATTTATTTATTTTTGTTTGTTTGTAATGTAGGTTTTGTACATACACATCAGCATACAACAAGAAAAGGTGCCATACCGCCCGCTCCCAGCCCCACCCGACATAATTATACACGCAAAACCGCAGAACACCCACCAAAAGACATGCACATCTGTGCATGTTCATAATCTATCATGTACTTAGTATGCATATGTCCAAGGTATCTTTGATTTACATTATCTGATTTACTTAAATTATTTATTTATTTATTTTTTGTGTTTGTAATGTAGGTTTTGTACATACACATCAGCATACAACATGAGAACATACACATACAAGGGTAACAAGTGCCATACCGCCCACTCCCAACCCCACTCCAATGTACACACAAAACCGCAGAACACCCACCAAAAGACATGCACATCTGTGCATGTTCACAATCTATCCTTTACTTAGCATTCATATGTCCCAGGTATCTTTAACTGACTTTATCTTATTATTTATTTAACCCCCGTGAGATGGCCTTAGTCTCCTGCTCGGCGTTAAATCCAAATAACTATCTCATTTATTTAAAGTATTTATTTATTTATTTTTGTTTTATTGTAATGTAGGTTTTGTACATACACATCAGCATACAACATGAGAAGGTACACATACATGGTAATTGGTGCTATACCGCTCACTCCCAACCCCACCCCACATACACAACCGCAGAACACCCGCCAAAGACATGCCCGACATGCAAAATTGTATACTGAACGGCATTAGTGGACTGTAAAACCTATAATATAGAGACTTGAGGTTAAGAAAGTGGCTTGTATTGACTGCCTGTATTTTAGCTGCCCACCTACAAATCTCACGTATACAGCTAATCACACTGCACATGCAGCCATCAGTTCTGTGAAAAGTACTGTTGACCTCATGCACAGGGGTACCGAAACTTAGAGATGAGGCCGCACCTGATAGCAAAAACAGAACAAATATGTATACGCAGCCACTAGTTCTGTAAACAGCACCTTTGTAAACAGTACCAGTGGCCAAATGCACACAGACATAAATGGGTGATGCCATTACTGAACACTTCAAACAATGTGCTGCCCAATACACCTTGATTAGTGGTACCGTGAACTAGCCTGCACATGCAGCGATCAGTTTTGTAAATAGTGCTGGTGAGCCATATGCACATTTACACCAAACTTAAAGATGAAGCCACAACTGACACCTCAAACAAAACGCTACCTAAACACAAGTATCAATGATAGTCAACCTCCGTGTGCGTTAGGTGGGACAGGATTAAAGTATGGGACTGTAAATCTTTCAGAAATGTCAAAGCCAGTAAGAAAATAAGATAACAGCAGCAAGTACATGTATTTTGTAAATCACTCAAATAAAACATGAGAACTCATCGAGCCCGGTGGTGTTATGAGTGGGTGATGGAAACACTGAAAGAAATAGTACGTGTACATTATGCAGTTCGTGCCTCCTCCTACTCACCCCCCCCCACCCCTCCTCCAAAAAAAAAAAAACCCTCAACACCCCCCCCCCACCCCCCCCCCCACCCCCACCCTCCACTCTGCCCGAAAACTAGCTGTTCATCATAAAACATAATTATCTCAATCATTGATCACTTGAATAACTGATTTATTAAATCATCTCAGTCAGTGTCACTTTCTCCGTTTTCTTTCTCTTTTTAATCCCAGTATATGAGTGTCAGTGCTAACGCCAGCTGCTAAGAATCCTTGCAGCGAAGTTCAAATGTCAATATACAGACAAACTGCAAATTACGCAGCAGTAAAATACAGTTCCTCTTTCGTGCAGCTAGGCTACTGCTGGCGAGATAGGGTTTAATTATTTTAAAAGCATTGCATTAACTTCCAAGCGTGTTCACATTGTGCACTGTACATCAGCTGAGACAAACTGCATTGGCAGTGACCACACATCACAGCATAACTTACCAGTGCAACTGATTGAATTAAATGTTATAGTAATATATAAATAATCAAGTTCTAAAATGTTGTTCTGCCATGACAGTTAAAACCAAGAGGTGTGGCACTCTTTCTCTTTTACAGCATGCAGCATGCTAAACTTCGGACATCGGTTTCGAAGATTGCCTTTGTTTTTATGGGTTGCGTTTTGTTTGGTGCTGTGGTGTTGAAATGAAATGGGCAAAGCGATCATGGTAAACTCAATGAAAATAAACGTGACAAACCTATAATAAGACGTAACAATGCACAAAGCAACTTTGCACGTCAACTTTTCTTTTAAAAAAATGAAACTTATGTAGAACAAATCGAAAGAACTCGTCGGCATATGAAAATTCACGGCAACTAGTCCGCGTGCGTCTCGTATCATATGACGATCATGTGATTTGTGATACCTTATTGTTGAGTAACGATATTTGAGTTCAAGCCATGCTTTTTCGTAATTGTTTCTTCTCTTGATATAATTAAGTGTGAAAATATACGTAAAAAATAAAACTGACATCCTTTTAAGTAACATATAGTGCGTACTACAACTGAATACAGTAACAATGAGGCCGCGACTGTCCTGGTTTTGTCTGCAGGAGTGCAGGAAACAAAATGTGCTACAGAAAAATGTCTCCATCCCCCGGCGGTATAAAATAAGTGCGCACTGCCTTTATTCATATAAGACTTAATTTTGATATACCCAAACCATTGTTACTCTGAAGCAAATCACTATCATCGTAAACGTTTGATCGTCTATGAAGGGCATCTGCTAGACTAATAGCTAAACCGAGGGTACACCTTCGTGAATATATGAATTTTCAGTTTTCAGATTTCTCACCATGAAATCGGCACTCAGCGTCCTGTGTCTGCTGCCTCTGTTTTCAACAGGGTAGGTCTACAGTACATGTTTGAAATCGGAGCGCACATTTCCGCACAGAAACACTTTTCTATACAAATCTCAGAACAAATGTCACTCAGTGCCAGTTGACCTAATAGGCCCTACGATTTATTTGTAAAAAACTCCAACAGTGTGCCATTTTTACTGTGTGTAGTAAAAAAAAATCGGATTTGTTTTGTGTCAGCTGTACTTGATTTGTCATTAGAAATCTGATTCGAAACCAACATTCAGTCGTATAGAATGAAGGTTTGCCGTTGTGCAATATATAATATTTTGGCAGAGCGCAGTTGGGTGGGTGCATACGGTCGCGCACGTACGTGTTACACTCTTCGCGCTCACTTGTATATGTATGTGTATGTGTGTGTGTGTATGTATTTGTGTGTGTGTGTGTGTGTGTGTGTGAGAGAGAGAGAGAGAGAGAGAGAGAGAGAGAGAGAGAGAGAGAGAGAGAGAGAGAGAGAGAGAGAGAGAGAGAGAGAGAGAGAGAGAGAGAGAGAGAGAGAGAGAGAGAGAGAGAGAGAGAATGACAATGACAATGACAATGATCCTGTATTTGACAACGGTAAAAGTTTTGGTAGTAACAACCATTTTTCGAACTTGCCGTTGCTAATCTACTGATTACAGAGTTACTATCGCACTAATTGTTTTCTACTACTGAAAAGGGAAAAAA
>BTPG01000005.1:46851561-46903585 GCA_036245525.1 Semisulcospira habei | reverse complement strand
AAAAAATATGAGTCATCAGTCGAAACCTGTGATACACGCAATTAATGATCTAATGAGAAATAGTATTTTTTCAATATGTGCACAGTCACGGGGATGCTGCTGACAAAAATAAGTACTTGATGAGACTGACTTTAAACGAGGAGAAAGTATCTGATGTCGTGACGTTTCTAGGCAAGGCATTCCAAAGACTAGAGCCAGAGAACGTCAAACTCGTTTTATAGAGATCAATTCTAGGTCGCGGCACAATAAGGGATTTTCTTGATCTGGAGTATGTTGATGACTGGACGGTAAATAGCGATGTGATATATCGGGGTAGCTTATCGTTTAATGCCTTGAACATAACCATTCCCTTATTGTAAATTAGATGATCTTTCAGTGGCAGAATTTTTAAGGCTGCCAATTTTTGGTCAGTAGTTAAGCTGGGATCAGGGAGTATTAGTTTGGCAGCTCTCCGATGTAGAGAGTTCAATCTTTTCAAATTGACATCTCTCGAACCATCCCACACAGTAGAAGCATAGTCTATATGCGATCTGATATGGGCATTGAAGAACAGTTGACGTGTCTCCATATCAGTAATGTGTTTAAGTTTTGCTAAGATGTACAGATTTCTGGAGACAAATTTACAAACATTACTGATGTGTGGCTGCCACCTAAGCTGGTTGTCCACCGTGACTCCTAGCAGGCAATGGTTAGTAACCTGGCTGATGGTTTTGCCTTGGAGGGACAGACTGAGTGAGAGAGAGCCAAGCTGGTGTTTTTGGCGGGTGCTAATTACCATGCTCTCCGTTTTTACCGGGTTTAAAATCATAATATTATGACTGCACCATTTATCAATATCTTGCAGTGTGTTTTGCAGTCGTGAATTGATGTTTGATATATCCTTATCTGGCGTGTGTACTGCAGCACCATCTGCAAACAAATCACATGTAACGCTTTCATTTTTAATCGCAAGAGGAAGATCATTTATGAACAAGCAGAATAAAAGGGGACCAAGAATAGAGCCCTGTGGTACGCCATGCTTCACTAACCCTTGATTCGAGTATGAGCCATTTAGTAATACCTTTTGTTTTCTACCTTCGAGGTAGGATTTGAGAAACGACGCCGAGTTGTTGGTATACATGGATACTTTCTTGATCAGTATTTCGTGGTTTACTAAATCAAAGGCTTTACGAAAATCTAGAAACATGACTCCTGTAAGTTTTGAGTCGTTGATGGAAGATAACCAGGTGTCTATCATCCGTATCAGCGCAGTGTGACATGAGTGTTCTGATCTGAAGCCCGACTGCAATGAATAGATTAATTTTCGGCTTTCCAGGTATATAGATAGATGCTTGTGAATATGCCGTTCTAAGGGCTTGGACAGAACAGGTAGAAGTGATATGGGCCTAAAATTATTAATTTCACTAAGATCTTTAGATTTAGGTAGAGGTATTACTTTCGCGTCTTTAAATGCTTCTGGAAAACAATTACAATTAATACAGAGGTTGTAGATATAAGTGATACTCTCTACAATGTAAGGGAGGGATATCTTGAGTATTTTCGCACTAATCTCATCCAGTCCTGATGATTTTTTTTTATTTTCCAAGGATGTAATTAATTTACCAACTTCATGGACCGCTATAGTGGGTATGATGAAAGGTTTTGTGTCGGCAGTTCTCTGCTTGCAGAAATCGACTAAGTTGTCCGGGCATACATAGTCATGCGACTCAGTTCCCGGCGGGATTAATGATTCTGCTACGGAGACGAAGAGAGAGAGAGAGAGAGAGAGAGAGAGAGAGAGAGAGAGAGAGAGAGAGAGAGAGAGAGAGAGAGAGAGAGAGAGAGAGAGAGAGAGAGAGAGAGAGAGAGAGAGAGAGAGAGAGAGAGATTTCCCGGTTTTTTTATTATTTTTTTTACAGAAGTGAATTAACGAATCCAATATAATGCCGGGCGCAGATTGTACGTGGCTGTTATGTTTACAATCAGCAACGTCTAAAAAAAATAAGGGGATGGTATTTTTTTCAAGCTACGTACGTTCTAATGAGCCCCTGTGGTTGCAAAGGACTCTAAAAGAAAGGGACTGGCGGGTGGATTGTTTAGCGTCTATAGCCGATTAAATCAAACTTGGCACACTGTTGACACAGAACACCAGCGATCAGTCGTGGTCTGCGGTGATATCAGGTGTTAACTGCTCTTTTGTCGGACGACAGGTACGTGAATATGTGTGAGTGTCAACGGTCGTCATCACCCATTATCACAATGCTTTCTTTCAGCGCGTGTCGCCCTCTTAGTAACATACCTAAACCCAGCATCTTCCTCGATATGATGTACACGCAGCCGAACACTGTAAGCTCGATGCCTCTGGGACCCTGACCAAGCACATGGAGATATGTACCGCTTCTGTTTACGGTTGATATTGCAGATGGAAAGTGCAGCTTAGGTCCATTAACCCTTATCATTTGGAACACACCAGCGTGAGAAATAAGATTGACTAAAATAGTTCAAGGGTAGTGCCAGAATAGCTTGGCGCCTCTAGTCGCCAAGCTATTCTGGCACCACCCTTGAACTAAAGCCATTGGTCTATACCTTTTTTTGTAAGTACTATAATGTAGCTTGCGTATTGCAGTGTACACATTTGACGCTTTTAGCCTCAGTATGATATGGGTTAACGACACAGAGCCGACATAAAGTGACAACAAAAAGGCATAGATTCTCATGATTCCCTGCGGTTCTCTTCGTCCGTGTGGCCGCAGGTGTCATGACAATCTGTGCATTTTACAGGGGATTCTTGCGGACAGGAGCGGTTTGCAACCGAGTGGGTCTAATTCCCCTCCCCCTCCCCCCTATTAATTTAACCCATATCATACTGAGGCTTCAAATTTGTACACTGCCATATGCCATATGCAAGCTACATTGAATGATAAGGGTTAATTACTATGTGTGTGTGCACTCTCCTTGAGACTTCAAACAAGGGTGACACGTGGCAGTGAGAGTCGTAGATATACATGTGACCCGAATGGCATAAGGGGCCCTAAGAATTTATACACCTTTCAGAAGAACATAAGTATCCGTGCCTCTTGCACTGGGGAGCGCTTTCCGTTTTTCTATCCGCCCTGAGGCTTACATGTGGCATAGATTGTCATAGCAGGGACGTAGCGGGCATGAGAAAAGTAGTCCGGCGGTTTTGGAAAGTCGAAAACTATTTGAGGGACGATGGCGACCAGACGCTTATTTATTGATACTAAAATGTTAACTCTATTTTACTAAGAAACAACATTCACATCCAAAGACAGACTTACCTATGATATGCTGGCTTGGAATCAAGAATTGGGAAATGTCACAATTGTTTAAATCCTTCATGTGGTCATGGGGAAACCAATCAATTAGTAAACAAACTCGCCTTTCTGTAGTTAGAAGATTACAACATGTCAGAGTTGAAGATCGTTTGTTGTAGATGAGACTTGCGAAACAAAATTAAAATAGAGATATAATACATGAAGAAATGTTCATCACAAAAACTTTGCATCTCCTGAATCAACTTTGACAGCAGACGTTTGTGTTGCACGGGATTTTTGAAGCATATTGGTTCTTAATAATAATAATAATGGCTACTTATATAGCGCTTATACTAAAATAAGCTCTTAGCGCCTTACAAATAAAGAGTGGGAGTGGAGGGGGTCATAAAGCCAGAGGAACAAAGGATTCTGCAATACACACGCACAGACAAACACACAGGTACATAACGGCCACTGACGAAGAACTGCGCGCGAGCTACATTGGGGTATCGAATAGGTGGGTCTTAAGGGCAGATTTAAAGGGAGTGACTGAGGGAGAATGTCTAATATCTATGGGTAGAGAGTTCCAGACAACACGGAGGACCAACGTGCGCAAAACAACGGTCACCTCTGTTTGCAAAGCGGGACTCTGAGAAGGCGCGCCGTGTAACTACTTGAACGGAGGCAGTGGGAGGGAGTGTATAGTTGAAGAAGATCGCGAGATAGGCAGAGGTAGAGTAGTTAATAGTTTTGTAGCACAGACAGGCGATTTTGTACGAGACTCGTTGTTTGACTGGCAGCCAATGAAGTTGTCTCAGGATAGGAGTGATGGGCTGATGCTGTCAAGCGTGGACGATAAGACGTGCAGCACAATTCTGAACTCACTGCTGAATGAGAGACCGAGGGAGGCCAGCTAAGTAATCAATTGCAGTAATCAATGCGGGACAAGACTAAAAAGACGACCAGTTTGGTTGCAGATTCAGTGGTGAGTTAATGACGGATAGAACTGATACGTCTTAATTCCAGAAAAGCAATTTTGCAGACATGATTTACATGGTCCTTCATTCGAAGCTCTTTATCAAGAAAAACGCCAAGGTTGCGAACTGAATCAGAAAATGGAATAGGTGCGTCACAAATGTGCATAGAGTCAGGAGAATTGGGCAGCAGTCGAGAGGCACCGATAAGAAGAGCTTCTGTCTTGCCCTCGTTTAACTGGAGTTTATTTTCGCACATCCAGGACTTAATGATATCTGAGATACAGTTCTGAACATCTGAAATAGCCTGACTGGAGCTGTTTGGAGGTGCAGATTTCGGAAGTTGTGTATCATCCGCATACATGTGATGATCGGTTGAATGCGATGCGATCACCTGAGAGAGAGGCTGAGTGTACAGCGTAAATAGAATGGCGCCCAGGACAGAGCCCTGGGGGACCCCAAACTCTAGCGCAGCAGCTTCAGAAAGAGCGTTCTTGACAGAGACGTTAATCTGACGGGAAGACAGATAAGAGTAGAACTTACCAGAAATACCAAAGTAGTTTTCTAGACGCTGGAGCAAGATGGAGTGGTCAATGGTGTCAAACGCAGCTGATAGGTCTAACGGGGCAAGAACTGAGCTCAGGTTTTCATCATAGGCACTTAGGAGGCCATTAACGACACAGAGGAGAACAGTTTCAGTACTATGCCCAGCACGTTAAGCAGACTGAAGCCGATGGACAAGATTGTTTGACTGTAGATATTTAGTGAGCTATGTCAGAACGACTCTCTCAAGAACTTTGGACAGAAAGAAAAGGTAGGTTTGAAATGGGGCGATAGTTCTTTAGCTGGTTGGGGTCAAGATTCGACTTTTTCAGGAGAGGTTTGACAACGGCTGATTTGAATTCTGACAGAAAGACGCCTTACTCGAGGGACTGATTTATGATTTTATGATTGGTTTCTTGACACATCCAGCTCAGAAAATGTCCTAAAAACTTTTTCCCTGCGTGCTGCAGAAGCCACAATTAAGTTGTTGGCAACACGAATCAAGTGGAGTGAGTCAGTTTTAGACTTGTGGACGTGGTTTAATCGAGCCTCGTGCATACGTGATCTTTATTTATTTATTTTTTTTTTGGTACATCGCACACCACTGTGTGATGGCTTGATGTGACCAGCCGTATACCCATATGACAATTCACAAATCAGTCACGTTTTGAGTTAGCTGTCAGGTGTATTTCGGGCATGTTTAAGCCTTTATTGGCTAAGGGCTGCCTTCATCAGCGTGCTGACCCTTTTGTTTTTGTTGACTGAGTAAACCTTTGTTGTTAGGCTTTATGGTAGTTTGTTTTGTGGTTTATTTTGTATTGTTCAAGAGGATGTACTCTCGCTCACACTATAACTTGGAAAGGTAAGTGGAGAGTGGTAGTGTGTTCTTTTCATGTCGTGTCCTTAGTTTTGATTGTTGGTGGGACAATTCCGTGGTTGTCTGTGGTGTTTCGGGGTTCCGTCTAAGTATTCGAGCGCCCGTTGATCAATGATGTCGTAGGCGTACAAAGCTGTGCTGTATCTGCCCTCATTAAAGTATACGAAGAGGTATTCTAGTTGTTTCCTTGCTCCCTTGTCTCTGCAAAGGCCCATGAAGTCGACCCATTCAAAGAACGTAGGGTTCAGTCCATCGGAGAAGATGAATGCGGCTAGTAGGATTGTTTGAAAGTGTGGGAGGTTTTTTGTCCTCATGTATTTTCTTTTTCCCCCCAACCATTTGTGTGCTGGTCCTATGATGATTTCATAGTTCAAAAGTCTAGCGGTTTTTGTGTTTCTGGTTCATTCCGTTTTCTTTTCCCCGTTGTTTGGGGGTGGGGGGGGGATGGGGGGGGGGTGGGGGGTGGGGGGGGGGGCCTTGTATTGGTTGCGGTGTGGCGCGTAGGAATAAGATATTACCAATGCCAGTTGGTTCAAGTTCTTATTGGGAGGTCGTTCTGCTTCGTTTAATGTGTCATGACTTGAGGCTGTTACCGTTTGGAGTCGGCGTGCGGCTTTTGCTAGTGGTACCTCATGTCCTTATTTCTGTTTTTTACCACTGCTAAATTGGTGGAGCTAGTGGTGCAGAAGTCTGTTGTCTTGATGCACTTCGGCCAGTAGCTTTTGTTCTTGGGCCGGCGATTAAATTGACACTTTTCTGTTTACGAGCCACTGCTAAGTGGTGCACTGAGCTATTGGCGCAAACATGCCATTTTTGGTAAACATGAATACACTTGCGAAGTTTTGACACCACGACAGGTTTGCTCTCTCTCTCTCTCTTGCTCTTTTTTTTTTTTTTTCCAAAAAGTACTCCGGCGGTCGCCGGAGTGGCCCGCTACGTCCCTGCATAGGCTATATAATTCATATCTTTCTGATGCTGCAGGGCCCGATGATAATCTGTACCTCCTACAGGCAGGACGGGTTTTGTGGTGAAAACGTGTCAGACGCCAGGGCAACGGGGCGGGAAGCGGGGGGGGGGGGGGGGTGGGGGGTGGGGGGGGGGGGGAAAGCGGGGGGGTGGGGGGGTGGGTGGGGGGGGGGGGGGCGGGGAGGTCGGCATGGCGGGCAGCGGGGCGGAAAAGGAGAGCCAAAATGGGGCGGACGACATTGAGAGGCGGCAGACGACATTGCCACCCGCTGAAACGTGCTAACTAGGCATAGTTTTCAAACTTGAAACAGTGTTAAGGCCCCGCCACACATGCCGGTTGTGCCCCGATTTTGAAGCCGATTCCGATCCGATTGCGATCGGATGACGTCATATATCCGATCCGATCCCAATCGGCTGGGAATCGGGTGTTAAAAAACTGCTCTATTTTTCCGATCCGAATCGCCCCGATTGTAAGCTTCAACCAATCAGAGCGCGTCTCGCAAAGCACGTCGTTTTAGTTTGAAAATGGCGGAAGATCAGTACCACCTTCGTTGCCGATGTTTCGCTCGCCTCAGTCTTCCCGAATATGATGCAAAACTGCTGATAATGCACTGTCATAGTCACTGTCAAAACTAGCAGCCATTTCGCTGAACAGGTACGACCTTGATCTTCGATTCAAACCGGCCGGCTAAAAAAAAGTCGGGGAATGTGTGGCAGTGTACACGTTTCTGTAGTCCGGTCCGATCACACTCCGATTCGAAACTGATGGAGAATCGGCCTCAAAATCGGGCATGTGTGGCGGGCCCTTTACCTCGATACTGAAATCTGCCGGGGCTCTATTCAGGGTATTGAAATTTGCTCGTTCTTGTCTTTTCACCAATTGTTTTACGACTGTGCAGCGAAATCCATAAATCATAATTATGAGTTCAGTAAAAAGAAAATCTATTTTATTAGGTCAATTGGCACTAAATGATAGTTGATCTTAAACTTAAAGTAGTACAGAAACAGTGTTTATGCGCGGAGATAGTTGGCAAAAACGTTGTGCGCTCCGATGATAAACGACCTTTTTTAATATTTTTATAACATCATCGTTTGTAGAATTAGATGGAATTTAAAGCGATCTCCTCCATGGCGGGCTTGTGTGTGTGTGTGTGTGTGTGTTTGTGTGTGTGTGTGTGTGTGTGTGTGTGTGTGTGTGTGTGTGTGTGTTTAACCCTGTTAGCCCCGGGATCCTGAAGCAGGAGATGGATTGATCATGATAATTCAAGGGTAGTGCCAGATGAGCTTGGCGCCTATAGGCGCCAAGCTCATCTGGCACTACCCTTGAATTATCATGATCAATCCATCTCCTACAACGGGTACATAGTCGTTAGGCAACACCTCCGAAATATGCTGAGAAATGGGACCTTGGGGCTAAGAGGGTTAAACTCGCCCATACCACGGGTCATCAGTGTTGTTTTGCCTCACATACCACGGGTCATCACTGTTGTTTTGCCTCACATACCACGGGTCATCAGTGTTGTTTTGCCTCACATACCATGGGTCATCAGTGTTGTTTTGCCTCACATACCACGGGTCATCACTGTTGTTTTGCCTCACATACCACGGGTCATCACTGTTGTTTTGCCTCACATACCACGGGTCATCACTGTTGTTTTGCCTCACATACCACGGGTCATCACTGTTGTTTTGCCTCACATACCACGGGTCATCACTGTTGTTTTGCCTCACATACCGCGGGTCATCACTGTTGTTTTGCCTCACATACCACGGGTCATCACTGTTGTTTTGCCTCACATACCACGGGTCATCACTGTTGTTTTGCCTCACATACCACGGGTCATCACTGTTGTTTTGCCTCACATAAGACTTTTCTATCCTTCTTCTATCAATTCATTTGCGTAGGTACAGGTACCAGAGAATTTCAATTGCCTTTTGAGTGCACCGGAAAAAGCTCTCCAGCACACAAAAGAGAGGTGGAGCAGAAATGTCTTACATTTTACTACATTCAAACTTAATAATTTATTTCATACTTCATTCAGTTAGTCCTTTTGTGTAGCATTATTGTAAGATATACTGCGAACATTTATTAAGGAGTCATTGCGATATGTTAACCATTTACTGCTTGGAGTAGGTCGCTTTAACTCTTACTCAACTAGCAGCTAGGCATACTATCACTCAATTAACTCATTTGAGACGTAGTGCATTCGGATACTCGGCTTCAGTCGCGTATTCTGATGCATTTCGTCCCTAATGAGTTAACGCAAACACTTGTTGATGTATAATTGATGTCCTCCTCTGGTTTACGCTACTAGTATCGCCATGTCTGCACAGATACGTTACGTTACCTTAACATCTGATGGTGGAGATTTTTGTCGTGCCAGTCGGTAACACAATGAGCCATACGAAAGACGCTTTCTCAAGTCGGAGAGACAGCGATCTCGACAGCTTATAGGAGGTCCAAGGGTGGTGGCAGGATAGCTTTGCCAAGCTATCCTGGCACCACCCTTGAACTATCATTGTTTATCCGTCTCCATGTGTTTGGTTAATGAATTTTGTTTTGCAGAATGTTTTACCACCTGGGGAGCCGGGAGAAGCGAGATGTTTTCCGGTGTAGCCTTGGCTTAACTTGTGTAGGCGATAGCAAGAAATGTTGTCTGTATTCCGATATCCAATGCTGTGCCTACGAAAACGTAAGCCGATCATTGATTGGTCCTCTGTCATTACGTGCGTGAACGCAAGCTACTCACAGTTCATCTTTTGAATCATTAAATAAATTCATGCAATAGAGGTTCACTTTTTAATCAGTACAAGGAGTGTGCGATTCCCTACACCGATATCAACAACGATTATAGAAAAACATTTTCAAAAAGTAAGAATAAACATTTTGGTTAAAATCCTTAGCTCTTTGCCTACGGTTGGAGGCTCCAGCCGCCGCGAGACAATTTTCCGTCGCACATTAAGTGCGGCGAGATCCGTCCAGCCAAGGTTCGCTTCCAGTGCGTGTGCTAGGCTATTTTTTTTTTAGCGCTGAATGTGTCGTTACTTGGGGCAAGCACACCAGATCCAGAAATGAACTCTTAACCCTCTTCTAATACATTTTTGCTTGACATACATTTGAACTATGGTAGTTCAAAGGTGGTGCCAGGATAGCTTGGCGCCTGAGGCGCCAAACTATTCTGGCACCACCCTTTAACTAACAAGTCTGATCTATCTCTTAATCTCTGATGTAGCCTTCAAAAGACAATAAGCAAATTAGAAAAAAAAAATACAGCCTCAGGAAGTCATGGGTAAACAGAATAACTTAGTTGCAGAGAACACAATACAGAGGAGGTACTTAGTAGGGAACGAGTTTAAAGTCAGTAAGTATAACTTCATAATGTCATTACTACCGATGGACGCAGATTGTGTTTTGTGTATTTCTCTTTAACCCCTCCAGGACATGGATGCCATGCGTTGTCAGCAAGAGGCATAGATCCTCAAAAGCACCAGCAACTGCGGTGGTGCTCGTGGGGGTTCTAAAAGTCTCTTGCAGTTGGATTTTGTTTACTTTTTCTTGGCAATGAAGAGGTTAAGCGTATTAGTGTCTTTGTAAGGTCGACTCCTTACACGCGACACTCTTGTCGGTGACGCTTTTTGGTCTGAAAAGAGCGAGCACTGGCTTTGACATACTTTAACCCCTTCGTTGCCGATGATCATGAATTCTGCGCCTGAAATCAATACACACTGACGCGTGAAGAAACGGAAGTAATTCCTGGGAGTAGATATAGGCATTAAGAGCATTAAGAGTATGGGTCTGACAAGAGAAATAAACCCTCATGAAGCCCCGCTAATGCGGGGCCTCATGAGGATTTATGTCTCTTGCAGCTGGGTACCATTCGTCTTGCCCGGCATGATAATGGTTAAGAATGGTCAAACTATCTCTCATGTGATCTCGAAATTGTTTTATTCTGTGTCTCTCAGGGAGTCTGTTGCCCCCCTGATCAAACACCGAGCTGCTGTCCACCAGGCTACACATGCAACAACGGCTGTACATTGGCGCATAACAAAGATAGAACAATGTATCTTACAAAGAATCAAAATTTATTAACGCCACATTAATCACAAAAAATCGCGGTATTTTGACCATTGACCACGCGACCGCCACCCCATCTTTAATTTACCCCATCAATTTCAAATAAACGCAAGTTTGTCAATGATGTTGTGTTAATGACTTTTGATTCTTTGTAAAATACATTGTTCTATCTCTATAAGCATTGACCACGCCAGCACCCCCTGAAAGCAAAAATTAACACCCTGAGTTAATTAATTTAACGGATATGTTAGTGTGTGCATTCATGAATGTACACGCGAACTCAGCGACCCCTAACATAGCGGCTGGTTGTCGCTAACTATGGCACGCCTAATCACCGGGCGCGCGGCACACCTCTCTGTGACGTCAGTCGCCCTGGACAACATTGCCAAACATTAAACCCGGTCGCATTCTTTCTACCCCTTGTGGGAGTAAGGCGGTCGTTTTTCAGAGTGGCGAACACTAAATTTCAGAATTCTTATCCAGTGATAGCACTAAATCTTGTAAAATATACTACGTTGAGATAGGTAAGCGACTGTTTAAATTTGTGGTTTTTATTAAAATCGTTACGGTCATTCTAGTGTAATTTGCTCGAGACAACACTGACTAACGTAAGTTACAAACACTTAGTGACTGAGTGTATACAGGACACTGGTGGGTGGGTAGCTTGTCGCTATTTTGTCTGTTAATTTGTGATATTAGAATCAAGAAAAGGCCTCGCGGTTAACCTGCAGTGCACTAAATCTTACTGTTTAATTGTTAACCAAACCGGTCTAGTTTCATTTGCCCAGACTAACATTCGCACATTTAAAAAATAAACTGGACTCAGGAAGAGGTATTGATCTTGCAATCCCATGGTGAATACCATGAAAAGATGACTGCCTTTATTCATTCTGTTTTGACAAAAGCTCCGGAATTTTGGTTAGAAAAACCGGGTAAACCACTCGGAAATTTGGCTGATGTACTGAACACTGGTTCAAAGAACCAAAAGGTTAGTAAAGAACCAAAAGAACTTGATTTGTTCTTAAGACAAAATCTTTCTGATGGCAAGCTGCCTGAGTGTAGTAGAGTAGAACAATGCGATTTGACTAAATTTACTTTAGACACGTTAAAAAAGAATTTAGAAGACGGCTACAAAGTTCTTCAGGGTACCAAACACCTAAACATATCAGCTTCCATTTGCTATGGAGAGTGACTAATCGAGGGTGCCGAAATCCATAAAAAAAATGAAAATACGAAAAGAAACTAAATTGAACTGGCCATATTGGCTAAAATTGAACGTAATAATTTCAAAGTCGTATGCTCATCGGTTGAGTGTTTTAGCCAGGCTGCTACGAGGGTACCCGAAATTTCATTTTCTTTCACTGTCTTTCCAGAAGGTGTTTAGTTTGCGGAAGCAAATTGAACAAATGCTGAAAATACAGGAAATAGCCGATTTTTGGAAAAACCCCTAACGCTGGTCTGTAACCTTGTTTATTGTTTGTTTGTTTGTTTATACAAAGGCTCTGGCGCGGCTTAAAGGCCCGTAACCTTCCTGTTTTAAACGGTTCATAACTTCGTTCAGTACTGAAATTGAACAAAAGGTTTTGGCGCGACCAAAAGAACCATAATATTACTGTTTAAGACAAAGGCTCTGGCGCGGCTTAAAGGCCCGTAACCTTCCTGTTTTAAACGGTTCATAACCTCGTTCAGTAGTGAAATTGAACAAAAGGCTCTGGAGGACCATAACTTTGTTTGTTTTGTTTGTGTTGTCACGTTGTACAGAGGCTCTGGCGTGGTCTAACGGCCCGTAACCATGCTTTTTATGTATGTATTATCCTAAATGTTATGGACCAAGTGTGAGGGGTTTTCGCCACACTCATGTAAGTAGCTTGCTTTTTGCAAGTGAATTGAAACAGATTTACATAGGTTTAGCAACAGGACTGACGGTGGGGTATACCTGTAGCACCCTGGCAAAGAAAGATGATTTTGGCTTTGTATCTGAATAATTGATTTACAAAACAGCACCCTGGTCAGCCCACTTGTAGCAAGCTGTCAAAGAAAGGTGTTTATTGGCTTTGTATCTGAATAATTGATTTATAAATCACACAGCGCCCTGGTCAAGCCTTCAAATCGTGGTATCCAATGTAAACAAATGACGAAGAGCCTTAGAAACGCGTCCCCCACTGGGGGACCGGTATCCAATGTAAACAAATGACGTAGAGCCTTAGAAACGCGTCCCCCACTGGGGGACCAGTATCCAATGTAAACAAATGACGCAGAGCCTTAGAAACGGGACTAAGTGAGCAGTGTCAATTTGTGTACACAGCCTGTGTATCGCGTGTCATACAACAGTGTTGCGAAGCCTGACGGTGTTCTGCGGACGAGTCTACAATATTCATGATGAATAAAGATTTTCTGTCTGTGTGTGTGCATGTGTGTGAGTGCACGTATGTGTGTATGTGTGTGAGTGCATGTGTCTGTATGTGTGCATGTGTGTGTGAGTGCATATGTCTTATGTGTGTTTGTTTGTGTGAGTGCGTACGTGTGTGTGTGTTTGTCTGTGTGAGTGCATGTGTGTTTGTATGTATGTATGTGTGTGTGTTTGCGTGCGTGTATGTGTTTGTGTGTGTATGTATGTGTCTGTGCATCCGTTTTTGCGTGCCTGTGTGTGTATGTGTGTTTGTCTGTGTGAGTGTATGTGTGTGCATGTGTTTGTGTGTTTATGTGTGTGTGCTTGTTTGTATGTTTACGTGTGTGTGTGCGTGTTTACGTTTGTGTACGTGTATGTATGTGTGTTAGAGATATAAGAAAAGACATTTCAAGAACATTAATACCATTGACTCTGTGTCAATAACCCAAAACACAGTTATTTAATAATAACCACATGCACACACACACACACACACACACACACACACACACACACACACACCCACACACACACACACAAACAAACATGTTATATGCACTTGATAACAAATTTTTAAAGTAATCTACAGATACTTGATAACAAATTTCCAAAGTCACTTATAACTGACAAATAACATTACAGGTAACTTTTTAAGTTGTTATAAGTTAGTTGACACAATAACATATAAGTGTCTTAAATAAAAACTTTTAATTTCTTAAAAGGACTTAAACATAACAAATTGTAAGTTCTTGACTTAAGTCACAACTTACTCGGACAGATTTGACAAGATATAAGGACAACAAAAAAACTTTTTTTTAGTAATAGTTGGGTGGTGGTGGCAGAGCTGATGGGGCTAAATAGTTAGGCACAAGTGACATGACATTTCTTTGCGAAGTGTAATGAAAAAATAATAAACGATTACCAAATCTGATTTTTATTTGCTTAAAAGATTTTGAAGTTTTTCCGTGGTTTTCTGTACTCCAAGCTGTTTTCCTCTCTCTAAAAAAGAAGCTTCAGTTCTTGAACATTTACTGGAGATTGACTACGCATCTTATTCTGGATTTCTGATTTCAGTTGTTTGTAATTGTTCAAATCATCCTGCACTCACTTAAATTCATCGTCATCAATAAAATTGTCTACCAATGCCTTCCTTATAATAAGTTTCATACTGCTCAGCTTTGCACCCGCGAGCGTACTCAATGCTTCATGTTTCTGTAATTTCATGTGAAATCTTTTGTTTAAACCTTCTAAACCAAAGCATGCCAGGCATGTAGCAATGCCAACACCCTCAATTGCAATTCCAATGAAACTTCCGATTCCCGTGGCAAACAGAACAATACCCCCTACAGAACATCCAGCTGAAACAGCAATCACAGCCATAGATGTGTTTTGAACATAATTGAAAACTGACTTATACCTTCTTTTACACCTGGAGTATTTTGCTTCTTCACTTTCCAAATATTTAATGCATCTGTAATATTTATTAATCTGAATGAGTCTGTCTGTAATGTTTTATCTGATGCAATTGGCACATGTGGGTCAGGCGCAAGCGATGACACAGTCTCAGTCGTTGATAGTTGTGGATACAAGTTTACCATTTTTTTTATTTACAAATATTTTTATTTAATCAGTGATTATGATTATTTTGCAACTCATCAAAAGTATACAATTTGCTGGCATAATAAAAAGAAACAATATCAATGTGTTCAAGTTTTATGTAACTTAAACGAATGAAAGTTGTTTTGTCGACCATTATCTTAACAGCGGGAATACTGCTCGAAACCTCAAAAACATCAACATTTTTTTCTTATAGCAATAAAAACTTTGTGGACTCTGTCACTGAGTCATTTCCACACCACGTAAGTTTGATTCTCTGCGCAATATCTACCTCTTTTACAGAAGCAACAGATCTCATGATAATTTCAAATACTATTGTCGCTTCTCTTGCGATGGTAAAGTTTGCTGATACAAACACAACTTTTGTATCTGATTTGCCTTTACTATTTGTAAAAAGATACCTTCGTTTCTCATACTCAAAGACTTTTATACGGGACGCACATATGTGTGCGCCGAGCAAAGCTCCGTTACCGACTGGATGCACACATATGTGCGCTGGCCTTGTTTCCCATTGCCGATGAGGCGCACACATCTGAGCACTGGATACCAGTTTAACAGGCAATATCGGCATTAGGGTCTAAGGGAAGCAACCTACTATAATATGTCAAGCACTAATTTCTGTACTTGTAGAGTGACTTTTCTTGTTTGTATGGGCTGAAACCAACGAGTCAGAAGCTCTAATACAAAACGTCCCCATGTCCGAAAAAAATGGCGGATTTTGGTGTAAAAACGTTTATGTGTGAAGAAACTTTTCTGTTGTGCCTTTCTTTCTGGATTATTTACTGGTGACACTAGAATATGTCTCTGGAATGCTAGGTGAGTTGTAATTTTCAAACTGTGGCTAACTAATACACTAACAGCATGTTTTGAGAACCCAGTGCAAATCTGTTTTTGATTTTTGGCTTCTTACCCCATCTTCTTTATACACCTGTAAAATCTTAACAATACAAAATATTTTCTTCAGCATAGCGTCTACGAGTTCACATTGAATTGCTTTTTTCACTGATACCAAATATGTTGGGGTATGATATGATTTTTACAACAGACAAAGCCAATGAAATGTGTCAAAATTACTACGGTAGCAGAGAAGGGAGCCAAAGTAAGGCATACGCTCAGGGGGAAAAAACCTAGCTGGCAGACTACGTTGGCAAAAGGTTAATTTATCTCTGCTAATGTTGTCTGGGGCAAATCTTGGAACAAGGCTCACAATCAGCAGCCCAGAGTTAACACTTTTCTGAATACTAAGGCACCTTCATCATCAGCATAAACAAAAGGACTAATAAATTCAAACTTTATGTCCCAGTCAATTGTTGGTGCTGGAGGTGGCACAGGTGAAACTACCCACTTATTACCCACATGTATTAAGTTGTAGGCGCATTATTGACATCACAAAGCTGACCAAGTTTTGGAATCGGCCTTTCACCATCTTTCATGACTTCATCTATTACTTTCCACTTGTACATGCCAAAAGAATCGAGTTCAAAACCATACACCTCCCCTACCTCTCCTTCCTTCTCGAAATCTTGTACATCAGCTAAATCTTTCAACTCTGTCACTGGACATGCGACTGGAATAATTCTCAGCTTTGGACCAGCACTCATTTTTATAAACAAAAATAAAATTATTTAACTTCTAACACAACACTAAAATCATGCATCACAACTGGTTTGTCATCTTGATTAGTTACAGATATACACAGTGACTCAAAGAAACTGGAACCTAATTTCTTAAATTGTAAGTTAGGAAATCTAGCAACCATACTTTCACAATAGGGAGCAGTTCCAGTTGGCAAGCATCTCAACAAAGTTGAAGGCTTACCATTGTGTACATTTTCAGTCATGTTCAGTTCATTCAAATGAATATTAAATATTTTATGTACTGCCAAATTGACAGGATATTTTCCAGTTACTTTTTCTTTATTTGGCTTTAACGTCACTGCCAAACCGCCCACTGTTTATGTCCAATCTTCATCCGCACTAGTTACAAAATCACCTATTAAACCAAGTAAAGATGCAAGTTTATTAGAAATTGTAAACACAACTCTAGAAAATTCTAATGCAACAATTAAATTAGCTGGATTCAAAGTTGCTTTAATTTTAAATTTGCTTTGAAACCATTCAACTATAGTACAAAAGTCATAATACCCAGATGGTATAAAGTGCGTATCAGTGCCTGAACCACCAGCGACTTTATAACTTACAAAATAACTTGTATCATCTGTTACATTAAACCATTTTACAGTGTAAAACATTTCATGGATAGCTACAGCCTTGCTACCATCATGATTATCAATCCCATTAGTCAACCACACTGGTTTGCTTGTGTCAAGATTTGTAAAGGTAATAAACATTTTTATTATCTCATAAAAAAGAAGGATGGAATTTAAATCACCAACAAGTGTCACTACAAATGCATTTCAATTTAATATAGATGCTAAGTACAATGTTGCACCTACTTATGAACAGAAAATAATTCAGTTAAAGCGATTCTCCCCAGGTTTAATCATCTCAACACAGTCGGAAAACTTTCTGCAACAGATACTGCTGACAGTATTATGTATGGGTCCTTTGTGTACTAACTTAGAGCTTTATGATGTAAATACAATGCCAAATGTCGAAATTCATAGTTTGATGGGTGTGTTGTTTTTGTACCCAAGAGTGCAAATTATCGTCTGCATCGGCCTCGTTTTGAATTTGTGCATATTAACTAGCCTACGTCACAAGGCAGCCGGAACCCGATCAATCGATACTGCAGACGATGGAGGCGGTCATCCTTGTGGACATGTACAGTGTAGACATGTACTTATGTTCTCCAGCATCCCTTTGACATAATTTTCCAGGAGAATGTAAAATAAATTTTCCACTCATTCGCTATGCTGTCAAAATCAATGCGGGTTCCGCTTGACCTGCTACCCTGAGTAACTTGACGGGCAATCGTGCTGTGGGCGTGGCTTCAAGTTCTTCGACTCGGGTCTTCACGCCAAGCCGGCGACTGAGCCAGCGTCACGAAACAGAACAGTGGTATTTCACCCACTTATACCAATTTCTGCATTGCAGTTTCACATCACACACATCGAAGTCTACGTAACTGAAAGCATCTCTGGAAACGACAAATGCACCATCGCAGCAGAAACACTACCTCTGTGAATCGAGTGAATGAGAGGCCGCACCAGCAGACAAAAACGTGTCACAACCATCAATGTCAGCAGCCGGTGCCGCAATTTTGACACACAGGCCGTAGTTGTCTGATCCTTGCAGCATAAAATCTGATGAACTAGCTCGTAACTTCATGATAAAACAGGTTTAAAATCTTGCAAAATCAGTAAGAGATAAATTCTACTGAAGATCATGAATTCTCAGTCTCTAGCGCTCGTGAAACTACTATGATAGGAAGATCGACAAAGATCGTAACCGGATTACTTACTGTTTCACATAGCAAGAAAGCGACAAATTCCGGATGGGTGGTCAAGCCAAGCTCTATATTCCCTTGTCCGATGTCAATTCTACTTAGGGGTATCTTGTCTCTCTTTCTCTTTCTTCTCTTCAATTACGAGTCTGTCATTGTCGGCCGGCGCGAGTCGACTGATACTTTCTTCTTTTCTTCGCTGGTTCATCCGACATCTTGTCTCTGATTGGTTATAATTATGCAGATGACCTAAGGTCGTATAGAATAGTTATGACGTCAGCTACCTGATCGTCTATCGGAAGCAATCTTTCGACCGGGTCCAGCCGCACGATTCCGGTGGCCTCTTTCGCTTTGAAGGGACGAAAGAAAGCATTTGGTGGGACAATAGGGTGGCCACTGTCTAAGTGGGTATGTATACTGAAGCCCAGTAATAGCTTTCTGCGAACTGAAGCATTATAAAAGGTCGGTCGTGCCCCTTTAAATCAGCTCGACATAGCTGTATCGGAACAAGATTTATTCCAAGTCAAAGTACCCAATCCCTTTGATCATTACTTAAACCCTCCAATTACAGACGATGCTACTGCAAGAAAGTGGTCATCAAGTCCACTACAGATGTTTCAAAACCAACTTAACTTTGCTATACTGTGTTCTACTACAGGCTGTGGTGTTTCATTTACAGACCATTTGAATCACTCGAACAGACTCATTAGGTCTGTGTATCATTTCCACACCTATTACCAGCTTAGATGTATTTTGTCAGAACTCCATACACTACTACCCACTTAATCTAGTTTCAACAGGTTTAACAACCCCATGGATATGAAAGCGTTTGAACGTATATGTAATGAGTTTGACATCAGTCCCCATGCCGGGTATGACTTTACACAAAAATTTGATGATCACAATGGTATGGGTACATTGTATTATGCTATGAGTCACAGACAATACCCACCATTGACTTGTTTACTTATTGCTTATTTTCTTGCATCTTACAAGCTTGACAGTCAACCATTTGGTCATAACTGCCAGTGGACTCAGACTGTGTTTTTAAAATCGGTGTACATTTGACGCCAAAGACCCCAACCTGCTATACAAAGGAACGTGTATACAAAGAAGCTTAGATTCGCTTGAGCCCTCGCAACTGCGAGGGCTGATGACGATCGTGCAGTACATTTTCAGGACCGTTTGTATGGAACACTATTCCTGCACATTTGAAGACTATTGCCTCTCTTGGAATCTTTAAAACGAAACTTTTCGATTACCTGATGAGCCCTGATGAACAAAACCTCACTGGACATTTATTCAAACAAACCCTGATGGTTAATACTTTCATGTACCACATGTATTTATGTATAGTGTGTGTGTGTGTGTGTGTGTGTGTGTGTGTGTGTGTGTGTGTGTGTGTGTGTGTGTGTGTGTGTGTGTTATTAGATGAATGTTGAGTGTTAATATTATTCGTGTGTATATAATTTTTTAATTATTATTATTTTATTTTCAAATTTTTAAATTGTTGTTGCCTGAAATAATGTGTGTAAATATAACGTATTTATTATTATTATATTATTATTATTATACACTATTTTTGTTGTTGATGTTAGCAACGGCAAGTTTGTAAAATGACGATTTGTTTTATCAAAACGTTTTTACCGTTGATAAATAATAATAATAATAATAATAATAATAATAATAATAATAATAATAATAATAATAATAATAATAATAATACATAGTATTTATATGGCGCATTTCTCATATTTATAACTCAATGCACAGGACATAGCCGCGAACTGAGCCCAACAAGTACGCTCACGTGAATCACACGCATTCACTCACACACTGTACATAAACACAGAGCATTCACGTGGTGCTAAGGGCAAGCTCAAGCGATCTACTGAAATTTTAGAAATTAAATCGTTTTATTTTATTTTTGAAAATAATATAATAATAATAATAATAATAATAATAATAATAATAATAATAATAATAATAATAATAATAATAATAAAATATATACACAAGAATAATATTAACACTCAACATTCATCTTATAACACACACACACAAGCGAGCTACTGGAATTTTGGAAACTTAAATCGTTTTGTTTTTTTAATTTTTGAAATGTTTGATTACGTGGACTGAAATTAATACCGAATTCGTGGGGGAATAAAGAGCCGGAGTACCCGGAGAAAGAACCCCCAACGGTCCGCCCAAATTAATGGTGACACTTACTAGAGGAGAAAATTCCGACGCCGGAACCGAGTATCGAACCTCGCACCTCTGGCATTGGTGGCAGGCGCTTTTACCGCTGCGCGACAGACCGCCCGTGGTTTCATCATCATCATCATCTCTGACGAGTAAGTGCATGTGTGCGCATTAGCGTGTGTGTATTACTAACATGTATTTTATTGCCCTACATTTTGTTACTTAAGAAGGACACAGAAAATTAATGTCCAAATAAACATTCACTATTCACCATGCGGGGCCGTGCAAACAAAACCTAATCACGATTATTTGAATGCACAAAATGGCTTGCACAAATCATTGCAGCTTACAAACTTACCGCCATATTCCCTTCAACCCCTTCACTACCACTTGACACAGATCACGTTTCTGAAATCTTCGTTTATTCAACATCCATCAGCCCCAGCCGTCCGTCCAAGCAACATGGGTGCAAGGTGACGTCATCAAGAGACATAGATCTTCATGAGCCTTCGTATCTGCGGGGGCTCATTGGGATATATTTCTCTTGCAGTTGGATTGTGTTCACTTTTCTTGGCAGTGAAGGGGTAAAGGTGGGTCAAAAATCAAAACGCTGCTTTTTATAATTGACCAATATGTTTACGCAGCCTCCGGTACTGTAAATAGTAGTATTGGTTGCATCCACAAGGTGGTGAACCCCTTGATCGCCAAGAGAAAGTGAACACGATCCAAATGCAAGAGACATGCAAGAGGCAATTGCGGAGGATCATGAGGATCTGTGACTCTTGCTGACACCAGTTTGTATCGCGACTCCTCGGAAAGCCAGGGCTGTTTGGGGTTGAGATAGCAAAGATTTCATTAACACAATCTGCGTCCACTGGCAATTAAGGTGTTAATAATTATTTGAACGATTTATACTGCTAATAGCTTTGTCAAAAACAGCAGGACTGCCCTAGAACTTTAATAGCCACAGGTAATGAAAATGACCAACCCTTTCTTCGGATCAAATTATCAACTAAATTCTAGCAGATAAATTGAATGATTTGTTTAACTCATTCAGCCCGACGGCCGTATTTCCCAAATTTTGGAGGCGTCATCTAATGACTATGCACCAGTTGCAGGATATGGATCGACCATGATAATTCAAGGGCAGTGCCAGATTAGCTTGGCGCCGAAAGGCGCCAAGCTAACCTGGCACTACCCTTGAATTATCATGGACGACCCATCTCCTGATGTAGTGCGTCAGGGCTGAATGGGTTAAATATGAATTTTTTTCGAGTGTGCTTATATTACATATTGTACAACAAACCAAGGGGAATTACTCAGCGCTGGACAACAGTTAGATCCCCTGAGAGATATAAGGATGGAGAATACAACAGATTTTTTTGACGACGTCAATTTTCCAGTGTTTTTGATCACAAATCGCTCATCTAATGACGCACCCCGTTTTTTTAGGTTTCTGCTTATTTTTTTCAGTAAAATAAAGGTTTCCAAAATTAATGTCATTCATGACTAAAGCAAAATTAACACCTGAGCTAATTAATCCATTGATTATGTAAGTGTGTTCATTTTGCAATGCGTAGTTTATTGATTACTTAGCCAATTACAGGTATTTCCGATAGCACAGACAAAAGGGATGTAACGTTTGGTTATAAAGCAAAACGACAAACACAGTTACTTCCCTTAGTCATAAACGCGCTCTCACCGTCGAAGGCTCCTGGCAACGGTCACGTGTTAGTTTGTAAACACCAAGCGGGTCGAGTTTCTTTCTGTTAAGCGGCTTTGTAGGAGACGGGACGTGTTTTGAGGACTGACTTGATTCTCAGAGGTGATATTCAGTGATTGATAAATCTTGCGAATATATACGACGGTAAGATCGATAGTTCATTGCCTATTTAACTGATTTGTCACATTTAGAAACAAGACAGGTCTCGCGGTACTGAGTCTGCATTGCGCTAAGTCTTACGGAGTGTTCAATAGTTAACCAGACCGGTCTAGTTTTATTTGCCCAGGCTACGCTAACTATCATTCGCTCATTTCAAAAATGAATTGGACTCAGGAAGAGGTGACAATCTTGCGATCTCATGGTGAATACCATGAAAAAATGACCGCTTTCATTCATTCCGTTTTGAACAAAACTCCGGAATTTTGGCTTGAAAAACCGGGGAAACCACTTGGAAATTTGAGTGATATACTCAACAGTGGTTCGAAAAAACAAAAGACAAATAAAGAACCAAAAGAACTAGATTTGTTCTTTAGACAAAATCTTTCTGATGGCAAGTCGCCTGCGTGCAGTAGAGTAGAACATTGCGATTTGACCATATTTACTTTAGACATGTTAAAAAAGAATTTGGAAGATGGCTACAAAATACTTCAGGAAACCAAACGCCTAAACATTTCAGCTTCAATCTGCTATGGAGAGTGGCTAATCCAAGGTGCTGAAATCCTTAAAATACAGAAAATACGAAAACAAACTAAATTGAACTGGCCAGATTGGCTAAAAGTAAACGTAAAAATTTCCAAGTCGTATGCTCATCGGTTGTGTGTTCTAGCCAGGCTGCTACGAGGGTACCCCAAATTTCATTTTCTTGCACTGTCTTTCCAAAAGGTGTTTAGTTTGCGGGAGCAAATTGAACAAATGCTGAAAATACGGGAAATAGCCGATTTTTGGAAAAACCCCTGACGCTGGTCTGTAACCTTGTTTATTGTTTGTTTGTTTTGTTTGTGCAAAGGCTCTGGCGTGGCTTAAAAGGCCCGTAACCTACTGTTTTGAACGGTTCATAAACTTGTTCGGTACTGAAATTGAACAAAAGTTTTTGGCACGACCAAAAGAACCATAATATTGCTGTTTAAAACAAAGGCTCTGGCGCGGCTTTAAATGCTCGTAACCTTTTGTTTTAAACGGTCCGTAACCTTGTTCAGAACTGAAATTGAACAAAAAGGCTCTGGAGGACCATAATCTTATTTGTTGTTTGTGTTGTCACGTTGCACAAAGGCTCTGGCGTGGCCTTAACGGCCCGTAACCATGCTTTTTATGTTTGTATTATCCCAAATGTTATGGACCAAGTGTGAGGTGTTTTCGCCGCGCTCATGCAAGTAGCTTGCTTTTTGCAAGTGAATTGAAAACGGATTTTACATAGGTTTTAGTAACAAGACAGACGGTGGGGTATACCTGTAGCACACTGGCAAAGAAAAATGATTTTGGCTTTGTATCTGAATAATTGATTTACAAAACGGCACCCTGGTCAGCCCACTTGTAGCACGCTGTCAAAGAAATGTGTTTTTTTGCATTGTATCTGAATAATTGATTTATAAATCACTCAGCGCCCTGGTCAAGCCTTCATATCGTGGTATCTAACGTAAACACATGACGTATGTCCTTAGCGATTCGTCCCCCACTGGGGACAGGTATCTAACGTAAACACATGACGTATGTCCTTAGCGATTCGTCCCCCACTGGGGACAGGTATCTAACGTAAACACATGACGTATGTCCTTAGCGATTCGTCCCCCACTGGGGACAGGTATCTAACGTAAACATATGACGTATGTCCTTAGCGATTCGTCCCCCACTGGGGACAGGTATCTAACGTAAACACATGACGTAGAGCCTTAGTGACGGGACGAAGTGCACAGTGTCGATTTGAGTACACAGTCGGTGTTTCGCGTGTCATACGGCCCGCGGTGTTTTGCGGACGAGTCTACAATATTCATGCAGAATAAAGATTTTGTGTTTGTTTGTCTGTCTGTCTATGCGTGTGAGTGTGTGAGTCTGTATGTGTGAGTGCGTGTATGTGTGCGTGCATGCGTGTATGAGTGTGTGTGTGTGTATGCATGTGTGCGTATGCGTGTGTGCGTGTGAGTGTATGTATGCGTGTATGAGTGTGTGTGTGTGTATGCATGTGTGCGTATGCGTGTGTGCGTGTGAGTGTTTGTGTGTATGCGTGTGTATGTATGTGTGTATGCGTGCGTATGCGTGTGTGCGTGTGAGTGTTTGTGTGTATGTGTGTGTGCCTGTGTGAGTGCATGTGTGCGTGCGTGTATATATGTGTGTTAGAGATATAAAATATAAGATTCCAAAAACATTTTTTTTTCATTGCCTCTGTGCCAATACCCCCCCCCCCCCCCCCCCCCCCCCAAAAAAAAAAAAAAAAAAAAAAACAGTTATTTAAATAATAACCACACACACACACACACAAAAAAAAACATTGCTATATGCACTTGATAACAAATTATTTAAGTTACCTGCAGATACTTGTTAACAAATTTTCCAAAGTCACTTATAACTGACAGATAACTTTACAGGTAACCTTTTAAGAACCTATAATTAGTTATTAAGTGACTTAAGTCAAGAACTTATAAGAACTTAAACTAACAAAATGTAAGTTCTTGACTTAAGTCACAACTTACTCGGACAGATTTGTCAAGATACAAGGACAATGAAAAAACTTTTTTTTTAGTAATAGTCAGGTGGTGCTGATGGTGCTGATGGGGTTAAATAGTTAGGTGGCATGTCATTTTTCTGTGAAGTGTATGTCATTAATAAACGATTACCAAATCTGATTTTTATTTGTTTAAAAGATTGTGTAGTTTTTCTGTGGTTTCCTGTACCCCTATCCTTTTTCCCTCTGCTAAAAAACTGGCCTTAAGTTCTTCAACATTCACAGGAGATTGACTACGCATTTTATTTTGTATTTCAGATTTCTGTTTCTTGTAATTATTTAAATCATCCTGGACTCTCTTAAATTCCTCGTCATCAATAAAATTATCGTTCAATGCCTTACTGATAATAAGTTTCATACTGCTCAGCTTTGCACCAGCAAGCGTACTCAATGCTTCATGTTTCTGTAATTTCGTGTGAAACCTCTTGTTCAAGGCTTCCAAACCAAAGCAAGCCAGGCATGTAGCAACGCTAACAGCCTCAACTGCTATTCCAGCCAAACTCCCAATTCCTGTGGCGAACAGAACGATACCCCCTACAGAACATGAAGCTGAAACTGCACCAATAGCCATAGAAGTGTTTTGAACAGAATTAAATACTGACTTATACCTCCTTTTGCACCGTGAGTATTTCGCCTCCTCACTCTCCAAATATTTCAAAGATTCTGTAATATTATTTAATCTGAATGCATCTGCCTGTAATGTTTTATCTGAAGCAATTGGCATATGTGGATCAGGTGCAAGTGTTGTTTTAGTCGTCACATTTGTTTCAGTCGGATCAAGCGTTGGTAGTTGCGGATAGAAGTTTACCATTTTTTTTTATTGACAAATATTTTTTTTTATTTAATCAGCAATTACATTTTGCAACTCTTCAAAAGTATACAATTTGCTGGCATAATAAAATGCAACAAGATCAATGTGTTCAAGGTTTATGTAAGTTAGACGAACAAAAGTTGTTTTGTCGACCACCACCTTGACAGCTGGAACACTGCTCGAAACATTAATAACATCAACATTTTTTGTAATAGCAATAAAGACCTTTGATGATTCTGTTACTGTTTCGTCCCATGTAAGTTTAATTCCCTGCGCAATTTGAGCCTCTTTAGCAGTAGCAACAGATTTCATGATAATTTCAAATACTATTGTCACTTCTCTAGCCACGACTAAGCTTGCTGGCATAAACACAACAGAAGTATCTGATCTACCCTTTCTAGTTGTAAGAAGATACCGCCGTTTCTCATAATTTTCAACTTTCAGTTTTTCTCTGCTATTGTTGTCTGGGGCAAAGCTTGGAACAAGGCTTACAATAAGCGGCCCAGAATTAACAACTTTCCTAAACACTAAGGCGCCTTCATCATCAGTGTATACATAAGGACTAATAAATTCCAACTTTATGTCCCAGTCAATTGTGGGCGGTGGAACAGGTACAGGTGAAACCACCCACTTATTTCCCACATGTATTAAGTTGTAAGGCGCATTATTTACGGGTGGAGTAGGTACAGTAACATCACGTAGCTGACCAAGTTTAGGAATCTGTTTTTCACCGTCTTTCATGTCAACAATTACTTTCCTCTTGTACATGCCAAAGGAATCAAGTTCAAAACCATATATTTCTCCAATTTCTCCTTCCTTCTCAAAATCCTGTACGTCTGCCAAATCTTTCAACTCTGTAACCGGACACGCAACTGGTATGATTGTTCGCTTTGGACCAAGACCACTCATTTTTTTATAAACAAAAATAAAATTATTTAATTTCCAACACAACACTAAAATCATGCATAAGAACTGGTTTGTCATCCTGATTAGTTACAGATATACTCAGTGACTCAAAGAAACTAGAACCTAATTTCTTAAACTGCAAATTAGGAAATCTAACAACTACACTTTCACAATACGGAGCAGTTCCAGTAGGTAAGCATCTCAACAAAGTTGAAGGCTTTCCATTGTGAACATTCTCAGATGTGTTTAGTTCTTTCAAATAAACATTTAGCACTGTGTGTACTGACAAATTGACAGGACGTTTTCCAGTTATTTTTAGTTTTTTGATCTTCATTGTTATAATACCAAACTTAAATTCATCTAAATCATCTGTTCTCCACCAATCTTCATCAATATAAAATCCAAGTAAATATGCAAATCTATCTGAGATCCTTAACCAATTTTGTGTCAAAAATTCTAATGTAACAAGTAGGTTAGCTGGATTTAAAGTTGCTTTAATTTTAAAATTACTTTGAAACCATTCAGCTATAGTACAAAAGTCATAATACCCAGGTGGTATAGCTTCAGTCTTACCATCAAAAATTACTTTATTATATATATTATCTTCTACATTAAACCATTTTACTGTGTAGAACAATTCATGGATAGCTGCAGCCTTGCTACCATCCCGATTATCAATCCCATTAGTTAACCACACTGGTTTGCTTGTGTCAAGATTTGTTAAGGTAATAAACATTTTTATTATCTCATATAAAAAAGGATGGAATTTAAATCACCAACCATCACCACTACAAACGCATTTCAATTCAATGTGAATGCCAAATATAATGTTGCACCTACTTATGAACAGAAAATAATTCAACTAAATCAGCTTGACATAGCTGTGTCTGACGCAAGCGTACAAGATTTATTTCAAGTGAAAGTACCGAATCCATTTGACCATTACATAAACCCTCCAATAACAGATGACTCTACTGCAAGAAAGTGGTCTTCAAGCCCACTACAGATGTTTCAAAACCAACTCAACTTTGCAATACTATGTTCAACTACAGGCTGTGGTGTTTCATTTACAGACCACTTGAATCACTCAAACAAACTGATTAGATCTGTGTATCATTTTCATGTTTATTACCAGCTTAGACGTATACTGTCAGAACTTCATACACCACTGCCCACTGAATCCAGTTTCAACAGGTTTAATAACCCTATGGATATGAAAGCATTTGAACGCATCTGTAATGAGTTTAATATCAGTACAAAGTATGACTTCACACAAAAACTTGATGATCACCATGGCATGGGTACATTGTATTACGCTTTTAGTCACAGACAATACCCACAAGATTATTACCCTGGTTACACTTCATTCTCATCAAAATCTGAAGTCTGGATAGGATCAATAGAGCAGAAGCAGACTAATGCGTGGACCACATTTGTCTTAGATAAATCTGACGGGTTTACTCAAGCAGGAGTTGAGCGCGTAAATGAGTCTATCAGAACATATGTCTGGTGTATACTAGGAGCACAATCATTAACAAAATCAAACATTTTGAATGGAAGTGGAAAGTTTGAAGCACAAAAACAGTTTCTTGCAAATCTTGAAGATTCAGTAAATTCATCAGTTGATCTCCCATCAAGCATACAACGCTACCAAGACGTACTCAGATATGCCAGATCAAAAGTTGACTTTGTAGTTGGCATCGGGTTATACATGTTACCATCTGACCTTCAACTCCAAATGGGAACAATAACAAATTATAATAATGAAATCATTGTTGCAGGTGTTGGTCAAAAACTAGGTTTCAATCAATCTGTAAACTTAGGGGCCACAACCACACATGTTCAGCCCTTAAAATCATTACAGACGGTAACACCCCCGGCCCCGGCCCCGGCCCCAGCCCCAACACCGACACTCATACAACCAGTACAGTCAACACCAACCCCTGACACACATGAGTCGGAAAGAACTGCATTGGTAATAGGCCTCACTGGATTAGGAGTATTACTTCTTTATCTGTTTCATTAAATAACCCACCATCAACCCTCCTACTGTAACCAAAAAGACCCACACATGCTCTGCCATAAACCCAACTACCTTTGCCGCTGTACTAATCAACCAGCTGACAACAGTACCAATTATGCCAGGCAAAGCGTCCACTGCTTTCAGAGCCAATTTCTTAAGCAAGTCTGATATGTGAGACAACTGTTTCTTTACCCACGTCTGTAAATCTTTTGGATCTGTGGGAGCCGGTGGGCCCGGTGCTGGGGCTGGACCACCACCACCACTGCCGGAGACAGCCAACACAACTGTACTGATAATAAACCCCAGAGCTGTAATTAAACTGGCAATTGTGATACCCTGTTCTCTGAAAAGTGTTTTTAGTCTCTCAGCCAGAGTAGTGTCTTCGTGAAGTATTTTTTGAATAGTTTCTCTAATTCTGTTGACCTGTGATTTTAGTTTTTGTCTTCCAATACTAATCGCTTCTAACCTCGCTGATCTTTCTATCTGCAAATCATTTAATCTGTGTTGAATTCTTTCTTTCATTTCTGTGTCAAGATTCCCATTGTCTGCCGTAGCCAGTTTCTCTTTTTCACGTTCAATGTGTTTATCAAGTTCTCCCAGTTTGGCAAGATTATTGACCATCTCACCTCTTATTGTCTGCAGTGATTTATCCAATCCCATAATCTCCCTCATTGACAAAGGTGGATCATCTATTGTTTTCAAAGCGTCATTTATTTGCCCTTCAGTAAATGAGGTTTCTTGTATCACAGTGTTTGCTATTTCTGGTAGGCTTGTTACTGGTGCCATTTCAATCTCTTGCCCTGTTGGCAACTTTGTTTGCGTGTCGTGAAGAGCACTAACCAGTCTTGGGGGAACGGGAGACCCTCCAATTCCAAGGTACCTTGCCAACCCAGAGTTACCACCGACTTCACCTTTAATTGTACTTAAAGCTCTAAACTTAGAAGGATTATTTTTATGTGTTAGATATATTTTCCCTCTGTCCGTATTTACAAATAAGTGCCCTTTATCATATTCAAACTGGTTAGGATCCAAGACATCTGGGCGCGCTCCAACACTGTCATAAAATGAGTTTACTTTGTCTTTTAGCAGTTCGTGATGCATACTAGAACTAGTTACCATTCCAGTCATATCTGTGATACTGGTATCTGAGACATGCATGTCATCCATTTCAAAATCTTCATGATTAAATCCTCCCGCTGCCATTGTTTTATTAATTTATTATTTTTTATTGTGCATAATAAAAATGACACAGTCTTACGGATCAAAGTTAGACCCATACAGAAAACTACGTGAACCCCTGGGTGTTAAGGGCATAAGACAATCAATCGTCATCACAAACAATCCAAGTACCATAGACCAGAACCAAACACTTACAGTCAAGTTTCCAAACCTAGGACCCAGTGACGTTATTGTTCCTGGCACTGCACGCCTTGCATTTAATATTGAACTATCATCAGACGCAGACGTAAACAGAACACTGGTTGACAATCTTGGCAGAGCAATTGTTAGAACTATTAAAGTAAAACTTGAAGGACAGGAAGTGTTTAGTCTTGATGACTCAGATGTGTTCTACTGTTACAAAGATCTTTGGCTCACAAGAGAAGAACGAGAAGACCGTGTTTACCAAGGCATACAGTCTGATAATGTTGGTAAACTTCGAATCAATGCTGGAGACAAAACAACTACTGGGGTACCAAAGGAAGTTATTATAGCAGAAACATATGGAACCAGATTTTACATTCCACTTGAGTTTGAAATCCTAACAGCACATTTGCCTTATTATCAAGGGGCACTGAATGACCGTCTGAGCTTTGAACTAACTTTCAATGACTACTCCAAAGTTATAAAATCATCTGCCACAGATGCAACATATAAGATCTCTAACATTTCCTTGGAATATGAAATTGTTACACACACTGAACTAGCCAGACTCATTCAAAATCAGTATCAGTCAAGACTTCCAATTTATTATGACCGTGTGATTAGACATAGTTTAATACCCAAAGACAAGAGTGACCCAATGTGGAACATAAACTTGAACACACCAGCCAGGTCACTGAAAGGTATTCTTATGTTGTTTGTTGAACCGGTGAGTCCATACAAAAGGGATTCAGAAAAATTCTACAATCCTAAGATTACACATTTGTCCTGCACAATTGAAGGCCGCCCTAATCAAGTGTACGCTTCAGGAATGTTACCTTATCAACACTATGACGAAACCACAAAGTATTTTGCGGGTGGAAGGATTAGAGATAAACCTGCAAACATTGCGTGCAAAGATCTACATCTGTATGATGTTAGGATTGGTCAATACCTTACAAACAAATATGCACTGTGGCTAGATCTTCGTAGTACAGATGACGACTATCTTCATGGGTCAGGACGAACTGTCGAGAATGGTAGTGATGGAATAACAATTCAGATACAAAAGAAGGTTGAAACTGCTGCACCCATAAACATATATTTGTACCTGATATATGACGCACAACTCAATATTGCAGAAAGCAGACTGAGTGGACACATATATTAAAATTATATTGTGTATTAAAATGAACCTGAGCTTAATGACACTCGACCCACACTGTGGATTATTTTGTGGCGCCACAGGGTGTGGGAAAACTGAATTTGTACTTAACCTCTTACAAACAAGATACATCCACCATTTTGAAAACATTGTAATATTTTGTCCTACAATAAAACACAACAAAGCTTATCACAACCGTTTATTCATTTGGACTGACAGCAACATATACTTAGTCGACCCTGAGAAAAAACTGAATGACTACCTACAATATTTTTACAAGCAATTTGAAGGACAGTCAACATTGTTTATTGTTGATGACTGTTCTGCAGAGAAAGACATTGTCAAAAAGAGAAACACTCTATCAGAACTTGCCTTCAGTGGTAGACACGCAAATGTAAGTGTATGGATTCTCACTCAGAAATATAATGCTGTACTGAAAGATTTTCGAGAACAGTTAAAGTTTATCTGTTTGTTTTACTGTAAGGATCGTGACAGCTTTGAAGACTGTCTCAGAGAGAATGATGTCATCCCAAATAAGCATGAACGAGATGATGTAAAAAATAAACTGAAATCAACTAAGCATCTAAAGCTCATTTTAAAGACAGATCAGCCCACAGGTTATGGGTTAGTAAATTGATGTAAATTAATTTATTCTTTTGTTTGTCCAATAAAAATGACAGACGGACAAATCATACAGGTGCTTGATCTCACACACCTTTTCAAAGATGTTATGCACTTTACTGACTTAATAACACCCAAACAGACTTACATAAGCCTTTCAGCACCATCAGAAATATATGTTACATATAGTGTGACTTTGGATTATGTCGATGAGCATCCAAATGTGGAGCACATGACAGTTGATTTAAAGACACCTACTTTTAAAGTTGATGATACCAACTATGGCTAGTTAGGGGAAGTTTGTTATAGCATATTTAAACAACTACGCAAACTAAATGTTTATATTGACAGTGTTACAGTTAATAAAGTGGTATTACACAAGGTGAGCCAGCAGAGTTAACATTAATATTTTTTATTTTATTATTTTGTCGGACAAATAAAAATGACGGACAATGCTCAAAGCCCTGGCCCATCAAACCCTGGCTCATCTGGTTTAAGAAACGTGTTTCACACAACAAACTTACCTATATCCAATACTAATAATGTTTACGAATCAATAGAAAACTCTTTTTCTGTCATACAACAAAATCTTCTTACAGGCAGTGTGAAGATTCAGATTGTTGCGAAAATCGAATTTACTAGAGTAGACGGTGAGGTGATTGTATCGTATATATCAACAAGACAACACACAGTTAACACAAGAAGAGAATTAGAGAATGTGTTTAGAGACAGACTATTACCAGACTTTCTACAGGCAATTGACAGTGCAAAAATGAAAGGATCTGGTTGGCACGAAGGACATGTACATGAACTGCAATTAAAGCAGTCTAGGTATCATCCTATATTAGGTAAAGCATGGATACCACTGCCAACAGAGGTTGCAAACAAAAAGGCTGTTGTTAATATACAGAACAATGACAACTATTGTTTCATGTGGTGTGTGCTTGCTAAACTACACTTTGTAAAATCAAAGCCTGAACGTGCATCTAACTACACCAAATTTGTAAACGAACTCGTTTTTAGTGGCATTGAGTTCCCTGTCAAAATAGAGGACATAGATTTGTTTGAAAAACTAAATCCTGGTATATCCGTGAATGTGTTTGTGTGGGATAATGAATCTGAGAACAAGTTACAACCAATAAGAGTATCTCCAATTGCCCCAACATATGGGCAGTCAGAAGATAAACATGTCGACATGTTATTAATAAGCTCTGGTGATAACTTCCACTACACAATTATCAGGAGTATGTCACGACTAATTCATAATCATGTATCAAAACATAATGGTAAACAGGAAGTGTGTAAGAGATGTTTACAAAGATTTTCTTCTATTGCAGTGGCACATAAACACGTCCTGCATTGTAGGTCAGCTGATGACATACAAACTGTACTTAAGTATCCAGAACCTGGTAGTCAAGTGTATTTTAAAAACTATGGGAATCAACAAAAGCTGCCGTTTGTAGTGTATGCAGATTTTGAATCACTGGTTGTTCCGTATGAAGGTCATGTTCCAGAGACATTACCAAAGACTATAAAACTGAGTGACCAAGTGGTGTGTTCTTTTGGATACATTATTGTTAGGTCAGACGGTCTTCATTCAGAACCTGTTATCTACAGGGGTGAAAATGCATCTTGTCTGTTTTTAACAGAAATGAGACATCTGTATAGTCAGGTAGTACAGTATCTCACAACATGTCAGATGCCTTTGGTGATGACAGAAGAAGACAAACTGAAATTTGATACAGCTGAGACGTGTTGGATTTGTGAACAGCCTTTAGGATGTGATAAAGTTCGTGACCACGATCACATAACTGGGCATTACAGAGGTGCTGCACATGGTGATTGTAACTTGAAATTAAAAATAGATCCTAAGACATACAAGTTACCAATCTTTTTTCACAATCTCAAAGGATATGATTCACACATCATCATGCAGGCTGTGGATGAGTCGTACAAAAACATAAGTTGTATTGCCCAGACAACTGAGAAATACTTAACTTTTAGGTTAGATAAATTAGCATTTTATGACTCCATGCAACATTTGTCTTTAGGATTGGCTAGTCTGGCAGAAGGGCTGACTGAGTATCCAATAACAAGTAAATATTTTGAGTCAGACTTGGTTAAGAAAGGTGTGTATCCGTATGAGTACATCAGTGAGTGGGTTGTGTTTGAAGAAACAAGACTGCCACCAAAAGAGAAATTTTATTCTACACTAACTGGAAAAGGTATTTCTGACTCTGAATATCAACATGCACTTGATGCGTGGGGGAAGTTGGGGTGTCAGACAATTGGTGACTACCACGATCAGTACTTGAAAGCTGACGTTTGCTTGCTAGCAGACGTATTTGAAAGTTACCGTGAGAAGGGTTTGTTACACTACAGACTTGACCCAGCCTGTTACATCACTAGTCCTGGCATGACATGGGATGCATTTTTGAAATCCAGTAAGATATCTATAGACCTGTTGTCTGATCGTACGATGGGTGAAATGGTAGAACGCGGATTGAGAGGAGGGATTAGTATTGCAGCAAATAACTACGCCAGAGCCAACAATAAATATCTGGACACCTTTGACCCCTCAAGCCCGGGGTCAAGGTCATTCATTACGTACCTTGATGCTAATAATTTGTATGGCTGGGCAATGTGTGAATTATTGCCCTTGAAAAACTTTTGTCTGTATGATTTGTCACAGTATGATGTAACAGAGTCAGGGTTAACAAACAATATTATGAATCTTGATCGAAACGATCCAAAGGGTTGGATCTTTGAAGTAGACCTGGAGTACCCGCACCATCTACATGATTATCATAATGATTATCCATTAGCTGTTGAGAAAATGAGTATGACAGGGAAAAAAGAAGACACTAAGCTTGTGCCAAATCTAAATGACAAATTCAATTACGTTTGCCACTACCGCTTGCTGCAGTTTTACATCAGACATGGGTTAGTACTAAAGAAAGTTCACAGAGGAATTCAATTTGATCAGAGTGCTTTCATGAAAGATTACATAATGAAGAACACAACCCTTCGTGCCAGAGACGGCAACACTGCATTTGACAAAGACTTCTTTAAGCTTATGAACAATGCCTGTTTTGGCAAGACAATGGAAAATCCTCATCACCGCAAAGATGTGAGACTGGTCACAACTGAATCGGGTGCAATTAAACTTACAGGTAAGCCACAGTACACAGGGTACAAAGAATTTCATTCATCATTGTATGCTGTGTCACTCAAAAAAAAGATTGTTAAACTGGACAAGCCAGTATTCATTGGTATGGCAATTCTTGAGTTGTCAAAACTGTTGATGCTTGAATTTTATTATGATTACTTCAAACCAAAATATCCTGAGTGTCGATTGTTATACACTGACACTGACTCTATGATAATAGACGTGCCTACTGAAGACTTTTATGAAGACATGAAAACAGAGTTACACATGTATGACACGTCCGACTACCCTAAAGATCACCCGCTGTTTAGCACACAAAACAAGAAAGTGCCTGGTAAGTTTAAGGATGAACTGAATGGTGTGCCTATAGTTGAGTATGTTGGACTGAGATCCAAAATGTATTCTATACTGCACCAGAAAGGTAGTCAGTCGAAAGCCAAAGGAATAAAAAAAACAGCAATAAAAAATAAAGACATTCGTCATGAACATTACAAGCAAGTGTTAGATGGTGCACTAATGCCTGATTATCCAAACAAGTCACTGAGATCGAACAAACACAATCTTGAAATAATTCAAACGCACAAAAAGTCACTTGCAGTTGGGGACACAAAACGAGTGTTTCATAGTAAAGAGAAAGCTTATGCACCAGGTCATTACAGACTCAAGTTATCTGAAGATATTTGTGATGAACTGGTTGATGAATTAATTGACGACTTAGTTACTGAAATGAGTAACGGTGTCTGGGGGAATAATCTGTAATTCTTCTCTGACAAATGCCCTCTGGGGTGCAGGGTCGTACAGGTAATATATTGTTGCGTCTGCGCCGGGAATTATTTTTTTTATATTGTGTACAGACGTTGACCAGATGGGGTCTGTTGCCCTGCGTCTGTCGTCGTTCTCAGCCTCCCCTGGCTGATATAAATATCTCACCTGTTTAGTAAACAAGCTTGTGTCTGGAGGTGGGGTTGACATTGTTTTTGGCTCTGTAATTGTTTTCAATTTAATAGCATCAGCGGGTTTAGGGTGGCCTTCATTATTCATTGCTTTTATCACATGTGGTAATCTCTTAACCCACTCAGTGTTCCGGGTGTCATGCATGAGTTCCTTAGAATACTGGTAACTGAAAAGTCTCTCTGACAACTGTTTGTTAAAGTTCTCTACAATTGCCTGTGATCTGTGCACACCTGGAATGCCTCGTCTGACCAGTACGCCATGCTTAGCAAATAACTGATTAACTGCGCCCTTAAATTCAGATCCATCATCAACTTGTACAAGTCTGGGGTATCTTAAGGGGCCTCGACTATATATTTTTGATAAAGCAGTAGCAACTGTACTGGCTGTTTTGTCAGATATGGGTTCAGCGTCTTTATACCTTGAAGCAATGTCTACGACAGTTAATGCATACTTGTATCGTTTCTTTCTTATTGTGTCATGTGGTAAGAACAGGAGGTCCATTTGGTGTGTGTCATTTGGTGTTGCGTTCTCAAAATGAGGTCTAGATATCTTTCTTGGAGCAGGGAGATATATCTGCCAAATTGCTTGTCTCTGTAACCATTGTTTGACCTGATTGAGTGTTATATCTCCGCCCACAGCGGCATGTAATTTCTGAATAGCTGTTGCTCCTTTCCAATAGCCTGATGGAGAGTAATATATTTTCGATAGTTTATTTTCGGCTGCCATTTTTTCTAGCAATAAAAACTCCAGTAAAATAAACAAATGTCATTCCCACTAGAACAAAAATTATCTCTCCATTTCTTTGTTGTGTGCTTGGTTTGTAATAGTCACTTAGTTTCGGTTTCGGGATAGACATGTCTTCACCTGTGACAAGATAGTATTCCCTGATTGCTTCGTCTGTATTTGAAAACGTATGTTGTGCGTGGCCTTCAAGCCTGAGTTTTTCATTGATGAAATCAAGTTTCTCAATTCTATTCTTTTCATATTCCTGCTGGGCTTGAGCAAGTTTTTCTGTTGCCTCATTGTGACGTTTCATTTCTTCTGCTGATTCTTCTCTACCCATTTTTGAAAAGAGATAATTAGAGCCACTAAATGCCAGAGCATTAACAACTGCCCCACCAATCATAATAGCTATCGTCGCCATATTATTTTTATTTACATAGAAACATTTTCTGGAATAATTCCCTGCTTGACAAGAAAATCTTTTGTCGCAATCGACGCTGTAACGACTACAATTAGCTTAGCACTGTCTTCGAAATCGAGTCTACTGAGGTCTGCTGATTTCATTTTGAGTAGACTTTTCCCCAGCATAGAATAAGCTACTGCTAATCCACTGATTACGGCAGAGTGATAGACAAGGTTCATCAAGTTCTTTGTGTCATTCATTTCTTAGGCAAGAAAAATTAAAATAATATTTTTATTTACTGCATATAAAATGGGTCAACGGCTTTGGGTGTTACTGGTAATGTGGCGACTTCTGGTTTTGTTTTTGGAGTGTCTGATTTTTTGGTCACTGTACGAGTCTGTGGTTTGTATTTTTTGTATAATTGATAACCTACGTAACCAAATCCGACAACAAATCCGGCAATTATATATTTTGTTGATTGATGTTCGGGGTCAGGGTCAGACTTAGTTGTTTGTCTCTCACTTTGATGAGAGAGTGACGGCCCTGACGGTATTGACACAGGTCCTGACGATCCTGACGGTGGATCAGTTACATGAGTCTTTTCTGTTTGTGCCTTAAGCTGTAATTTTTTTTGCCTATTATATTCGGCTAATTTTTTTCCAGCCTCAACCCTGCCTGGACTTTTAGCCTTAGTCACAGTTTGAACCTGCGTCAAAACTGGATTGGGGTTCGGTTGTGGAGTCGTCTGGGTTTCGTCCATTTTCTTCTGCAGTAAAATTTATTTTTGAGAAATCAATATGGCTCCCAGTAACTAGTAATGTTACGACAGGTGCAAGGTAATTTCCAAACTTGTAAAACATGACACATGCTAATTTGCCAATTGAACTTGAAACAATAGGATTGCTTTCAAGGTCGTGTGATAGGCTGTCACTATCCACAGGTAGAAAGTAACTCACTGCTTTTGTGTATAGGCATACAAGAGATCGACTCAAATCACGTGTCATTAGTGAAGCAATGTGGTTTTCATATTTAGAATGAAGCTTGATTAGCTCGTCAGCGGTGAGAGATTCAATATCCTCTGTCATGTATTGTTTTCCGAGATAAGTCTTTGATTTGCCTGACACAACTACAGAAAGAAGGCGCTGTTTTTTCGAGTCTAAGTCTTTGTTTTCTACAGCATTGATATCATTTAGAAGAAGTAATTCGTCTTGATTCATTTTATAATAAAAAATATTAATTTTAATGACATTGAATTTGGAAACCTTTATTTTACTGAAAAAAATAAGCAGAAACCTAAAAAAACGGGGTGCGTCATTAGATGAGCGATTTGTGATCAAAAACATTGAAAAATTGACGTCGTCAAAAAAATCTGTTGTATTCTCCATCCTTATATCTCTCCCCTGCCCCCGCCTATCAGGCACCCAATCGCCAGCCCACAGAGAAATACGCAGGTATAGAATAAGACGATCATTTGCATCTTCAAAATAAGATGCATCAGGTCTCTTATATAACCCATGTCTTTCTCCGGAACTTAGGAAGTAGGCAGGGGAAACATACATACACAAACACGAAGGTGCATTACTATATGTGGTCGGGTAAATACCCTGTATTCCCACAGTAGATGCACAGAACATTACACAACAATGTAACAATACAAAATTGCCTCGAGTTATACTGAGATACTCACAAACCAGATAGGTGAGGCTAGCGCTGGCAGAATTGTACAACAAACCAAGGGGAATTACTCAGCGCTGGACAACAGTTAGATCCCCTGCCCCCGCCTATCAGGCACCCAATCGCCAGCCCACAGAGAAATACGTAATTCCCCTTGGTTTGTTGTACAATTCTGCCAGCGCTAGCCTCACCTATCTGGTTTGTGAGTATCTCAGTATAACTCGAGGCAAATTTGTATCGTTACATTGTTGTGTAATGTTCTGTGCATCTACTGTGGGAATACAGGGTATTTACCCGACCACATATAGTAATGCACCTTCGTGTTTGTGTATGTATGTTTCCCCTGCCTACTTCCTAAGTTCCGGAGAAAGACATGGGTTATATAAGAGACCTGATGCATCTTATTTTGAAGATGCAAATGATCGTCTTATTCTATACCTGCGTATTTCTCTGTGGGCTGGCGATTGGGTGCCTGATAGGCGGGGGCAGGGGATCTAACTGTTGTCCAGCGCTGAGTAATTCCCCTTGGTTTGTTGTACAATTCTGCCAGCGCTAGCCTCACCTATCTGGTTTGTGAGTATCTCTATATTACATATTACCCCTTCGCTGACAGTGGACGCGGAATGTGTTTTTGAAATCATTGTAAATGCCACGCCAAAGATCCTTGGCCATCAAAGGAACAGAGATACGAAAAGGTTTCAATGAGCAAAAGGCATAGACCCTAAAGACCTACGCAACTGCGGTGGCCCATGTGTATCTATACCTCGTGCAGTTGATTAATGTTCATTTTTTTAGCGGTACTCACGGGGTTAATTCTAGACAAGGAAGGAAAAACAAATTTAAACGAGAAAAAAATATTTTCTAAAATAAACAGTAACTGGCTTGACAATAGACAAAGCATGCGACTACTGCCCTGTGTACACATTTCATCGTTATATCTTTCACTTCTAGTTTCAGTTGAGGGAGATGGATCGACAATGAAAGTTTAAAAAAATAGTGTGTGAATGCAGGGCAGCCTCGCTATATTATATTGTGGTACCCGGAGCCTCACAGTCAGACAGGCGTTATTAGCGATTGAGTTATTGCAGTGCTGAATTTGCATTGGCCTCTGAAGAAAAAACACTTTACTTTTAAGCAATAGGTCTTCGGGCCCACGTCAGCCGTGCGCGGGCCAGCTAAGGCTGACGTCGACCCGAGGACCTTAGCTCACCGGGCCACCCAGCGGAGCCAGAGAAACCTGTCCGCGTTATATCCGATACCGCGGTATACTGGAGCGCGTTATAATGCAGCAGACCTGCAGCTCAATAGTTCATGGCTCCTGGATGGGCCAGGATATTCAGACACCGCGCTTGTGCTTTCGTTATCGAAATGAAAACACACATCAATAATTTGTATTTGCCGTGAAAAAGTAAACACGATCCAACACAGCTGCAAGTTACGTAGATCCTCATGAACCCTCAAATTTGCTGGGGCTCGTGAGGACCTATGTCGCTAGCTGACACCACTTTGAATCCATGTTCCTGTGACATTTAGCGTTGCTATTAAACAAGCATTCAGAAAAATCCTACACCGCCAGTGGACGCAGATTGTTAACCCTTTCATTGTCGAGAAAAAGCGAACGCGATCTAACTGCAAGAGGCATAGATCCTCATGAGCCCCCGCGACTGCGGGGGCTCATGAGGATCTATACCTCTTGCTGAGACCACTATCTGTCCATGTTCTTTTGGTTGTTCAGTAAAAATATTTCAGAAACAAAATGTACGTCCGTTGGCAAGGAAAGGGTAAAAAAAAAATCCTCTTTCCTCTGAATATGAAAATGTTAGAATCAGTTGGTGCGTGCAGACAGATAAAGATTATTTAACAACGAAATGAGTGGATTGCATATTTACACAAAGCAAATTGCACCCGTGATACGGTTTGTAATAATGACCATAGCTTTCCACAAAACAAACGTGACAAAATTTAAACTTGACACCGAGAGCCAAACTTCAGTGTTCGATATGTAGCCAAGAAAGACATTTTGGAACAATCCTTGTTAGTGCCATGAACTTTACGTTGAATGAAACGGCGCTACCAGATGCGCTTTATCTTTCGGTCTAATGTGCCTTTTATCATAAAATGTTATCAAAACGCGATACCGCCTCCGCCATATCTGCCCATCATATTTCACTGATGTCAAGTGGCAGCGATCATGTCATGCATGCATAAAGAAAAATGTTTCATTGCAGCTGGCACAATCAATACATCAATACATCGCCGGTACGTCTTTAGCGGAGTTTGATATATGATTGGCTGAGCGCCGGGAGAGTCCATAAACGGTTCAGCAGTAGTGAATGTGTCTGTCTCCATCGTGCAGTGACCTACTAATGGCACGCATTTTGAATGAGGTAACAGACAGATTCGAAAAGAGAGATTCGATTCTACCGCGGTACCGCGATGACGGACTGCTAATCATGAATTCATGACAGCAGATGAAGATACAATCCACCACTTCTTCGCTTAAGCCAACTCCCATACGGTTGGCATTAACTTCACGTATCAAATTAATGCAACTAAAGCCACATTCCTTGACATTGAAATATACAAAGGAGAACGGTTCGAAAAGTCAGGACACCTGGACATTAAAATGTACAGGAAACCAACGGAAACCTACCAATACCTGCACAGCCAATCGGTCCAACCTCCTGCAGTCTTTAACGGATTAGTAAAAGGGGAGACATTGTGGATAGCAAGGAACTGCTCTAGCCCCAAGGAAAGGGACACAGAAATCGAACGCTTTCATGACAACCTGATAGTCAGAGGATACAAACAAACAAAACTCACTGAATTATCAGTGGAAATAACCGTAATCCCAAGGGAAACGCTAATATAAGTGAAGAAAAAGGAGAGAAAACAATAACACAGATCCCTCCGCTAGTATTGACGATAAAATTCAACCCGCAAACGACACAGATGTCGCAAAATCACACCACCTTTGTGGGAAAAAAAGCTATTTTTCAAATCTGCCAAATCGCGCAATGTTTCGTGGTGCTAGCATAAGGATGCAATGCATTATTGCCGGATTGCATATGGGTAAGGGTTTATTCTTCATTCATGTTATTTTGCAGCAATCAAACGACGGCCACGTGATTCTTTCTCCGAGATTGCCCATTACAAGTTGCAGAAAGCATACGCTCTAAACCGATCGGTGCGAAAATAGCAACAATGGCACCGCTGGTGCGTTTAACCTAGGTACAGGACGAGGTATACCAATTCAGCTAAACTTTATTGTCGCACTTACTAGAACTCAGTATATTTCTCCATTTTATGAATAGAGGCAAAGAAGTCGCTAAAACCCTTTCAGTGCCGAAGGCAAGAACTAGTTTTCCTCATCACAAAGTTGCCAGAAAAAGGTTTGACTGCTCTTGATTGTTTGATTTGAAGTGTTTACAGACAATTACTGTGTTTTTATATGTATGCACGTTTGATGTGATTAATAAAGGCTGAAGTTTCAAGTGATTTCCTATGTTGTCAGTTAATTAATTAATATCATTGTTCTGCTTTGTCATTTTACGTGTTAGTTTCTTCCTCTGAGTCTTTTCCTATCATTCGTATTTTTCGACACTTTTTAACCCGTATCCTACTGAGGTTAAAAGCGTCAAATTTGTACACTGCCATAATTATGCAAGCTACATTACAGTACTTACAGATAAGAACATAGACCAATGCCTTTAGTTCAAGGGTGGTGCCAAGCTATTCAGGCACTACCCTTGAACTATTTTAGTCACACTTGTTGCACACACTGGTGTATTCCGAATGAAAAGGGTTAATATTCAAAATGCTCTGTTGCTGTTTGTCTCAAACTCTGGAGCATATAATAAAATGTCCCTTAATTGCCAGAATACATTATCTTGATTCTCACATAAATGCCTTGATACACTGTTTTGCTTCAGGACAAAACGTAGCAATCTTTAACAGATTTAACATGTTAAAAATGTTAATGCATACATACACATTAAGTTGAGAAGATAAAAATGAATGGAAAAAAGAAGTATTCCATGAACTTGACCTTATTACAGACGCCTAATTTTCTGAAGACACGCATTTTTACTGTAATGCCAGGTTTTTGGTGTGAAAGGCACCCATTTTATTGGTAGAAACCCATTTCTTTATCCATCCAGTGGCTCGGTCTCTAGAAAATGTCTATTTTATTTTAAGTTATAGAGCTTAGTTATAAGGTGAGTTCTAAACATTCGCATCAATTGCAGAGCCCTAGAATAAATAGAAATATCGGAACCCATTTTCACATAAAATGGTAGGTAACCCACTCTGTGGCTTTTGTCTCCATGTGTGTGTGTGTGAGTGTGTGTGTGTGTGTGTGTGTGTGTGGGGGTGTGTGTGTGTGTGTGTGTGTGTGTGTGTGTGTGTGTGTGTGTGTGTGTGTGCATGCACAAAACACCTAAAATGGGTGACTTTCTTACCATCCTTATGGAAAATGGGTGTGTGTAAAATTCTGGGGGTGGGGGGGGGGGGGTGGGGGTGGGTGGGTGGGGGGTGTATCTCTCTTGATTTTGATTGTGTGTTGCTAAATGGTCTTAGGGTTATTTAGCGTATTAGAGCGGCTGGCGACATACATTCAATATTCTGTTCATTATTTTATTTAAATTGTCCCCTTCATTATCAGTGCTGACACGTCCTGAAAAAGTCGGGACGTTCAGCAATGTACAACCAATCGGGACGAAAGACAATAATAAGATAAGAAAACCATTGTTAACATGATAAAGATTTATTACAAGAGTGTTATTATTTCAGTGTGTATAGCTTGTTTTTATCTGATGTACGCCTGCATCGTTTTGGAAATGTCTGTAACTTTTTTTGTTACTATAAAGTACACTTTGCATACTGTGCATTGTTTCAAAAGTCACAAGTCACAGGAAGCGTAAACCTTAGCTGAGTTGGTATACCTCGCCCTCTAACTATGATAAACGCACCAGCGGCGCCATTGTTGCTATTTTCGCACCAGACCGGTCGCTCGAACAGGTCATGTGCACCAGAACTGCGCACGCAGGTTGGCTTCTGCACTTGTAGTGTGGTCTCGTACGTTCACGCGGAAGATTGTGATCGCAGTCGAAAAAAAGATTCGTTTGCGGTTTTAACTTTTAGCCGCGCCTTTTACCTCCCCGAACACGCCAGTTTTGTGTTGAGATGGCGGAGGCTTGTGTCACCACTGAATCAAGTCTATTGTACATGTAGTGCGCTCATTTCTCGAACTTCAACTATGACGGTGCTTTCTGCCGCAAACGACGCAGATGTCGCAAAATCACCTCCATTGAGGATTTAAAAAAAGCTATTTTTCAAATCTGCCAAATCGCGTAATGTTTCGTGGTGCTAGCATAAGGATGGATGCATTATTGCCGGATTGCATATTATGGGAAATGGTTTATTCTTTATTCATGTTATTTTGCAGCACTGAATCAAACGACGCTCACGTGATTCTTTTTCGGAGGTTGCCCATTACAGGTGCAGAAAGCACACGCTCTAAACCGATCGGGTGCACCAGACCGGTCCGAGCGACCGTTCTGGTGCCAAAATAGCAACACTGGCACCGCTGGTGCGTTTAACCTAGGCACTGGACGAGGTAAAACTTTATTGTCGCACTTGCTAGAACTCAGTATTATATTTCTCTCTCCATTTTATGAATAGAGGCACATAAGTCACGGAAACCCTTTACGTGCCGAACTTGGGCAAGAACTAGTTTTCCTCATCAAAAGTTGTCAGAAAAAGGTTTGACTGCTCTTGATTGTTTGATTTGAAGTGTTTACAAACAATTACTGTGTTTTTATATGCATGCACCTTTGACGTGATTAATAAAGGCTGAAGTTTCAAGTGATTTCCTATGTTGTCAGTTAATTAATTAATGTCAGTGTTCTGTTTTGTCATTTTAACTCATTCTACCCCAAGACCGGAATCCCCAAATGTTGAAGTCGTCTTCTGAAGACTGCGTTGCAGGGCAGGACACAGATCGACTACGATAGTTCAAGGGTGATGCCAGAATAGCTTGGCGCCCATAGGCGCCAAGCTATTCTGGCATCACCCTTGAACTATCATGGTCGATCTTTATTTTGCTCTGGTGTGTCTGGGGTAGAATAAGTTACGTGTTAGTTTCTTCGTCTGGGTCTTTTTCTATCTTTCATATTTTTCCACACTTTTTAAGCCCCATCATACTGAGGCTAAAAGCTATAAATTTGTACACTGCCATATATGCAAGCTACATTACAGAACTTACAGATGAGGACACAGACCAATGGCATTAGTTCAAGGGTGGTGCCACAATAGCTTGGCGCCTAGAGGCGCCAAGCTATTCTGGTACTACCCTTGGACTATTTTAGTCACACTTGTTGCACACACTGGTGTATTCCGCATGATAAGGGTTAATATTCAAAATGCTCTGTTGCTGTTTGTCTCAAACTCCAGAGTACATTAAAAAAAGTCCTTTAATTTCCAGAATTCTCACATAAATGACATGATAAACTGTTTTGCTTCAGAAGGACAAAAGGTAGCAATGTTTAAAAGATTTTCTCTGTAAAAATCATAATTGAAAGGTTACGGGCCAGTGTTCATTCAATTTTGCACCCTACAATGTTAAAAATGTTAATTCATACATACACATTAAGTTGAACAAAAAAATGAATGTGAAAAAGAAGGATTCCATGAACTTGACCTTATTACAGACGCCTAATGTTGTGAAGACACCCATTTTCACTGTAATGCCAGTTTTTGTGTGAGAGGCACCCACTTTATTGGTAGAAACCCATTTTTTTCTCCATCTAGTGGCTCTGTTTCTAGAAAATGTCTATTTTATTTTAAGTTATAGAGCTTATTTATAAGGTGAGTTCTAAATATTCGCTTCAATCTCAGAGCCCTAGAAGAAATAGGAATAATTATGGGAACCCATTCTCACATAAAATGGTAGGTAACTCACTCTGAGGCTTTTGTCTCCATGTGTGTGTGTGTGTGTGTGTGTGTGTGTGTGTGTGTGTGTGTGTGTGTGTGTGTGTGGTTCATCTCGCCTGCGCATTGAGGTATATTATAAATACGAGAAATGCGCCAAATAAATACCATGTATTATTGTTATTATTATTATTATTATTATTTTTTCCCCACTGCTCTTGCTTTGGAGACAGAAACTGATACACCCGTCGATACTTTTACAGCAAGGCGCTGGTGACCGTGTGAACATCCTTTTCATTTCTCTTGACGTCACCAACTTGATCAACATCACCACGCTTCTCATCTCGAGGGGCGCGTGTTTTATAAAGGGCATCGAACCGATCGGCGAATTGAACTGGGCTTTAGTCTCAACGCCGAAAGTTTTCACCCTAAACCGCTGGGCCAACTTTGTGGTCGGCTTTCTCATGGTCATTATGGCTGTGGACCGGTGCATCTCGGTCATGTTACCGCTGAAGGCAAGCCGGATATTAACCTACAGGTGAGTGTAAAAAACGTCATTTTTTTATTTATTTATTTTTTTTTTGCCGTGAGAGTTATAACTACACTCATTCAGTTTTTATCCACACTAGTGTCCGGACGTGACGGTGAAACACTTTCCGCCGTCACCGGTAGGGGTCAGGTAGATATTAGTAAGGTTTTGTTTGTACGAACGACTCACAACAACGAACGAGAGTGAAGTCAAGGCGGATAACAAGTGTGTACCACATGCATAGACAACACTCCGAACATCTCAGGGAAGCATAGATCCTCATAACCAGGCCCACCACCCCCCCCCCCCATCCCCCTCACCCCCAGGGGCGGGATTATGAGGATTAATGCCTCTTGGAGATGTTCGGCGCGTTGTCAAAGCTAATGATAGAAGTTGGTTATCAGCCATGACTTTGCTCTCGTGTGTTGCTGGGAGTCGTTCAGCGTAAACATAGCCACACCATTGCCAGTCTGCATGACAAAGTACGGCTATAATTACCCATATGTCGCCATTATGTGTGTTGGTCTGTTACTTTGGTCCTAAAGGCTTCGAGCTGTGAGGTACAAAATCACATACCAGCGCAAATATTCAACGTAGAAAGACGGACTTATTGTTTTTACTGCCAGTTTGTTTTCAGACGAATGCTGGCAGCCATAGTGACGATGTATTTAGTTGTCTTCGCGGCCCACGTTCCTATGATGTTTCTTTACACTGTGCAGTGGACTTCGGACCTCACAACAAACCGATCCATAATAGTCGTCTCAACCTCTGACCATTACGCCATGGACAATAATATACCAGTATACATTACTATGATCTTCGGGTTAATGATCAAACCCGCATCAGTCGGTATCGTCGGCATCTGCACCACCGTAACTGTCGTCAAACTGAAACATGTGATAAAAAGACGGCATCAGATGACGTGTGATGATCAATCGCGGCTCAGCCAATCGGAAACCAGGATCTCAAAAATGTTAATTTTTATCTCCATCATTTATGTGGTGCTAGTTTTGCCGGAAATTGCAATTGATGCTACAAGCCAGCTTGTTCCAGAGTTCTTGTTGTACAGAAAGTATCACAGCATATTTATGATTGTTTTGTTCGTGAATAACACGGCTTCTTCTTTGAATTCTTCAGTGAATTTCTTCGCCTATTTCTTGTTGAGTTCCAAGTTAGCAGATATATTACCTTGTATAAAACCTCTACTGCAGGCCCGCGCATACAGACATCACACTGGTAAAGACAGGCAGCATTCTAGCGCTAAAACTTCAAAAGTGACACACAGTGCTGCATATATTTAACACATTAAGCCCTGACGCACTACAGCAGGAGATGGATCGACCATGATAATTCAAGGGTAGTGCCAGATTAGCTTGGTGCCTGTCACCACATATCGGTAGTCTGTAACAGCGATTATAGAAGGAATAGTTGAAACCAGACAGTGACCTTGTTACGTGGTGGAATTGTAGTCGTAGTATGATAAACGCACCAGACGCACGCACGTAAGGTTCTTTTTAAATAAACCTCATACAGCTGCAACCCGTCACACGTGGCTTAATGATGTAGACAATACTGGAGTAACAGTTCCAACAATATTTAATTCAGCGATGCGATATCCACGCAGTGCAATTCCAAATGCACAAATACTGATACAAAGTCTCTTCTGCAATGTCCACACTGCGACACAAAGTTTCTCATACACAGCGTCTCTCCCAATAAACTGCGTGTCTCTACAACTGACAAAGCAAGACAATGTACCAACGGGCTTTCCCAGCGCCCTCCTTATATATACTACCAAATTCTAGAATCATCTACGGAAATAATACAATGCAACCAATCGGAACGAAATACGCAACTGAAACTCATAAATAAGAATCTTCTGGAATCACTAAAATAGGCTACAAAACCTCGGCTGCTCACTTCAGCTCTAAATCCTAATGTATAATGAAGACACATAAAAGTATGGTAGCCCTATCACCACGTTCTATGATAGCTCTAGAAAGTACGAGAACATTTCCAAAACAAAATAAAGGCTGCTCAATTCACGCGCACTGAAAAACAAAATGTAGCGAACTGTTACGAACTGTTGCCAACTACTAGACGTCACACATACGAGGTTACTAGACAGTGCGACCCTTCTAGAACGTTCTGGACTAAACTTAATATAACAAAACGAAATCGGCTCTACTCACGAACAAAGAAAATCTTACTAAAAAGGCACGTGAAACGTAACCATGATGGCTCAGATAAATATCAGATCGTTTCCTACGATAAACACATGCACGCTCTCACAGGATAACACAACCACAATCGTAACATTACCCCCCTCTTTAGAATGAAATTTCACAAACATTTCTTCTCAAATCTTAAAATACGGTTGTGGCTGTGTAAACCTACACAAAACCATAAAAATTTCACATCAAAATGAAATCAAAATAATTGTCTCACAGTCTTGTAAACCGTCCTGAGCATCAAAATGTTTCATCAAATTGTTCTGGACACAGAAATGTTCATTCAAACTGCTCTGCTCAGGTAATCTGCTCCAAAATTCTGCGAACCCTTGATAGACTGTAGTTTAATGTCAAAATTCTGCAAGAACATCGCCCATCTCATAATACGAGAATTCGTAAACTTTGCAGAGTTTAGATAGTTCAAGGGCTGATGGTCTGTTTGGAGAACAAATGGCACTCCTAGAAGGTACAGTTCGAATCGCCTTACTCCCTAGATGATGGCTAGGCACTCCTTCTCGATGGTCGAGTAGTTTCTCTCAGCTCTGGTCAACGGTTTGCTGGCGTAGCTCACTGGGTGGAGTTTTCCGTTATCTTCTTGCATCAAGACTGCACCTACACCTTCGTTGGAGGCATCTGTTCTCAGGAAGAACGTTTTCAACGGGTCAGGAAGGTGTAGAACAGGCTTCTCGGTTAGGATGTCTCGAACCGCCTGGAATGCTCGCTCTTGGGCATCCTCCCACTTCACTATGTTAGGTTGTCCTTTCCTCAGCAAATCAGTCAGGGGTGCTGTGACTGCCGCAAAGTTTGGTATGAACTCCCGGTAGTAGTTCGCCAAGCCCATAAATGAGCGGACTTGCGTCTTGGTCGTAGGTCGCGGGGCATCCCTGATCTTCTGCACGTTGGCGTCGTGTAGCCCCTTTAAACCTTCGCTCAATTTATGTCCAATGAAGTCTATGTTGTCAGCCCCAAGAATACACTTGCTTGGACGGATGGTGAAATTTGCATCTGACAGTCTTTGGAACAGTTCTCGGAGGGCTTTGAGGTGGTCTCCCCAAGTTTTGGTATGGATCAAAATGTCATCCCAGTAAAAGACCACATTTTGCATATCTTCTAGGATCTTTTTCAGTCCTCTCTTCAATGTGGCACCACTGTTCACCATATCAAAAGGCATCTTCAGGAACTCCCAATGACCGTCAGGTGTGACGAATGCGGTCTTGGGAATATCGTTTTCTGCAACCTTGATTTGCCAATACCCTTTACTTAAGTCAATTTTGGAGAAAAATCTGTCTCCACTGACTTTCTGGAACAGTTCTTCCGCTGTGGGCATAGGCTCTGGATCAAAGATTAGTTTATTGAGTCTGCGGTAGTCCACACACACTCGGTTGGATCCATCTGGTTTCTTCACGATGACAACTGGGGACGCATATGGTGACTTGGACTCTCTGATGACATTCAGACTCAGCATTTCCTTGATATCCTTTTTCAATTCTTCCCTCGTGTTATAAGGAAGACGATAAGGTTTGCTGCGAACTGGCTCGTTTGACGTCAGGTTTACCTCGTGCTGGATGGTGTCTGTTGTCCCTGGGTCAGGTGTAAACCGATGCTCGAACTCTTGAGTCAGGACGCGCAGTTCTTTACGTTGAGTGTGGGTCAGATTCTGACCGAACTGGATGTCTTCTACATCCTCTTTGTGTCGGAGTTCATTAAGGTCAAACAGGTTCTCGTCGTCTAGTCTTTCGTCATCAGCAAGACGCACCGATGCGGCCATTTGTGTTTTGTCTCGACGACCTCTCTCAATATACTTCTTCAGCAAATTAGCATGGTAAGTCTTCACCTTATTGTTGACCTTGACTCTGTAGTCGTTGATGCCAACCACCGTGTCGACAACGTAGGGTCCCTTCCATTGCATCAGGAGTTTGTTGTTGTCGATAGGAAGAAGAACCAATACTTGGTCACCTGGCTGGAATCGTCGAGGTTTTGCCTTACGATCATAGTAATGCTTCCCCTTGTTCTGCGCCTTCCCTAGTTCTTCTCGAGCCATCCTGAGGGTATCTTCCAGCTTCTCTTTCAGGTGGAAGACGTACTGGTAGCTGATTTTCACCTCAGGTGCGTCGATATCCTTGGTCCACAGTTCTTTGAGGATGTGCATGGGTCCCCTCACAGTCCTACCGTACAGTAATTCAAAAGGGGAAAACCCTGTCGAATCATGGGGAACTTCACGGCATGCGAAGAGCAAGGCATTGATATATTTATGCCACAATCTTGCCTGCTCAGCGCACAGTTTCTTCAACATAGCCTTCAAAGTTCCATTAAACTTTTCAACCAGCCCATTACACATGGGGTGATAAGGGGTGGTAGTAAGGTGTCGGATCCTCAATAGCCGGTTGACTTCCTCCATGCAGTCTGAGACGAACTGAGTTCCTAGGTCACTCAGGATCTCTTCAGGAATTCCTAAACGGCTGAACATGTCGACGAGCGCCTCTGCTACTGTTGGAGTGTCGATCTTTTTCAATGGTATGGCTTCAGGATAACGTGTAGCGTAGTCCACCAGGGTCAAAATGTATCGATGACCATCTTCACTCGGAGGAGATATTGGCCCCACAAGGTCAACAGCTACCCGCTTGAAAGGCATGTCGATCAATGACATTTTCTCTAGAGGAACTTTGGGCACCTTTCCCTTGGAGATCGTCTTCTGGCAAATGTCCCACGATCTGCAGAATCGGGTGACGTCGCCTCCCATATCAGGCCAGTAGAAGACGGCTCGGATTCTATCGAGCGTCTTGTTGATTCCCAAATGTCCTCCCAATATGGAATCATGTGCCAATTTCATCACATGCAGTCTTAAAGGTTCAGGAACTACTACTTGACGCATAGGTTTATCTCCATTGCTGTCGAATATCCGGTACAGGATATCTTTTCTGGTCTCGAAGGTTATCTCTTTTCCCTTTCGCGTCACAGGCTCGGTTTGACCTCGGAACTTGTCAAGCGTGGTGTCGGCTCTCTGTAGCTCCACCAGCCTTTCCGTATTCACCACGGCTGCTTCCGTGTTGTCCGCCACTTTTAGAGGGATGGTTTGGTGACTCTTCTTTGCTTGACTTCTTGTGGTAACAGAACATGTTTCAGGTCTCCACTCTGGATCTGGATCGTCTGCGTTTCTGACACTGTCAACGTTTCCGATGAAAAGATCGTAGACAGGGGTCTTCACGCATAGCACCTTCACCTCTCCTCTCAGATACGGAGTGTCGACTCTGACATTGGCAAGGGGGATAATTCTTACAGTTCCGTCGGCCAAAATGAGGGTGGTCCACTCCTGTAACTTCTGGTCTTCAGTTACTAGGTTCTCTCTCACGATGATGCAGCTACAACCAGTGTCTCTCAACACTCTCACTGGTGTGTCGCCGACGAATCCTGACACCAACGGCATGTTCAGCGCTTCATTCTCAGGCAGCGCGATGTTTGAGACTGGTAAAAATGTAGCCCCATCTCCTACTGGGATGCGTCCATTCTTTTTGAAAGATTCAATTAGCTCTGGTGTCACTCGCGTTTCTCTAGACTCAAAGTCATTGGATGACGTCACATCATTTGCTAATACAGTGGCAGCTCTGTGTTGAGACGTGGTACTGCTTCTGCCTGCTATCCCACGATCTTGGTTGGATCTTCTGATGTTGTCGCCTCGGGGAAGGTCTTTAGAAGGACACCGTATAGCCTTGTGACCTTTCTTTCCACAGAGAAAACATGTCAGGTTCTCCACCGGCTTGTATCTCGGGGTGTCTCTGACATTGTGG
>BTPG01000005.1:46724061-46846561 GCA_036245525.1 Semisulcospira habei | reverse complement strand
CCAAGCTCCGTGGCACAATACATCAACATTGTTCGCCTTTTGCATTTAGAATGCGGGAAACCGCACCCATACCAAGATTCGTGGATGGTGAAAAGCACATTGCGGTGAATTGAGCGAACACAAGGCTGCGCCCCTAACCGCAAGACACTAATGACCCTACAGCTTCTTCTTCAGATTAAACAAAAACTTGATCTGTGCAGCTCTAGGGACTGTGTCTTCTGGGCAGCGATAGTGGTTATATTCTTCGGACTACTTCGGCGATCCAGTGTTTACCAAGATGGTGAAGGCTTCGATCCTGACAAGCAACTCACTAAAAACTGCTTTGTTGTTAGTGACAGCAGTAGTGTCAAGATACTGGTTAGGTGGAGTAAGACAATTCAGAAACGCGAAAAAACTCTAGTGATCGCGCTACCAGCCATGTTGCGTCACCCTCTGTGCCCGGTGACGGCAGTGATCAGTATGTTTAGAGCGCTAGGCCCAGCGCCGCCAAAGGCATCGGCCTTACCCATGAGGGGATTAGAGTTCAACAGACGGTTGCGAGAACTGACCTTTGCTGCTGAAGGGGTTTATACAAGCCATAGCTTGCGGCGTGGCGGGGCTACCTGGACCCTGTCTTGTGGAGTGCCTGGCGAGGTGGTGAATTGTTTGGGGGACTGGAAAAGCACTGCATACATATCATACTTCGACCAGATACCGCAAAATATTCATGATTTCTACAGAAGTGTTCTTATTAAGAAAATACCGACACCTTGAACCCTCAACTTTTCTCTCAATTAGGTGAAAAACTGGCGTTTACCAGTGAGGTTTGGGCAGGAAATAACCAGTCCAGTTAACCTACGATTGGCTTAGATGTTGTCTTACATGTTTGACACGTGAGAGTCACGGGAATAAAACGGCGCCGTTATTTTGCCCAAGCGACAGAAAACGTCTTGGTTCAGTGTATCTGCGTGAGGAAGTAGTGTGGAGTTGAGCGTGAGATTGAGGTGTGACAGTGAGAGCGTGTGGGTGGATGCAGAGCCGGAGCGGTGCGCGCTGTTCAGACCAATCCTCGCCCAAGTTCTGGTCTGGAACTCTGGCCAGTCATTAATTGGTCGAGAGGGGCCCCCCTGAATCTACTGTGGGTTCATTGACGCCAGCCATTGGATTGGCGTATGGTTGATGTTCCTGGGTAGATTTTCGCCTCACAAGAAAATAGCGAAGTTGACACCTAACACTAACAAAGCAAGGCGCACTACAGAAGAACGCTTATCAAAGTGACGTCTTTACATCATAAGATCAAGATGATGACGTATGATTCAAAACGGCGTGATAACAACGGCTTTGAAACCAGCATTCACAGCGGACTCCTGCAGGCAGCAGACAACGGCTGTGGGAAGGAGAGAGAAAAGACAGAGGCACGCAAGAATTCAGATGTAAGTTAAACAACTGTGTGATGTACATGTATCATACCTAGTGACATGCTCTGTCAGCTCACAAAGAATGGATATTTTCGTCACCTGCTGGAAATACAAAATAAGCAGACAGATACACGTAACGCTGCTGAAGCTCACCTCTCTCTGTGGGTTAGTTAGTTAGTTCGGATTTAACGTCCACAGCACCGAGGTGATCATGGACGGCCCTGATGGGCGGGTTATGGGGGACAGGGAAATCTATTGCCTATGGAGTACGACCTTATCACTGATCAACTCAGGCGCACTCCAACTGTGCCACTTTGATTTACCAGGACCTTTCAACGGACATGCTATTGAAGAATCCGTTTTCCCCCCTGGATTGTGAGTCCAGCTACCGGGGCCGAGACGGGATTCGAACCCACGACCCGGCGATTCCCTTCGCTCTCCTGCTCGGACGTTTAACCGCCTGAGCTATTTCGGACTCTCTCTCTCTCTCTCTCTCTCTCTCTCTCTCTCTCTCTCTCTCTCTCTCTCTCTCTCTCTCTCTCTCTCTCTCTCTCTCTCTCTCTCTCTCTCTCTCTCTGTGGGTACTGTAGGTACAGATTTCATATTATTCGCAGTCCTTAAATAAGAACCATTGACTGGCCTTCTGTTTTGTAGAATGAAGAATGTTGTATGCCTTTTATATTTGCCTTGCGTCTAGCGAGTTTATCGATGGCTGTGCACACTGTGGTGTTTTTTGTCTACGGGCATGCAGTCACACTACGAGTGGAGTTAGCCCACATCTCTTTTCACTATGAACTTGCTTTGTTATTGCTGGAGAATTGTGGACTGCAATCTTTGGCTATCAACTTGCTTTGTTATTGCTGGAGAATTGTGGACTGCAATCTTTGGCTATCAACTTGCTTTGTTATTGCTGGAGAATTGTGGACTGCAATCTTTGGCTATCAACTTGCTTTGTTATTGCTGGAGAGTTGTGGACTGCAATCTTTGGCTATCAACTTGCTTTGTTATTGCTGGAGAATTGTGGACTGCAATCTTTGGCTATCAACTTGCTTTGTTATTGCTGGAGAATTGTGGACTGCAATCTTTGGCTATCAACTTGCTTTGTTATTGCTGGAGAATTGTGGACTGCAATCTTTGGCTGACATCTGAAAGGGACATAGAGCCACATCAAAGGGACATAGAGCCACAGTCCACATGGACTTGCTGATGAAAATCTGCCAGGCTTCAGGTACTCTTGGGCTCTAATCCTCACATGTATGGTGTTTGCTGAATTTGGAGCGAGTGAGTGAGCGAGTGTAAAACTCCTGCCACAGACAGACACAAATACTATTCTACGCTGTAAAGGCAAAAGACAGTAAGTCCATGTGTGTGAAAAGCCAGAATTTCATTGTAATACATTGCAAGTCGTGCTTTTCCTAAACATGGACTTACCGTCGTGTGCCTCCACAGCTGTATTCTGCTTTCTTCAGCAAGATTGATGAGAGTTGATAAATGATCTGGCTACAAATGTCTATGATGATCTATGCCTATTACAGGCGTCTGGCGATGGCTGAATGTCTGATGACAAAGGTAAAGCTGTGGCGAGAGAAATTGATCCTCATGAGCAAGCTTTTGTTATGGTGACCAGGAGAGTCTCTGGGGCTGCATGCAGGTGTCCACGGGAAACTGTGTCTTCTACAGAAAGGCCATTTAGTGTGACTCCTACCGGTTGTGGTGGGAGGGGGGGGGGGATTACAACAAAACAGACAGGGAGGCCATGCTGCGCCTTGTGAAGATTTGTTTATTCCCCACCAAGGAGGCAGTACACCTGGAATATCAAATACCACACAATATAATTTCCATCTCAAGTGTACATACCAAATATAAAATTGATGTTATATAAAATTGAGGGATAGGCATGTTATTATTACAAAATAATATAGTGGCCGTATACTTCAAAAGATCATTACACAGGTTTTAATACATCCACCATCCACTGATGTACTTTGGTCAAGGCAGCATTTTATGAAATAAGTCTTGAAATAGTACAAAAACCAATATGACTAGAAATAATTATAAGGTTATCATCAAGTGTAAGATTGGAACATATTGCTATGTGCATAGTATAGCTTAAAAGTATAAACACAGGAGAGAGAGAGAGAGAGAGAGAGAGAGAGAGAGAGAGAGAGAGAGAGAGAGAGAGAGAGAGAGAGAGAGAGAGAGAGGAGAGCGAGGAGAGAGAGAGAGAGGGGGGGGGACAGAGAGAGAGAGAGAGAGAGAGAGAGAGAGAGAGAGAGAGAGAGAGAGAGAGAGAGAGAGAGAGAGAGAGAGAGAGAATTGAATTGAATTGAAACTTTATTTTCTAAGGATGAAGACAGTAGGCACTCAGGCCTTTGACAAATAAATAGAATAAAACGAAGAGATAATAATAATAATAATAATAATAATAATAATAATAATAATAATAATAATAATAATAAACAGAAATATTTCGCGTGCGCACACACACACACACACACACACACACACACACACACACACACACACACACCATCACACACACACACACACCATCACACACACACACACACACACACACACACACACACACACACACATACACGTTCAGTCACATGTAAGGCAGCACAAGGGTAACGCATGATGCCTATTACTCAAGTGATGCGTTACAATCACGCACGCACTCACACAAACAGACGCACACATACGCACGCGTGCGCATACATTAGATTTAAATAACCCTAAAAGTGATCATAAATTATATGAAAGAATATTAACTCTAAGATTTCAACTAAAAACTGAAAGAGTACAGTTAAAACTTCAAAAGTATACTATTGAACACTAACCGTCAACTGTAACTATTAAGGAACTGAAAATATCACACATACACACATACACACACACAGGCACACACACATACTGACACACACACATGCGCACACGTGTGCTAGTTGTAAGGCAGCACAAGAATAAAGTAAAACACCCATTACTCGAGTGATGCGTTACACACGCGCGCGCGCACACACACACACTCAAGTGATGCGTTACAATCACGAACGCACGCACACACACGCACACATACTCACACGTGCACATACAATAGATTTAAATAACCATAAAAATGATCATAGATTATATGAAAAAAATTAACTCTAAGATTTTAACTAAAAACTGAAAGATTAAAGTTAAAACTTCAAAAGTAAACTATTGAACACATCAACTGTAACTATTGAGGAATTGAAAATATTACACACACACACACACACACACACACACACACACACACACACACACACACACACACACACACACACACACACACACTCAGTCAGATGTAAGGCAGCACAAGGGTAACGCATGATGCCTGTTACTCGAGTCATGCGTTACAATCACACATGCACACACACATGTGTGCCAGATGCAATGCAGCGCAAGAGTAATGCAAGACGGTCATTACTCGAGTGATGCGTTGCACCACACATACACACACACACACACACACACACACACACACACACACACACACACACACACACACACACACACAGACACACACACAGACACACACACAATCAGTCAGATGTAAGGCAGCACAAGGGTAACGCATGATGCCTGTTACTCGAGTCATGCGTTACAATCACACATACACACACACAGGGTGATAACGACTGCATCACGGAGATCTTTTGGTAGTGTTCCTTCCTCCCAGCAGCAGAGAAAGAGGTCATGGAGCTTGTTGTGCAGTGCTGTGCCTCCATGTTTCCAGATCTCTGGCGGTATTCCATCAATGCCTGCTGCTTTGCCACTCTTGAGCTGGTGGATGGCTGTGAGGGTCTCTTCAGCGGTGGGCGGTTCGTCCAATTCAACCTTTACTGGGAGGTGTGGGATTTGTAGGACGACTGCTTCTTGAACAGTGCGCTCAGCGCTGAAGAGGCTCTGAAAGTATTCCGACCAGCGGTTCAAGATGGAGGTATTATCTGTGAGGAGTGCCTGGCCATTCGTGCTTCGCAGGGGACTTTGTACCAGGTGCCTGGGGCCATACACTGCTTTCAGTGCTTCGTAGAAGCCCCTGTAGTCACCATTGTCAGCACAAAGCTGGGTCCTCTGTGCAAGTCTGGTCCACCACTCATTCTGGAGATCTCTGAGCTTGCGCTGGAGACTGCTGCAGACGAGGCGGAAGGCACACTTCTTCACAGGGCAGGAAGGCTGGGCTAGGTGGGCCTGATGGGCGGCTCTTTTTTTGGCTAGGTGTTCCTGGATCTCTACATCGTTTTCGTCAAACCAGTCTTTGTTCTTCTTTCTGGCGAAACCCAAGACTTCTGCAGAGGATTTTGCAATAGCAGTTTTCAGTTGTTCCCAAAGTGTTTCAGGGGAGGAGTCTACTGGGTCCGCTGTGTCTTTGAGCCTGCGCTGTAAATCTGTCTGAAAGGCGGCTTTCACATCGTCACGCTGAAGGCTGGCAACATCAATCTTTTTCTTGGGGGGCCCCCATTTCTTGGGTTTTGGCTTGAAGTGGAGCCTGAGTTTGCAGCGGACAAGGCGGTGGTCAGTGTGGCACTCTGCGCTGGGCATCACTCTGGTGAGGAGGACGTCACTGCGGTCCCTCTGACGCACTAGGACATAGTCGATAAGGTGCCAGTGTTCGGAGCGAGGATGCATCCAGGTGGTCTTTCGACTGTCCTTTTGCTGAAAAGTAGTGTTGGTGATGACCAGTTGCTGCTCCGCACAGAACTCCAACAGTACAAGAACAAAGGCGAGAAGTCTGACTGTTCCAACTATCGGGGAATTATCCTGCTGTCCATTGCTGGGAAAATCCTTGCAAGGCTGCTCCTGAATCGGCTGGTACCTGCCATCGCTGAAGGCCAACTCCCAGAGGGCCAGTGTGGCTTCAGAGCAAACAGGAGCACCACCGATATGGTCTTTGTGCTGAGACAGCTACAGGAGAAGTGCCGCGAGCAGAACAAAGGGCTGTACGTAACATTTGTCGACCTAACAAAAGCGTTCGACACTGTGAGCAGGCAAGGCATGTGGCAGATCCTGGAGCGACTTGGCTGTCCCCCAAAGTTCCTCAACATGATTGTCCAGCTACACGAGGACCAGCAAGGCCAGGTCAGACTCAACAATGACCTCTCAGAACCATTCCCTATTCTCAACGGCGTAAAGCAGGGCTGCGTGCTGGCACCGACCCTCTTCACCATCTTTTTTAGCATGATGTTGAAGCAGGCCACAGTGGACCTCGATGATGACGATGCAGTGTACATCAGGTATCGTCTCGATGGCAGCCTGTTCAACCTCAGACGACTGCAGGCCCACACGAAAACCCTAGACCAACTGATTCGTGAGCTGCTTTTTGCTGATGATGCTGCCCTCGTTGCACACACAGAGAGAGCCCTGCAGCGCATCACGTCTTGCTTCGCAGATGCTGCCCAGCTCTTTGGACTCGAGGTCAGTCTGAAAAAGACAGAGGTCCTCCATTAGCCGGCACCCAAGACAGTGTATCGCCCTCCTCACATCACCATTGGCGAGTCTGAACTAAAGTCAGTGCACCAGTTTACTTACCTTGGCTGCATTATCACGTCGGACGCCAAGCTGGACAAGGAGCTTGACAGCAGGCTGGCAAAAGCGAACAGCGCTTTCGGGCGACTTTTCAAGCGGGTGTGGCACAATCAACAGCTGAAAACAGGCACCAAGATCAGCGTGTACAGAGCTGTGGTCCTCACCACCCTGCTGTATGGTTCCGAGTCCTGGGCCCTCTACCGCAGCCAACTACGACTCCTCGAACGCTTCCACCAGCGCTGCCTGCGTACCATCCTGGGCATTCACTGGAGTGACTATGTCACCAACGTCGAGGTCCTTGAACAGGCTGAAACTGTGAGCATCGAGGCTTTGCTGCTGCGGACACAGCTCCGCTGGGCGGGGCATGTCTCCAGGATGGAGGATCATCGCCTACCAAAGATCACCCTGTTCGGCGAGCTTGCTACTGGACACCGTGACAGAGGGGCACCAAAGAAGAGATACAAAGACTGTCTCAAGAAGTCACTTAGTGCCTGCCAAATCGACCACCACCAGTGGTCTTCGCTTGCTGCGGACCGTGACACCTGGCGCTCCACCATTTACAAGGCAGCTGTCTCCTTTGAGGACTCTCACAGAGCTAGCCTTAAGGACAAGCGGCTCAGGAGAAAAAACAGAGATGCCGCAGCTCAGAACCCTGGCCATACCTTCCCCTGCAGCCACTGCGGTCGAACCTGCCTGTCTCGGATTGGCCTCCGCAGCCACGAACAATCCTGCAGACGTCGTGGGCAACTCCTATAAAATCTTCGTTCGCGAAGTCAAGCCAAGAGAGAGAGACACACACACATGTGTGCCAGATGCAATGCAGCGCAAGAGTAATGCAAGACGGTCGTTACTCGAGTGATGCGTTGCACCACACACACACACACACACACACACACACACACACACACACACACACACACACACACACACACACACACACACACACACACACACACACACACACACACATTCAGTCAGATAATAATAATAATAATAATAATAATAATAATAATAATAATAATAATAATAATAATAATAATAATAATAATAATAATAATAATAAGAGAACTTTATTATTTCAAAAGAGAAATTCTTTTCGCCACCTCAGGTGCAACTCGCAATCACACACACTCACACAACAGTTTTCAGACAAATGGACAATGGCTCGGGACGGGTGAAGCCCGTTGCCAAGGCATCTAATGGCCGGCGCCAACGGCCCCAACCCGACCCGAACCTCCCTAACACAAGCAAACTAAAGACGGCCCTATCCTAGTACCTCTATAACACATAATATAATGTTTTTAAACTTTCTGCTTGGCTGAGACTAGTTACACAAATAACAAAAACTACGAAAAAATAAAAGACGAATACTTTCACAGTTGCTACCTGGGGGCCCGTCGCCATAAGAACAGCGCCGGCTATTAGACAGTCGCTCCGGCATAAATAGTCACCACCTTAATAATTATAACTTAGCTAGTATATAACTTCATAGTCATTTTTAAAGCAATAGTAGTAGGACTACATCATTAACGTAAAAGCAGTCCAAAATGGTTTCTAAAGAGTACACACAGGCTGGCACGTTCTTCAGTAAGAAACACTGACAGTCACTGCGTCTGGGAGGTGTCTGTCATCACATCATTCGGCTGGAATGGAATGTGGGGGCCTGAAGCTTGCTGGTACTAGCTTCGTTGAATGCACTAGCGCTATTCCGTAGGCAGTGATGTTGAGCGTGGCGTAGGACTGAAGAGCCACTCCAGAGATGATGAAAGGGGAGGAAAGCACGTTGGTTGTATTGCCACAGCATAACGCGCGCTGTTCTTCTAATATCCGCATGGTACAACAAGAGTCAGCGTGTATCAACTCCCAGTATCCGGCACAGCGGATAAAATATAACAGTCACAGCACATTAAATTGAGAAAAGTCATCAAAAAGAAATACCGGTCGTGATGCAGCATTGCAGGGCCTGACATCGTATATCAAACCAAGGTACAATGTCTGTTTAGTACTGCCGGTGACGACCATTTCTGCCGGAGGCGGCGGGCGGCCAGGAGGTGTTGCATGGCCGCCATCTTGTCTTGTCAGTAGATGTAAGGCAGCACAAGGGTAACGCATGATGCCTGTTACTCGAGTCATGCGTTACAATCACACATGCACACACACATGAGTGCCAGATGCAATGCAGCGCAAGAGTAATGCAAGACGGTCATTACTCGAGTGATGCGTTGCACCACACACACACACACACACACACACACACACACACACACACACACACACACACACACACACACACACACACACACACACACACACACACACATACACATTCAGTCAGATGTAAGGCAGTACAAGGATAACGCATGATGCCTATTACTCGAGTGATGTGTTACAATCACGCACACACACACACATTTGAGCGTGCAAATACGATGAAAGTTGAATGTATGATAGCAGATCAAAGTAGCATGATACAGAATCAGAATTAATGATCATCTTTATGATACTATTAATAAAGTTTGTAGATACATCTAATCTGTTCGATTATTTCTAAGTAAATACTGTAGTCGCTGGGCGTTGAAGGAGCTCACAGACTGTGCTGATTTAATCTTTTGGGGGCGTGCGTTCCACAGTATTGAACCTGAGTAAGAAACAGACGTCTTGAATATGTCTATTCTGGCTTTGGAACTACCAGGTCATTTTTACGTGTGTTGTAGGGTGTGCTACAAGTCTTGAAAAGATTTGATAATCTCGTAAGCTGGTGTTTTTCCTACTGTAGCCTTATATACCATTACTAACTTATTAAAAACAAAGTGTTGACGGAGAGGGAGCATACGAAGTAATGCAAGTTTTTCGTCGGTACTGCTTTGTTGTGGAATGTTTTTATCTAATATAAGTTTCGCCACTCGCCTATGGAGTGAGTTTAATCTTTTTAAATTTGCATCGCTACAGCCATCCCACACAGATGAGACATAATCAATATGTGATTTAATATGTGCATTATATAATAGTTGTCTTGTTTTTCTGTCAGTGAAATATTTTAGTTTTGCAAGAAGAAACACATTTATTGAGACCACCTTGCATATCTTATCTGTTTGGCTCTGCCAGCTGAGACAGTTATCAATGTGTGTGCCAAGTACTCGATGTTCTTTAATTTGCTGAATTTGTTCTGATCCCAGAAACAAGTTTAAAGGAGGGGGATTGAGCTACTGTTTTTGTCTGGTGGCGACGAGCATGCACTTTATTTTACCAGTGTTTGGAATCATGAAATTATCAGCACACCATTTTGATGTAACATTTAGACCTTGCTGAAGAGTGAGGTTGACACTGAAAACATTTGCATCAGAAAAGTCTAATGTGCCATCATCTGCAAAAAGGCTGCAGGTGACTCCAGTAGGAGAAATGTTTAGAGGAAGATCATTTATAAAAAGAGAAAATAATAAGGGGCCGAGTATTGATCCCTGTGGCACACCATGACGAATTATACCCTCTGCAGATTGTTTGCCATTTACAAGAACAAATTGAGTTCTATTCTCTAGGTATGACTGAAAAAAAAAAAAACCGCCACAGCGTTGCTACTAAGCCTATTATGCTCTAAGTTTCTGTATAAGTAGATTATGATTGACTAAGTCAAAAGCTTTGCTAAAATCTAAGAATACTGTCCCTGTCGTTTGCAGTCTGTTCATTGCATCGAGCCATCTATCAATCAGATGAATCAGCGCTGTATGACAAGAATGGCGTTGTCGAAAGCCTGATTGCAAGGGGTGTAAAATTTGATGATTTTCCAGTAACTGCTGTAAATGATGTTGAATATGTTTTTCTATTGGTTTCGACAAAGTCGAAAGTAAGGAAATGGGCCTAACGTTTTTTGTCTCAGAAAGATCTTTAGCTTAGGGCAAAGGAATGACTTTTGCTTTCTTTAGGCTGGATGGATATGTTCCCTGTCGAATACAAAGATTGTAAATATACGTCAGAGAATCAACGACATAATATGGGAGAGCAAGTTTTAGTATTGCAGTACTAATGCCGTCATGACCAGTTGAGAGAGAGAGAGAGAGATCCGAGAGAGAGAGAGAGAGAGAGAGAGAGAGAGAGAGAGAGAGAGAGAGAGAGAGAGAGAGAGAGAGAGAGAGATAGAGAGAGAGAGAGAGAGAGAGAGAGAGAGAGAGAGAGAGAGAGAGAGAGAGAGAGAGAGAGAGAGAGAGAGAGAGAGAGAGAGAGAGAGAGAGGAATGCTGTGGTCCACAATACAAACAAACTCTAATAGAAAACTCCACTATACATCATATCTCTAAGTCATGAACCTTAGTAACACGTTTCTTCCAAAGTAAGACCCATTGTAGCAACTATGCAAACACATCTGGCTTCGCATGCTATCACATAGTACATGTAAACAGTAGCAGACGACGCAAGTTTCTTACCAACAATGGGCTAAGGGAAGCTACTCTCCCTCTGGCAAACATCAATGGAAACGAAGTTCTATGTCTGTCATATCATAACCTGTCACGCCTGAAATCGAGGACTGCAGACAACATTATAATAAAAGATGTTTAGAAAATAACAGGGTTATCCACAGGCACTCGGATTACGACTTCTCCGCGCGATCTCATTACTAGCAGGTAGGTGACACCAAAACAACACTGACTGATGATGATGATGATGAAACGTTTTAATTCAGGATAAAGTTTTAGGCATTCGAATGCCTCTCTTACAAACTGTCCTGCTACACTACACACATAAATACACATCGAGCAACACAATAAAATATTAAATAAAAAACAACAACAACATAATATCAAGAACATTTAAATGTATAAAAAACATAAAAGACGAAAAAAAAATACAAACAACATAATAACATCGACATAAGTTAAGGTCATCTTATAATTAGAACATGTCTCTGAGACGGGGCGGTCCGTGGCGCAGTGGTTAAGGCGCCTGCCACCAATGCCAAGGGTGCGAGGTTCGATACCGGGTTCCGGCGTTGGACTTTTCTCCTCTGGTAAGTGTCACCGTTAATTCGGGCGGACCGTCGGGGGTTCTTTCTCCGGGTACTCCGGTTCTTCCACCCCCCCCCCCCCCACCCCCCCACCCCCCACGCTTTGGTACCGGTCTCAGGCCACTTTACAAATTTCAAATACAAGTGATCAAAAATCTCTGTAACTTCAGTAGCTGACTGGCCCTTCGTTTGTCTTGTGTACTGTGTTTGTACTGTGCTTGTCTTAAATGGCGTAAATCCGTGTCTGTTTCGTGAGTGTGTGTGTGTTGGGTTTCAGGCGCGGCGCTTTGAGTCGATTTCCCCAAAATTGAGAAAAAGCGCCTATATAATAACGGTATTATTTTTATTATTATAGAGTACAACGTTAATAGAGGAAAATTAAACTGTGATATTAGTTTAGAAGTAAAATGCGATAAAGGCGATCCTTAAATATACTAAATTTAGAAATAGACTTAAGATGCTGGGGTAAATTATTCCATGCTTTTGCACCTGAAAAGGCCAGGCTAGTTATATATATATATATATCTAATCGTGTTCTTGGTAGGTGGAGCGACCTGTTTCTCGTGTTTTGTCTATAACTATCTGAAAACTAAGTTCGCAAATGGAGTGGGGCTCTCTCGTGTAGAATCTTGTACATTAATACACACCGATTAAATTCGAATTGTTTGTTTAATGCCGGCCATTTAAGAGATTTGATTTTTTTTGTATGTGGGGGTGGGTCTAGGAAGTATGAGTTTAATACCTCGACGACACAGAGAATAATAATTTACTTTTTTCATATGAACTTCGCTGCAACCGTCCCAGACAGTGGAACTGTAATTACAGAGCGTTTTGATATGCGCGTGGAAGAAAAGTTTGCAAATGTTAGGATTAACTATACGGCTGAGCTTAGACAAAAGGAACAAATATTTGGACAGAGTTTTGCATACGTTATCAACATGAGGTTTCCAGCTTAACTGGTTGTTTACTGTTACGCCCAGCAAGCGATGCTTAGTTACTTGTTCTATAGGTTGGCAATCTAAGGCAAGTGTTAAAGTTGGTAGTCCGCGCTAGTGTTTCTGGCGTGTTGTAACCAACATGCTCTTTGTCTTTGGAATGCTAATTATCATGTGATTAGTAATGCACCAGTCAGCTACTTCGTCCAAGCTCTGCTGCAGTACCTTATTGATGTTCGCTAGCTCCTTGTTATATGTGTGTACGGTTGTGTCGTCAGCGAACAAATCAGTTAGCTTCTGGGTGAGATAAGCACAGCGGCAGATCATTAATAAATAATAGAAACAATAAAGGCCCTAGAATATATCCCTGTGAAACACCACAAGTCATTACACCGTTTGATGAAAATTTGCCAATTAGGAATACTTTCTGTGTTCTGTTTTTGAGATATGAAGACAAGAGAGAAACAGTATTCGAGTTAATGTGATAAAGTGGTAGTTTTTTTCAGGAGGATGGAATGATTGACCAGATCGAATGCCTTTTTAAGGTAAAAAAAGATTGCGCCTGATACTTTATTGTCATTAATGGCAGAGAGCCATTTATCAATCATGTGATTTAGAGTAGTCTGGCAGGAATGTAAAGGTCGAAACCCGGATTGTGCAACACTAATCAGATGATGAGGGTCATTTTGTTCAAGGAAATTTAGGAGATGAGTATGTATATGTCTTTCAAGTGGTTTCGAAATTGCTGATAAAATGGATATAGGTCTGAACTCATTTAAATTAATTAAGTCTTTGCTTTTGGGAAGAGGAATTACCTTAGCTCTTTTGAATTCATTAGGAAATGCATTATGCTTAATGGCTAGATTGTAGATGAATGTCAGTGACTCCACGATGAATGGCAGATATAATTTAAAAAACTGAGTACTGATGCCGTCTGGACCGCAAGATGATTTGTTTTTTAAACTAGAAATAGATTTTCCAACATCCAGAACACTCATAAGAGGCACAAAAAATGTGTGACCCGCTCTCTGCTGACTATTGTGACGCAGTTGATCCGAGCATGTGTAGTTGTCAGGGTCATTGGTATTGATCTGTGCCAGAGTTTTAGCAACAGTTAGGAAATAAGCGTTAAACGCATCCGCAGTGATATCGGGCGGAATATTAGGCGACCGTTTACTCTGACCTTTGGTGAAATTGTTTATCACTTGCCAGACTGAGCGGATGTCCTTTTCGCCGGCAATGACTCGTTCAGCATTTTGTTTTGGGGCTTTTCGAACTAAGGATTTGTCTTGGTTTCTCTGCTTTTTGTACTCATTAAATTTCTTAGCTTTTTTTAACATGTCTCTAACTTCCATCGCTTGTTTAATTTTATCAGAGAGCCATTCTGGCATAATAGGATGTTTGACACGTTTGGTACGCTTAGGGGCGTGTCTATCCAGAACAGCGAGAAACAGCTCATACCAGCGTGTCAGGACCTCATTAGGGTCATTGAAATTATAAACGTCACCGAATGACACTTGAGACAGGTCATGTAAAAACGCAGCTTGATCGAATTTGTTAAAGGATCTATAAATGATAGTAGTGGTCGTTTCGGTAATCGAGCAGGTATTGAAAAGCAAACTGGAAAGTGATCACTAATGGAAATATTAGGTACATGAACATTTTGTACAACATTGACATATGTGGTGTATATATTGTCTATCAGTGTAGAAGATCACGAAGTCACTCGTGTTGGTGACTGGACAAGCTGTTTCAAACCTAGAAAATTTAACATGGATCTCCATGAAGAATAGCCTTGCTTTTGTAAACCAACGTTAAAGTCACCCAAAATATGTATATCAGTTTTGCTCCGTAAAACTGTATCCATCATTACTACAAAGTCGTCCTGCCACGAAGCTGTGGCGGCTGGGTTTCTGTACACAAAACCTATCAAAATAGGGGATGATTTGGTCGACTTTATTTCTAACCACATGGAATCAATATTAGGTAGTTCAAAATCGCATCGCCTCGTTACAAACATTTTGATAGAATTGTGCATGTACACTGCTAGACCAGAATGACCGGGTACAGACGCATCTCGTCTAAGAATGGAATAGTTTTGTACGGATATGGCACGGTCACTAATATTTGCTGTTAGGCGAGATTCCGTAAATCCAAACATGTGAAATGGTGAAGACTGGTTTAGGAGAACATTTATATCTGGTATCTGACCGACAGCGGAGCCGGCCAGATGACTGACCAATCCATGCTAAGAATGAGATCACGTGACCCAATCCCACGCGTTGCGCGCATGATACACCAGTGAAACTACTGACACAAGGGGATACTGCCAGAAAATGCAACTGATCACAATCACTGGTACTAAGCGAGCTCAAAAGAAAACAAAGTAGCTAACCAAAGGATCCCCAGCACCATTGAACAAGCCCTGACTACAATCCAAATGGTTGATGAAAGTTTCCTTTAGTTGGTAAAAGTAAGTTCTGAAAACGGCCCTTAGGTGCCAGAGATAATAGCGGCCATTAAAAAGCAAACAAAAAATCGTTTACGCCTGACTTAACTCTGACTGATCTCCGTGAGAGAAGGCCGAACAATACTCTGGGCTTGCTCAAATTGGTGCAAAGAATCAACATAAGCATAGTATCTTCATCAAAACGAGTGATCAGATTAACTTAATACATGGTAAACTTGGATAATAGGATCAAATCAAAAGCACAAGCCCCTAAGTGACCACAGCGCTCCTCTCAAACTGTCAAAAACAGAGGAACAGTAAAAAGAATTGCAAAATACACCAAAATCGGTGCACAAAATATATCTTCGAAATATGCAAAGGCAACCAACACTTCTAAGCAAAGAAATAATAGATGGCATGACTTACAGAGGCCCAGTAAGACAAAACTTGTGAAGATAATCTGACGCACAATTACGATGACAGAGTGTCATCAGGCGGATATGTAATCTGTATGCATCAGTGAAGTGAAAACCGCTGAAAAAAAATTATGTGGGCGTTAGAAAGAGGTATCAGAGGCTTCTTCCAGACTATGTTGGTTTTTGGTGCAGTCGCGGGGACTCATGAGAATCTAGGTCTCTTGCAGGTGGATAGTATCACTTGTTTTAAAACGTCGGCCGGCCTATATTCACGCGCGCGCAGTCCCGATGAGGCATTTGAATCCGAGCCGTCAGCCGTCAGCACGAAAGCATAATTATAGTCCAGCAGATTGCGCATTTTCTGCAGAGGTAAGTAGTTCGTCAAAAGAGTAACATTGGTTTACAGGTACGAAACGAAAGTACTAATGCCATAATTACGGTTTATACATCACAACAATATCTATCCTTAGGATGGAGACATTTCTTTAGAAGTGTTTTTTGAGGGCTAAGTTGTTCGCTGTACAAGGCCCGGATAAGGCGCAAGACATTTTTTCTGTGTGCATAACATTGAAAATTTAAATCATACAAGTTACAAGTTTATTCCAGTGATCAAATTAAAATCATGAGCAAGTGAACATGTATACATATTTACGACAAAATAATATAAAAAGTAATATTTTTAATGCCGTAAGCATACTCGCGTCGATAGTTTCGAAATGGAGGTCAGCGAGAAGCCTTCGAACAAAGTCAATCAGACTGCTGACGTGCACGGTTGACTTTGCTCCTGAAGTGTGACATAGATTATTTTGGATTTGAACTTTAAAGTACATCGTATCAACGTCATATACGTTTTTTTGCCTGGTATTGAAAGCAGCCTTTCCCATAGAACGCAGTATTTTAAGGGAGGAAAGCATATCGAAGTAAACTCGCTTCGTGCACGTTTTGCATTGTGTCTGCCGACCATCTTGAACATTTTGAAGACTTTTTGTCCAGATACAACATGCATGTTGCTTGCCTGTTTTCCATCCTACCGGCTCTAAGTGTAGACCTGGTCTTTTTGATTAGTGGAGATGGGATTTGTAACTGGTCAAGCACGGTTTTATCCGTCTGGTCTTTAGGCACAAGCCAGGCAAACTGAAATCCATCTCCGAACCGTTTCCATCTAAATCACCATGTTCAGCTGAACACTTAAGTGTGGGAATTTTTGTTTTTTCAACCCATTCAACCAATCCGCACTCAAGTACTCAAAAGAACTCTTATGATCAAGCTTTATCAGGAATGCATGAGACACAATACAGATAGTAGTCTTCTCCATTATATTACATGTTTTATTTAATTATTTATTATTGATTCATTTATGTATTCACTTACATATTTATTTATCATTTATCCTTTTAATTATGAATGGCAAGAATTCCTTGATGCACATGATCACTATTGGTATGGTGGTGGCCACCAAGGAGAGAAAAGGAAGAAAGTTTTTAATATGCATACATCTGTGCATGTTCATAATCTATCCTTTACTTAGCATGCTTATTCATATGTCCCAGGTATCTCTCACTTACTTTATTTTTTATTTATTATTTAAATTTATTATGCATTTAATTATTTATTTTTGTTTGTTTGTGATGTAGGATTGTACATACACATCAGCATACAAGATGAGTACATACATGTACACATATACTGTAATAGGTGCCATACCACCCACTCCCCACCCCTCATACACAAAAAAAACACAGAACACCCCACAAAAGACATGCACATCTGTGCACGTTCATAATCTATCCTTTATGTCCCAGGTATCTTTGACTTACTATTTTTTTTATTTATATATTTAAATTTATTATTTATTTATTTTTGTTTGTTTGTAATGTAGGTTTTGTACATACACATCAGCATACAACAAGAAAATATACACTTACATAGATGGTAATAGGTGCCATACCGCCCGCTCCCAACCCCACCCCACACACACACACAAAACCGCACAACACCCACCAAACGACATGCACATCTGTGCATGTTCACAATCTATCCTTTACTTAGCATTCATATGTCCCAGGTATCTTTGACTTACTTTATCTTATTATTTATTTAACCGCGTGAGATGGCCTTAGTCGCCTGCTCGGCGTTAAATCCAAATAGCTATCTCATTTATTTAAATTATTTATTTATTTATTTGTGTTTGTTTGAAATGTAGGTTTTATAATACACATCAGCATACAACATGAGAACGTACACATACATGGTAATTGGTGACATACCGCCCGCTCCCAAACCCACCCCACATACACATACAAAACCGCAGAACACCCGCCAAAGACATGCACAATTCTATACTAAAGGGCATTAGTGGACTATAAAACCTATAATACAGAGACTTGACGTTAAGAAAGTGGCTTGTATTGACTGCCTGTATTTTAGCTGCCCACCTACAAATCTCATGTATACAGCAATTAATCACACTGCACATGCAGCCATCTGTTCTGTGAAAAGTACTGTTGACCTCATGCACAGGGGTACCGAAACTTAGAGATGAGGCCACACCTGATAACAATAACAGAACTAATATGTATACTCAGCCACTAGTTATGTAAACAGCACCTTTGTAAACAGTACCAGTGGCCAAATGCACACTAACATAATGGATGATGCCATTACTGATCACTTCAAACAATAGGCTGCCCAGTTCACACTGATAAGTGATACCGTGAACTATCCTGCACATGCAGCCATCAGTTCTGTAAATAGTACTTTGGCCACATGCACTTTGGCACCAAACTTAAAGATGAGGCCACAACTGACACCTCAAACAAAACGCTACCTACACACGTATCAATGATAGTCAACTTCCGTGTGCGTTAGGCGGGACAGGATTAAAGTATGGGACTGTAATTTTGTTAGAAATGTCAAAGCCAGTACAGAAAATACGATAACAGCAGCAAGTACATGAATTTTGTAAATCACTCAAATAAAACATGAGAACTCATCGAGCGCAGTGGTGTTATGAGTGGGTGATGGGAACACTGAAATAAATAGTACGTGTACATTATGCAGTGCGTGCCTCCTTCTACTCCCCCCCCCAAGCCCCTCCCCACCCACCCCCACTCCCCCCCACTCCCCCCCATCCCCTCCACCCTGCCCTAAAACTAGGTGTTCATCATAAACATATCTCATTCATTGATCACTTGACTGATTGATTTATTAAATCAACTCAGTGTCACCTTTCTCCGTTTTCTTTCTCGTTTTAATCCCAGTATTTTTTATGAGTGTCAGTGCTAATGCCAGCTGCTAAGAATCCTTGCAGCGAAGTTCAAATGTCAATATGCAGACAAACTGCAAATTACGCAGCAGCAAACTACAGTTTCCTCTTTTGTGCAGCTAGGCTACTGCTGGCGAGATACGGTTTAATTTATATAAAAGCATTGCATTAACGTCCAAGCGTGTTCACATTGTGCTGTGTATTCTTTAAAATTGTAATGTACTGTGCCATCAGTGATCACTACAGACTACATTGGCAGTGACCACCCATCACAGCATAGCTTACCAGTGCAACTGATTGAATTAAATGTTACAGTAATATATAAATAATCAAGTTCCGAAACTTTGTTCAAACAATAGGCAGCCATGACAGTTAAAACCAAGAGGTGTGGCACTCTTTCTCTTTTACAGCATGCAGCATGTTGAACTTCGGACATCGGTTTCGAAGATTGCGTTTGTTTTTATGGGTTGCGTTTTGTTTGGTGCTGTGGTGTCGAAATGAAATGGGCAAAGCGATGGTAAACTGAATGAAAATTATCGTGACAAACCTATTATTAGACATAACAATGCACAAAGCGACTTTGCGCGTTAACTTTTGTTGGAAAAAAACTTATGTAGAACAAATCGAAAGAACTCGTCGGCACATCAACATTCACGGCAACTAGTCCGCGTGCATCTCATATCATGTGACGATCATGTGATTTGTGATACCTTATTGTTGAGTAACGATATTTGAGTTCAATGCATGCTTTTTCGTAATTGTTTCTCCTCTTGATATACTTAAGTGTGAAAATATACATAATATATCCTACGGAGTTCCACAGGGGTCCGTCCTAGGCCCGGTCCTTTTCACACTCTACACCTCTCCCCTGTCCAACATCATCCAGTCTCACCACATACACCACCACCTCTACGCTGACGACTCACAACTACTAGACAAAGAAAAACTCGACAACACTCAGTCACTACTGACTCGCACGGCTGACTGCTACGAAGACGTGAAAAACTGAATGACAGCAAACAAGCTTAAACTGAATGACGACAAAACGGAAGCCATGCTGGTAGGCACTCGCCAGAAACTTTCCCAGCTCCCTCCCTCTCTCCACCTTGAACTCGACAGCACCCCCATCTCCCTTTCTGACTCGGCCAAAAACCTCGGCGTTATCCTCGATTCCTCTCTTTCCATGACCAGTTTCGTCTCCGCCACGGCCCAGGCATGCTACTTCCACCTCCGCCGCATCAGTCAGATCAGAAAATACCTCACTACCGAAGCTGCCATCAAACTTGCTGTCTCTCTCATCCTATCTCGCATCGACTACTGCAACTCTCTCCTTTCCGGCCTCCCTCACTCCACCACTTTCACTCTCCAGCGCGTCCAGAACAATGCTGCCCGCCTCGTCCTCAGAAAGAAAAAATCCGACCACATCACCCCCCTGCTCAAACTCCTTCACTGGCTTCCCATCCCCCAACGCATCCAATACAAGATTCTGTCTCTCTGCTACAAATCCCTGAACAACTGCGCTCCTGCCTATCTCTCAAACTTACTTCACCCCTACACTCCTCCCCGCTCCCTCCGCTCCGCCTCCGACCCTCTCCGCCTCCACATCCCCCGCACCAAACTTAGCACTTTCGGCCCCCCGCTCCTTCTCAGTATACGGTCCATCCACCTGGAACACTCTCCCACTGTCTCTCCGTCAGAAACACTTTCTCTCCTCCTTCCATTCCGCCCTCAAAACTCACCTCTTTCAACAGTTCTAGCACTATACCACCACACTCCCCTCCCCAAGCTGACTGTCGTAATGTATTTCACTATTTGTGGTACGTGAGTCGTTGTCTAAAGCGTGCGCATGCGTGCGTGAGTTGTGAGTGCGCGCTTAAGAGTTATAATTATTACAAGATAAGCGCATTATAAATACCGTAATTATTATTATTATTTAAAAAATAAACTGAAATCCTTTTAAGTAACACATAGTGCATACTACAACTGAATACAGGAACAATGAGGCCGCGACAGTCCTGGTTTCGTCTGCAGATGTACAGGAAACAAATGTGCTACAAAAAAATGTCTCCATCCTCCGGCGGTATAAGATAAATGCGCACTGCCTTTATTCATATACGACTTCATTTTGATATACCCAAACCATTGTTAATCTGTAGAAAATCACTATCTCGTAAACGTTTGATCGTCTATGAAGGGCATCTGCTGGACTAATAGCTAAACCGAGGGTATACCTTCGTGAATATATGAATTTTCAGTTTTCAGATTTCTCACCATGAAATCGGCACTCAGCATCCTGTGTCTGCTGGCTCTGTTTTCAACAGGGTAGGTCTACAGTACATGTCGTTTGACATCGTCGGAGCGCACATCTCCGCACAGAAACACTTTTCTATACAAACCTCAGAACAAATATCATTCAGTGCCAGTTGACCTAATACGATTTATTTGTAAGAAACTCCAACAGTGTCATTTTTGCTGTACAGTAGTAAAAATTCGGATTTTTTTCGAAGTCAGCTGTACTTTATTTGTCACCGGAGGTCTGATTCGAAACCAACATTCAGTCGTATAGAATGAAGGTTTGCCGTTGTGTAATATATAATATTTTGGTAGAGCGCAGTTGGGTGCGTACTGTCGCGCACGTACGTGTTACACTCTTCGCGCTCACTTGTATGTGTATGTGTGTGTGTGTGCGTGTGTGTGTGTGTGTGTGTGTGTGTGTGTGTGTGTGTGAGAGAGAGAGAGAGAGAGAGAGAGAGAGAGAGAGAGAGAGAGAGAGAGAGAGAGAGAGAGAGAGGGAGATGAAACATTTTTATTCAGGATAAAGTTGAGAGAGAGAGAGAGAGAGAGAGAGAGAGAGAGAGAGAGAGAGAGAGAGAGAGAGAGAGAGAGAGAGAGAGACTTACTTCGCGTTGTTTCCCGACTTTTTTTTTTTTTTTTTTTTTTTATACAGAAGTGAGTTGACGAATCCAATATAATGCCGCAGGTTGTACGAGACCGTTATTTTTCCAATCAGCAAAGTCTACATTTGAAAATACAGGGCTGTTCTTTTTTTCAAGCTACGTACGTTCTAATGAGCTCCTGTGGTTGCAGGGGACTCTATGTCTCTTATAAAAGTTAGGGACTGGCGGGTGGATTGTTTAGCGTCTATAGCAGATAAAATCAAACTTGGCACACTGTTGACACACAACATCAGCGATCAGTCGTGGCCTGCGGTGATAACAGGTGGTAACTGCTCTTTTGTGTCGGACGACAGGAACGTGCATGTGAGTGTCAAAGGTCGTCATCACCCTCTATCACATTGCTTTCTTTCAGTGCGTATCGCCCTCTTAGTCGCATACCTAAACCCATCAGTATCTTCCTCGGTTTGATGATGTACACACGGCCGATCACTGAAAGTTCGATGCCTCTGGGACCCTGAATAAGCACATGGAGATATGTACCGCTTCTGTTTCTGGTTGATATTGTAGACGGAAAGTGCAGCTTAGGTCCATTAACCCTTATCATTTGGAATACACCAGCGTGATAAATACGTTTGACTAAAATAGTTCAAGGGTAGTGCCAAAATAGCTTGGCGCCTCTAGTCGCCAAGCTATTCTGGCACCACACTTGAACTAAATACCTTATTTGTAAGTACTATAATGTAGCTTGCATATGGCAGTGTACACATTTGACGCTTTTAGCCTCAGTATGATATGGGTTAAGGACACAAAGCCGACATAAAGTGACAGCAAAAAAGGCATAGATTCTCATGATTCCCTGCGGTTCTCTTCGTCCGTGTGGCCGCAGGTGTCATGAGAATCCGTGCATTTTACAGGGGATTCTCGATGACAGGAGTGGTTTGCGACCGAGTCGGACTAATTCCCTCCTCCCCCCTCCCCCCCCCCCCTCCCCCCTACTAATTTAACCCATATCATACTGAGGCTAAAGCTTCAAATTTGTACACTGCCATATGCCATATGCAAGCTACATTATAGTACTTAGAGATAAGGATATAGACCAATGGCTTTAGTTCAAGGGTGGTGCCAGAATAGCTTGGCGCCTAGAGGCGCCAAGCTATTCTGGCACTACCCTTGAACTATTTTAGTTAAACTTATTTCACACACTGGTGTATTCCGAATGATAAGGGTTAATTTCTTTGTGTGTGCACTCTCCTTGAGACTTCAAACAAGGGTGACACGTGGCAGTGAGAGTTGTAGATACACATGTGACCCGAGTGGCATAAGGGGTCCTAAGAATTGATACACCTTTCAGAAGAATATAAGTATCTGTGCCTCTTGCAGTGGGGAGCGCTTTCCGTTTTTCCATCCGGTGCCCTGAGGCTTACATGTGGCATAGATTGTCATCGGCTATATAATTCATATCTTTCTGATGCTGCAGGGCCTGATGATAATCTGTACCTCCTACAGGCAGGACGGGTTTTGTGGTGAAAAAATGTCAGACGTCAGGGCAACGAGTTAGTTATTGGGATTTAACGCCGAGTAGGCGACTAAGGCCATCTCACGGCGGGTCAGGGCAACGAGGAGGGTAGCGGGGGTGGAGGAGGGCTGGGGGGTGTTGGGGGGGGGGGGTGGGGGGGGGGGGAGGGGAGGTCGGCATGGCGGGGAGCGGGGCGGTAAAAGGTGTGGCAAAATAGGGCGGACGACATTAAGAGGCGAAAAACGACATTGCCGCCCGCTGAAACGTGCTAGCTAGGCATAGTTTTCAAACCTGAAACAGTGCTACCTCGATATTGAAATCTGCCGGGGTTCTATTCAGGGTGTTGAAATTTGCTCGTTCTTGTCTTTTCACCAATTTTTTTTTTACGACTGTGCAGCGAAATCCATAAATCATAGGAGTTCAGTAAAAAAGAAAAGAAAATCTATTTTATTAGGTCAATTGGCACTAAATGATAGTTGATCTTAAACTTAAAGTAGTACAGAAACAGTGTTTATGCGCAGAGATAGTTGGAAAAAACGTTGTGCGCTCCGATGATAAACGACCTTTTTTTTTATTTTTTTACAACATCATCGTTTGTAGAATTAGATGAAATTTAAAGCCATCTCCTCCATGGCGGGCTTGTGGGTATGTGTGTGTGTGTGTGTGTGTGTGTGTGTGTGTGTGTGTGTGTGTGTGTGTGTGTGTGTGTGTGTGCGTGTGTGTGTGTGTGTGTGTGTGTGTGTGTGTTTAACCCTGTTAGCCCCGGGACCCTGAAGCAGGAAATGGATTGATCATGTTAATTCAAGGGTAGTGCCAGATGACCTTGGCGCCTTCAGGCGCCAAGGTCATCTGGCACTACACTTGAAATATCATGATCAATCCATTTCCTACAACTGGTACATAGTCGTTAGGCAACACATCCGAAATATGCTGAGAAATGGGAACTTGTGGCTAAGAGGGTTAAACTCGCCCATACCACGGGTCATCAGTGTTATTTTGCCTCACATACCACGGGTCATCACTGTTGTTTTGCCTCACATACCACGGGTCATCACTGTTGTTTTGCCTCACATACCACGGGTCATCACTGTTGTTTTGCCTCACATACCACGGGTCATCACTGTTGTTTTGCCTCACATACCACGGGTCATCACTGTTGTTTTGCCTCACATACCACGGGTCATCACTGTTGTTTTGCCTCACATACCACGGGTCATCAGTGTTGTTTTGCCTCACATACCACGGGTCATCACTGTTGTTTTGCCTCACATACCACGGGTCATCAGTGTTGTTTTGCCTCACATACCACGGGTCATCACTGTTGTTTTGCCTCACATACCACGGGTCATCAGTGTTGTTTTGCCTCACCAAAATCTTTTTTATCCTTCTTCTCACATTTCATTTGCGTAGGTACAGGTACCAGAGAATTTCAACTACCTTTGCGTGCACCGGAAAAAGCTCTCCAGCAAACAAAAGAGAGGCGGAGTAGAAATGTCTTACATTTTACCACATTCAAACATCATAATTTATTTCGTACTTCATTCAGTTAGTCCTTTTGTGTAGCATTTATTGTAAGACATACTGCGAACATTTATAAAGGAGTCATTGCGATATGTTAACCATTTACTGCTTGGAGTAGGTCGCTTAAACTCTCACAACTACGCATACTATTACTCAATCAACTCATTCGAGACGTAGTGCATCCGGATACTCGGCTTAAGTCGCGTATTCTGATGCATTTCGTCTCTAATGAGTTAACGCAAACAATTCTTGAAGTATAATTGATGTCCTCGTCTGGTTTACGCTATATCGCCATGTCTGCACAGATACGTTACGTTACCTTAACATCTGATGGTGGAGATTTTTGTCGTGCCAGTCGTTAACACAATGAGCCATACGAAAGACGTTTTCTCAAGTCGGAGAGACAGCGATCTCGACAGCTCATAGGAGGTCCAAGGGTGGTGGCAGGATAGCTTTGCGACTTTAGGCGCCAAGCTATCCTGGCACCACCCTTGAACTATCATTGTTTATCCGTCTCCATGTGTTTGGTTAATGAAGATGATAATTTTGTTTTGCAGAATGTTTTACCACCTGGGGAGCCGGGAGAAGCGAGATGTTTTCCGGTGTAGCCTTGGCTTAACTTGTGTAGGCGATAGCAAGAAATGTTGTCTGTATTCCGATATCCAATGCTGTGCCTACGAAAATGTAAGCCGATCATTGATTGGTCCTCTGTCATTACGTGCGTGAACGCAAGCTACTAACAGTTCATCTTTTTCAATCATTAAATAAATTCATGCAATAGAGATTCACTTTTCAATCAGTACAAGGAGTGTGCGATTCCCTACACCGATACATGTTTCCGTCGCGCACTAAGTGCGGCGAGATCCGTCCAGCCAAGGTTCGCTTCCAGTGCGTGTGCTAGGCTATTTTTAGCGCTGAATGTGTCGTTACTTGTGGCAAGCACACCAGATCCAGAAATGAACTCTTAACCCTCTTCTAATACATTTTTGCTTGACATACATTTGAACTATGGTAGTTCAAGGGTGGTGCCAGGATAGCTTGGCGCCTGAGGCGCCAAACTATTCTGGCACCACCCTTGAACTAACAAGTTTGATCTATCTCTTAATCTCTGATGTAGCCTTCAAAAGACAATAAGCAAATTAGGGGAAAAAAATACAGCCTCAGGAAGTCATGGGTAAACAGAATAACTTAGTTGCAGAGAACACAATACAGAGGAGGTACTTAGTAGGGAACGAGTTTAAAGTCAGTAAGTATAACTTCATAATGTCATTACTACCGATGTACGCAGATTGTGTTTTGTGTATTTCTCTTTAACCCCTCCAGGACATGGATGCCATGCGTTGTCAGCAAGAGGCATAGATCCTCAAAAGCACCAGCAACTGCGGTGGTGCTCGTGGGGGTTCTAAAAGTCTCTTGCAGTTGGATTTTGTTTACTTTTTCTTGGCAATGAAGAGGTTAAGCGTATTAGTGTCTTTGTAAGGTCGACTCCTTACACGCGACACTCTTGTCGGTGACCCCTTTTGGTCTGAAAAGAGCGAGCACTGGCTTTGACATACTTTAACCCCTGCGTTGCCGATGATCATGAATTTTGCGCCTGAAATCAATACACACTGACGCGTGAAGAAACGGAAGTAATTCCTGGGAGTAGATATAGGCATTAAGAGCATTAAGAGTATGGGTCTGACAAGAGAAATAAACCCTCATGAAGCCCCGCTAATGCGGGGCCTCATGAGGATTTATGTCTCTTGCAGCTGGGTACCATTCGTCTTGCCCGGCATGATAATGGTTAAGAATGGTCAAACTATCTCTCATGTGATCTCGAAATTGTTTTATTCTGTGTCTCTCAGGGAGTCTGTTGCCCCCCTGATCAAACACCGAGCTGCTGTCCACCAGGCTACACGTGCAACAACGGCTGTACAAAGGCGCATCACACATAAAAACATCGCAGTAATGCCATTTACGAGCTGAGCAATGTATGCTACAACCCCCCCACCCCCACCCACCCACCCATCTACCCCTACCCGGCCCAGCCACCACCCTATCCTCCACCGTTCACCCCACTCCACACCACACCACATTACACACACACACACACACACACACACACACACACACACACACACACACACACACACACACACACACACACACACACACACACATACACACACACACTCACCCTTTCACTCCATCCTCTTGACGGTCATTTAGAGATGGTCCCGGTCAATTGATTAAGAGAGGCCAAACCAGGCGACTCAAACGACAGCCCCCCCCCCCCACCACCACCACCCCCCTATCCACCCCTATTTAAAAATCAACCATTTCGCTGCTAGTGGATTCAAACTGCATTTTGTACACGGGGCTAATTCAACACCGAATAATCCTATCAGTTCAAGGAACACTGATATGAATAGGGTCAGCAATAAGCCTAGAGCCTTTATAAGCCCCCCCTCCCCCCTCCCCCCCCCCCCCCCCCCGCAGATGCCAAGAAATATGACGTAACGTCTCTGGCGGGAGCTTCTGTACACAACATATTTCATAACGATGAAAACAAAAACCCACGTAACGGCGGGGGCGGGGGGGGGGGGGGGGGGGGCTCAAGAGGTTTTTCGCCGCATTGCATTTGCGTGTTGTTTGTTTGATTGTTGTTGTTTTTTTGTTTGGCTTTTTTTTTTGAAGGGGGCGCGGGGTGGGCAGGGGGGTGGCAGCCAGCTACACACACACACACACACACACACACACACACACACACACACACACACACACACACACACACACACACACACACACACACACACACACACACACACACACACAGCGTTTGGCGCCAAATGTACGTTCTCTTGCAAGGTTTGCGCAGCTTGGCGTGACGTCATTTTTTTCTTGTTACTTCTTTGCCAAAATTCGGGCCCCGCACGCCCAGCGCATCTTGTGCATTCTACGGAACGCGCTCCGACCAGTCCCATTTCAAAGTCTACCGTATTTTCAATACGGTAGACAAAAAGTACACGAATGTGTGCATTTGTTTATCTATTGCTTTCTACCCTTCCCCTTCCCGCTTGTCTATCAACTCGGCTCCCCCCCCCCTCCCCCTCTCACCCACCCCCTTCCCCCCAACACACACACACACAGACACAGACACAGACACACACACACACACACACACACACACACACACACACAGAGCAACACACACACACGCAGCATCACACACACCGGCACACACACAGTGGTTACCTCTCCCGACTCACTCCGGTCATAATGTTTCTGAATATTATAATAATGTCCTGTGTCACTTTGTTAGTTGCATTTGTCTCTACGTTCTCTCCTCCCTCCCAACCTCATTCCCTCTCTCTCTCTCTCTCTCTCTCGCACACACATAGTTGGTCACGTTGTAGAAATGACGTAGGACCTTGAATATTTGTGGCCATGGTGGTCACTCTCTAAATTTAGTACACTACGGATCGATACGCTGACTGGGTATGATGGCCTTGGCTGTAGTTTTAAGATAGTATTTAACTCATTCGAGACTTGCCGCCTCCTGATACGCGGCATAAGCCGCGTATCCGGAGGCGGCACGTCTCGAATGAGTTAACCCATGAGGTCCAGGCTCTATGGAGAGAGAAAAATCGAGAGAGGAAGATAAACACTTACAAAGTTAGGACTGTTTTCCCTCCCGGCGCCAGCTTTGGTGCGGGGATGGGCCGTGTGACCACTATGGGTCGTCACATCTAGCATTGCGTCAGAGGTGAGCAAACTATTCATTATTAGACAATGTAACGAAATAGATCTGTAATACATCTAAAGAGTATTTGATTATCTCTGTTATGCTGCTTGCATGCGAGAGAAGTGTGATTGATGTCATGTTCTCGCGTGCACTTGCTCAGAGGTTATTGTGTTTTTTATGTGTCCTCGGCCGGTGTACCTCTCTGCGCCAGGCAAGTTCAAACGCCCCTTAAGAATAAGAATAAGAATAAGAGTACTTTATTATCTCGAAAAGAGAAATTCGGTTGTGGTACATTTATAACAAATAGTACAAACAAGACATGAAAACATTATAACATAATTATGAACATTTTCTCCCTGCACTTGCACAGCTATAAATTCCAAATGAACATAAGTGAACACCACAAAATCTTTACACATAATTCTTACACATCTCACACATAAACATCTTTTATGGACTGAACTGAGTGGCACTTATACATTCACCCCACCTCTACACATGCATACATAATACGCGTGTTTCAACCTAATCCTAACCCTCACTACTTATTATCTTCTTAGCTTGACTTCGCGAACGAAGATTCTATAGGGCTTGCCCACGTCGTCTGCAGGCATTTTCGTGGCTGCGGAGGCCAATCCGGGACAGGCAGGTTCGACCGCAGTGGCTGCAGGGGAAGGTCTGGTCAGGATTTTGAGTTACGACAACTCTGTTTTTTCTTCTGAGCCGCTTGTCTTTAAGGTTAGCTCTGCGAGAGTCCTCAAAGGAGACGGCTGCCTTGTGAATGGTGGAGCGCCACGTGTCACGGTCCGCAGCAAGCGAAGACCACTGACGGTGGTCGATTTGGCAGGCACTAAGTGACTTCTTGAGACCGTCTTTGTATCTCTTCTTTGGTGCCCCTCTGTCTCGGTGTCCAGTGGCGAGCTCGCCGAACAGAGTGATCTTGGGTAGGCGATGATCCTCCATCCTGGAGACGTGCCCCGCCCAGCGAAGCTGAGTCCGCAGCAGCAAAGCCTCGATGCTCACAGTTTCCGCCTGTTCAAGGACCTCGACGTTGGTGACATAGTCACTCCAGTGAATGCTGAGGATGGTACGCAGGCAGCGCTGGTGAAAGCGTTCGAGGAGTCGTAGTTGGCTGCGGTAGAGGGCCCAGGACTCGGAACCGTACAGCAATGATTCAATGAAGCTTTATTTATCAACGGTGGAGGCATTGACATCGTCACAGACATAGCCATTTTTCAAACCTGCCGTTACAGCAGGGTGGTGAGGACCACAGCTCTGTACACGCTGATCTTGGTGCCTTTTTTCAGCTGTTGATTGTGCCACACCCGCTTGAATAGTCGCCCGAAAGCACTGTTCGCTTTTGCCAGCCTGTTGTCCAGCTCCTTGTCCAGCTTGGCGTCTGACGTGATGATGCAGCCAAGGTAGGTAAACTGGTGTACAGACTTCAGTTCGGACTCGCCGATGGTGATGTGGGGAGGGCGATGCTCTTCCTTGGGTGCCGGCTGATGAAGGACCTTTGTCTTTTTCAGACTGACCTCAAGTCCAAACAGCTGGGCGGCATCTGCGAAGCAGGACGTAATGCGATGCAAGGCTCTCTGTGTGTGTGCAACGAGCGCAGCGTCATCAGCAAAGAGCAGCTCACGAATCAGTTGGTCTAGGGTTTTCGTGTGGGCCTGCAGTCGTCTGAGGTTGAACAGGCTGCCATCGAGACGATACCTGATGTACACTGCGTCGTCATCGTCGAGGTCCACTGTGGCCTGCTTCAACATCATGCTGAAGAAGATGGTGAAGAGGGTCGGTGCCAGCACGCAGCCTTGCTTCACGCCGTTGCGAATGGGGAATGGTTCTGAGAGGTCACTGTTTAGTCTGACCTGGCCTTGCTGGTCCTCGTGGAGCTGGACGATCATGTTGAGGAACTTTGGGGGACAGCCTAGTCGCTCCAGGATCTGCCACATACCTTGCCTGCTCACAGTGTCAAACGCTTTTGTTAGGTCGACAAACGTTACGTACAGCCCTTTGTTCTGCTCGCGGTACTTCTCCTGAAGCTGTCTCAGCACAAAGACCATGTCGGTGGTACTCCTGTTGGCTCTGAAGCCACACTGGCCCTCTGGGAGGTGGTCTTCAGCGATGGCCGATTCAGGAGCAACCTTGCGAGAATTTTCCCGGCAATGAACAGCAGGGTAATTCCACGATAATTTGAGCAGGCAGACTTCTCTCCTTTGTTCTTTTACAGGGTGATGATGACTGCATCACGGAGGTCCTTTGGTAGTGTTCCTTTTTCCCAGCAGCAGAGAAAGAGGTCGTGGAGCTTGTTGTGCAGTGCTGAGCCTCCATGTTTCCAGATCTCTGGCGGGATTCCGTCAATGCCTGCTGCTTTGCCACTCTTGAGCTGGTGGATGGCTGTGAGGGTCTCTTCGGCGGTGGGCGGTTCGTCCAATTCAACCTTTAGTGGAAGATGTGGGATTTGGAGGATGACTGTTTCTTGAACAGTGCGCTCAGCGCCGAAGAGGTCCTGAAAGTATTACGACCAGCGGTTCAAGATGGATGTATTATCTGTGAGGAGTGCCTGTCCATCAGCGCTTCGCAGGGGACTTTGTACCAGGTGCCTAGGGCCATACACTGCTTTCAGTGCTTCGTAGAAGCCCCTGTAGTCACCGTTGTCAGCGCAGAGCTGGGTCCTCTGTGCGAGTCTGGACCACCACTCGTTCTGGAGTTCTCTAAGCTTGAGCTAGAGACTGCTGCAGATGAGGCGGAAGGCAGACTTCTTCACAGGGCAGGAAGGCTGCGCTAGGTGGGCCTGGTGGGCGGCTCTTTTTTTTGCTATAAGGTCCTGGATCTCTACGTCGTTTTCGTCAAACCAGTCTTTGTTCCTCTTTCTAGCAAAGCCCAAGACTTCCACAGAAGATTTTACAATAGCAGTTTTCAGTTGTTCCCAGAGTGTTTCAGGGGAGGAGTCTGCTGGATCAACTGTGTCTTTGAGCATGCGCTGTAAATCGGCCTGAAGGGCAGCTTTCTTGTCGTCACGCTGAAGGCTGGCAACATCAAGCTTTTTCATGGGGGGGGGGGGGGGGGGGGGGGGGGGGGGGCCCTTTCTTGGGTTTCAGCTTGAGGCGGAACCTGAGTTTGCAGCGAACAACGAACATAAATATGAACATTTTCTCCCTGCACTTGCACAGCTATAAATTCCAAATGGACATAAGTGAACACCACAAAATCTTTACACATAATTCTTACACATCTCACACATAAACATCTTTTATGGACTGAACTGAGCGGCACTTATACATTCACCCCACCTCTACACATGCAGACATAATACGCGTGTTTCAACCTAATCCTAACCCTCACTACTTATTATACAAACGTCCCAATACATTATTACATTTATTGTACAAGCTGCGCAATTAAAATCTACCTTAGTAAAATAATTAGTGGGTAAACACTCAGTAACAACAATCCCCATATATCCATGTTCACCACCAAATAAAAACACAATATAATCACTAAGCTCCATTCCTACTGATTGCACAGGTAAAGGAGGATAGGGGGAGGAGTTAGGTTTGGGTATGCGTGGATGTATCTACGGATTGCTTAGAGTGATGGATTTGGGTATGAAACTGTGCTGTAGACCGAGTGTCCTAGCTTTGTGCGTACGGAGTCTGCGGCCAGAGGGGAGGAGTTCATAGAGGTGCGCAAGGACATGGGATCTGTCTGAAGCTATCCGCCTACCCTTTCTCACCACACGCTGTTCATACAGGGACTCCACACTGGCTTGCTTACTGCCAGTCACTTTGCTGCAGATGTTTACCATTCGTGCCAGGGTGTTCTTGTTCTTCACACTCAGACCTCCATACCAGCACACAGAACCGAAAGTGATGACAGACTCAATAAAAGAGCAGTAGACAGTTTGAAGGACAGAGGGGTTCACATTCAGCTTCCTGAGTTTCTGGAGGCTGTAGATGCGTGACTGACATTTCTTGTGTATGACGGTGGTGTTTGCGTTATAGGACAACTTATCTATAACTGTTCCAAGATACTTATACTCAGTCACACGCTCAACAGACTCATCATCAATCATCAAAACAGGGACAGGGGCAGGGTTTCTTCGAAAGTCTATCAGTAGTTCCTTGGTTTTACTCACATTTAGGTCTAGAAAATTATCTTTACACCAAACACTAAAACGTTCTACTTCTGCAAAGTAAGTCGCATCATTATTGGAGAGATCTTCTAAGGCAGTGTCATCCGAGTATTTTATAAGAAGGGTAGAGTCAGTGCACAATCAACAGCTGAAAACAGGCACCAAGATCAGCGTGTACAGAGCTGTGGTCCTCACCACCCTGCTGTATGGTTCCGAGTCCTGGGCCCTCTACCGCAGCCAACTACGACTCCTCGAACGCTTCCACCAGCGCTGCCTGCGCACCATCCTGGGCATTCACTGGAGTGACTATGTCACCAACGTCGAGGTCCTTGAACAGGCTGAAACTGTGAGCATCGAGGCTTTGCTGCTGCGGACACAGCTCCGCTGGGCGGGGCATGTCTCCAGGATGGAGGATCATCGCCTACCAAAGATCACCCTGTTCGGCGAGCTTGCTACTGGACACCGCGACAGAGGGGCACCAAAGAAGAGATACAAAGACTGTCTTAAAAAGTCACTTAGTGCCTGCCAAATCGACTGTCACGACACGCCTGACAGAGTCGGGGTACCGTGGACAATACAAGCGCTAACACTCGAGAAACCCACCCACTCTAAATAAATCACACAACACCAGTGATAAACAACAATCGACTCTTTTATTACTTACACTTACTCTAACACCACCCCAACCCACTAACGCCCCACACCCTCACGCATACACACACATGCACTCATATAACACATTAACACATGAAAATGATTAATTGACAGATGAAAATTGACCATGGCTATGCAAGGCGGGTACTTTGTTTCTGTACAGTGTCCTCTCTGTCTCCCACTAGACAGGGTGGCTCATAATGTAATATTACTACCAATACCCCGAAGAGCACTGTTGCCGCGCTTGCCCACTCTGCACCGGTACAGGAACGGTGGAGCTTGACTCAGGATTCCAGAATACTGCTGCCGTCGCCCCTCGAACGTCTGCGACCGACGCGCGGAACGTTGAATCAGCCTGCTGTAGTCAAATGTCAAAGCACTTGCCAACCCGGACTGGTTAGCAAAGGCGTTCCAGCTCCTGACAAAAGCCACCGCGCAGACGATGGTACAGCTCCTGATGATGCGTCACCGTTGATGATCATGGAAGATGAAGAAATCGAAGAAGTCGAAGAACTCGACGAAATCGAAGAAGTCGAAGAAGTCGAAGAAATCTGAGAAGTGCACTGAAAAAAGCGCACTGTCAGTCAAAGTGCCAATACACAGTTAATTCTAGAATAACACGCATTTCCTGCATTTATTCACAAACCATGTGAGTTGTGTCTCTCATCTCACCCTGTAGAGGTTATCTTCCTGCTGGTACACTAATACCCGCCTTGGCCATATTAAATAATATAAAATCATGATAAAAATGATTTCTATGCACATTTAATATGCACCATGTTTACATTATTTTATTATACTATGTTTACTTTTAGATTTTGAAATTTAACTTTACTAATAAAAACTTTTATCTTCATTTATTACCACTGCCCAAAAAAACAACATTATCAAAATATTCACATGTACATATAAATATATGAAATCTTGGCTTGACTTCGCGAACGAAGATTTTATAGGAGTTGCCCACGACGTCTGCAGGCTTGTTCGTGGCTGCGGAGGCCAATCCGAGACAGGCAGGTTCGACCGCAGTGGCTGCAGGGGAAGGTATGGCCGGGGTTCTGAGCTGCGGCATCTCTGTTTTTTCTCCTGAGCCGCTTGTCCTTAAGGCTAGCTCTGTGAGAGTCCTCAAAGGAGACAGCTGCCTTGTAAATGGTGGAGCGCCAGGTGTCACGGTCCGCAGCAAGCGAAGACCACTGGTGGTGGTCGATTTGGCAGGCACTAAGTGACTTCTTGAGACAGTCTTTGTATCTCTTCTTTGGTGCCCCTCTGTCACGGTGTCCAGTAGCAAGCTCGCCGAACAGGGTGATCTTTGGTAGGCGATGATCCTCCATCCTGGAGACATGCCCCGCCCAGCGGAGCTGTGTCCGCAGCAGCAAAGCCTCGATGCTCACAGTTTCAGCCTGTTCAAGGACCTCGACGTTGGTGACATAGTCACTCCAGTGAATGCCCAGGATGGTACGCAGGCAGCGCTGGTGGAAGCGTTCGAGGAGTCGTAGTTGGCTGCGGTAGAGGGCCCAGGACTCGGAACCATACAGCAGGGTGGTGAGGACCACAGCTCTGTACACGCTGATCTTGGTGCCTGTTTTCAGCTGTTGATTGTGCCACACCCGCTTGAAAAGTCGCCCGAAAGCGCTGTTCGCTTTTGCCAGCCTGCTGTCAAGCTCCTTGTCCAGCTTGGCGTCCGACGTGATAATGCAGCCAAGGTAAGTAAACTGGTGCACTGACTTTAGATCAGACTCGCCAATGGTGATGTGAGGAGGGCGATACACTGTCTTGGGTGCCGGCTGATGGAGGACCTCTGTCTTTTTCAGACTGACCTCGAGTCCAAAGAGCTGGGCAGCATCTGCGAAGCAAGACGTGATGCGCTGCAGGGCTCTCTCTGTGTGTGCAACGAGGGCAGCATCATCAGCAAAAAGCAGCTCACGAATCAGTTGGTCTAGGGTTTTCGTGTGGGCCTGCAGTCGTCTGAGGTTGAACAGGCTGCCATCGAGACGATACCTGATGTACACTGCATCGTCATCATCAAGGTCCACTGTGGCCTGCTTCAACATCATGCTAAAAAAGATGGTGAAGAGGGTCGGTGCCAGCACGCAGCCCTGCTTTACGCCGTTGAGAATAGGGAATGGTTCTGAGAGGTCATTGTTGAGTCTGACCTGGCCTTGCTGGTCCTCGTGTAGCTGGACAATCATGTTGAGGAACTTTGGGGGACAGCCAAGTCGCTCCAGGATCTGCCACATGCCTTGCCTGCTCACAGTGTCGAACGCTTTTGTTAGGTCGACAAATGTTACGTACAGCCCTTTGTTCTGCTCGCGGCACTTCTCCTGTAGCTGTCTCAGCACAAAGACCATATCGGTGGTGCTCCTGTTTGCTCTGAAGCCACACTGGCCCTCTGGGAGTTGGTCTTCAGCGATGGCAGGTACCAGCCGATTCAGGAGCAGCCTTGCAAGGATTTTCCCAGCAATGGACAGCAGGGTAATTCCCCGATAGTTGGAACAGTCAGACTTCTCGCCTTTGTTCTTGTACAGGGTGATAACGACTGCATCACGGAGATCTTTTGGTAGTGTTCCTTCCTCCCAGCAGCAGAGAAAGAGGTCATGGAGCTTGTTGTGCAGTGCTGTGCCTCCATGTTTCCAGATCTCTGGCGGTATTCCATCAATGCCTGCTGCTTTGCCACTCTTGAGCTGGTGGATGGCTGTGAGGGTCTCTTCAGCGGTGGGCGGTTCGTCCAATTCAACCTTTACTGGGAGGTGTGGGATTTGTAGGACGACTGCTTCTTGAACAGTGCGCTCAGCGCTGAAGAGGCTCTGAAAGTATTCCGACCAGCGGTTCAAGATGGAGGTATTATCTGTGAGGAGTGCCTGGCCATTCGCGCTTCGCAGGGGACTTTGTACCAGGTGCCTGGGGCCATACACTGCTTTCAGTGCTTCGTAGAAGCCCCTGTAGTCACCATTGTCAGCACAAAGCTGGGTCCTCTGTGCAAGTCTGGTCCACCACTCATTCTGGAGATCTCTGAGCTTGCGCTGGAGACTGCTGCAGACGAGGCGGAAGGCAGACTTCTTCACAGGGCAGGAAGGCTGGGCTAGGTGGGCCTGATGGGCGGCTCTTTTTTTTTGCTAGGTGTTCCTGGATCTCTACATCGTTTTCGTCAAACCAGTCTTTGTTCTTCTTTCTGGCGAAACCCAAGACTTCTGCAGAGGATTTTGTAATAGCAGTTTTCAGTTGTTCCCAAAGTGTTTCAGGGGAGGAGTCTACTGGGTCCGCTGTGTCTTTGAGCCTGCGCTGTAAATCTGTCTGAAAGGCAGCTTTCACATCGTCACGCTGAAGGCTGGCAACATCAAGCTTTTTCTTGGGGGCCCCCCATTTCTTGGGTTTTGGCCTGAAGTGGAGCCTGAGTTTGCAGCGGACAAGGCGGTGGTCAGTGTGGCACTCTGCGCTGGGCATCACTCTGGTGAGGAGGACGTCACTGCGGTCCCTCTGACGCACTAGGACATAGTCGATAAGATGCCAGTGTTTGGAGCGAGGATGCATCCAGGTGGTCTTTCGACTGTCCTTTTGCTGAAAAGTAATGTTAGTGATGACCAGTTGCTGCTCCGCACAGAACTCCAACAGTAGGCGGCCATTGTCATTGCAGTTCCCCACGCCATGCTTGCCGAGGACTCCTTTCCAGGCTTCAGAGTCCTGGCCCACTCTGGCGTTGAAGTCGCCAACGATGATGACTTTGTCGTCTGCAGGGGTACTCTGTAGGAGGCTGCGCATATATATGAAATAATCACCAATAAACACCCCACATGACAATCTTATTAAATTACATCTAAGACCCAATATAAATATATATATTTCGAAAAATATCCACTTTAATTAATTTTGACAACATGGCGCCTCACTTCCTTCAAATTAATTCTATTAAAAGAACCCCCCCAAAAAAAAACCCGCACTTGGCCCTTTAAATAAACCCACTCGGCGACAACCGAATATAAATAAATAAATCCGAAACTCACTGCATTACAACCTAACCTAAAAACATGGTTAAAAACTTGATTAAAGCATTACTAAAAAAGATAAATGAACACACTCTTCCAAACTTATGTACACATTTACACACCCGAGAGTACAGCAGCTCACTGAGTAAATAGCATGAATAGTTACCTTTCACTTGTGAGTCCTCCGGTAGGACGAGACAAACAAGACGAACACGAACCGGAGGAGTCTTCTGTCGAGCAGCAGCCGTCGTCACTTGGTCTTTCGGACACCCAAAACCAGGAACACTGGCAGTGGTATTGCAGGGAGGGTAACACAACCCTCACACAGCTTGTCAAAGGCTCCAAACAAGGCCGCACCCTGACCCAGACCCTCACTGAGCTAGCTAACTCGACTGACTGACACGTAATATCATTCTACTACTTCGCAGCTAGACTGTACTTCTGAACACTATTCGGTTAAAGCTACTTGCCGAAAGCGTGCAACTGCTGTAATCGCTCACCGTTAAGCTAGCTGCACGGGCTTTACGCTTACGTTTAACAATACATTTATCAACTTTTCTAACCTAAGGCTATTTACAGAGGTCGGCGACCTCGATTTATTACAAAAAAACGACTTGGGAAAAATATTTTAAAAAAACATGTCACATCTGTCACGTGACATCGACCACCACCAGTGGTCTTCGCTTGCTGTGGACCGTGACACCTGGCGCTCCACCATTTACAAGGCAGCTGTCTCCTTTAAGGACTCTCGCAGAGCTAGCCTTAAGGACAAGCGGCTCAGGAGAAAAAACAGAGATGCCGCAACTCAGAACCCTGGCCATACCTCCCCCCCGTGCAGCCACTGCGGTCGAACCTGCCTGTCCCGGATTGGCCTCCGCAGCCACAAACAAGCCTGCAGACGGCGTGGGCAACTCCTATAAAATCTTCGTTCGCGAAGTCAAGCCAAGAGAGAGAGTCAGAGCCACTGCAATCGTTAGTGTAGAGTGTGAACAGCACAGGGGAGAGAACTGTACCTTGAGGGGCGCCTATGGAAGTGGACCTAAGGGATGAGAGAGCTGTTTGAAAGCGAACTGACTGGGTCCTATTGACAAGGAAGTTGACAATCCATAGGATAAGCCTTGGAGTTACATTGTAACAGAGAAGTTTTTGAGCTATGAAATAGGGTTGTATAGTGTTGAAGGCCGAAGAAAAGTCTATAAAAAGAATGCGTACAAAAGAGCCAGGTTTTTCTAAATGTGTGTATGCATGGTGCACGAGTGTGAGTGTGGCGTCGTCTGTACATCTGTTTTGCTTGTATGCAAACTGGAAAGGATCTTGATAGGGCTTGACCTGATCGAGCAGTCTAGAAAGGACAACACGCTCAAAGCACTTCATTACTATAGAGGTGAGAGCTACAGGGCGATAGTCATTTAGTGTCTTGGGCTTGTTGTTCTTGGGGACAGGGCAGACTGTATATGTTTTCCAGAGCCTAGGTACAGTGCAATCCTTCAGAGACCAGCTAAACAAACGGATATAAACAAGAGACAACTGATTGGCACATAATCTCAAAACTCTACCGCAAATATTATCAGGGCCTACTGCTTTCTGTCTATATTTATATATCTTTATCTGTCACATGCACAAATAATTAGGAACACGATCCCATAACAGATGTGCGTCATTGTATTCCGTTGTCAATTGGTCGGTATCACGTTCACGCCATACTTGCGCAACAGTTCTTAAAACATTCTCTCCCACAACCAGATGTCGGCCAGTTTAGAAATGATGGAAAAAGCAAGAAAAACCCGTTACCAACTTCTGCGTGCATCCACCGGCACTGATCAAAGTACCATTGGCCCCACGCACAATGGTTAACCCTTATCATTTGGAATACACCAGTGTGTGAAATAAGTTTGACTATAATAGTTCAAGGGTAGTGCCAGAATAGCTTGGCGCCTTAAGGCGCCAAGCTATTCTGGCACCACTCGAACTAAAGCCATTGGTGTATATCCTTATCTGTAAGTATCATAATGTAGTTTGCATATATCAGTGTGCAAATTTGAAGCTTTTAGCCTCAGTATGACATGGCTTAACCTGCCGTATCTGATTCGCTTGCAAATGTTAGAATCTAAGATCCTAGCCGTCAAGGGAACGTGGATACAAAACGGTTTCATACAAAGTCCGGTGTTTTTAGAACATCTCATTATTGTAGGATTCATAGTTCTGTACCAAACGATCTATGTCTCTTGCAGTTGGGTGATGCTCACTTTTTTCTCGGCAGTAAACGGGTCAATCGGACCTGTAAACAGTAAAGAACGCCGCAGTTCATACGATACGGACAGACATTAGATACTGACGTACGTACCACTTTGGATGACAGACCCAGTAAAGCAAAGGTCCTCGGGTCCACGACGGCAGCTGAGAATACCGCGTACGGCTGCGCGTGAGCCCACTGCGGCCGTCGTGGGCTCGAAGGCGTTTTGCTACTAAGGGACGTGATCTCACAGATTCACACCAGGACAGACCGCATTTGGAAAAATAACGAAGACAAACTAAGGCATCATCAGGGTCGCTGTGTTCGCGTCAGTGAATCTTGTAAAGTGTGTTGCATCTCCGCCGCGGCTGGACAAATTTTGTCGGAAAGTGAGTGTCAAACTAATCATATACTATGACGGTGACCATATCTGCTAAACTAAACTAGAAATTGTCTATTAAATAACAATACTCAATAATGATAATAATAATAAGAAGAAAACGAAGAACGGTCATCATAATAATACATAGGCCCGGGCAACGGCGACCGACATCGGCCTGATGGCCTTTTGCGCATTGGGATCGTTTTCAGTTCTTCGCGACGTGGCGTCCGTGATTTCTACAACGTCCGGTGTTTTTAGAACATCTCATTATTGTAGGATTCATAGTTTTGTACCAAACGAAGCACGCCAAGAGAGGGTGGCCTGTAACCTTCATATCCAGTGTCTTTAAAACATCAACGTATTAAACGATTCGTAGTTTTAACTCAGTCGAGACGTGCCGACTCCGGATACGCGGCTTAAGCCGCGTATCCGGAGGCGGCAAGTCTCGAATGAGTTAAACGATACGTACGCAACTAGGTCTATCCATGCAGAGAACCATCAATATGAAGTCAGCGTCAAGTTGCGTCATTTTCATGGGCGTTATTGTGGCACTGGGTCTCGTAGTGTGTGTGACATCCGAGCTGCCCGCTTTCGACTCCGAAAACATAAGGATAAGGGATGCAACAATCGCTGCATCAATCTTGGACGCCGCCAAAGGAGCGACTGTGAACACCACTTTCTACCGTGGGTGGTACGGAGACAACAGTCTCACCAACATTGTTTCAGGTACGTCATCAAGACCCCGACTATATGCAGACTTCAGTTTTGTTTTTGATTATTCCATACCATTCCATTTGACTTTCTGTTACGTGGCAGTAGAGATATAAGTATGGAGAATACAACAGATTTTTTTGACGACGTCAATTTTCCAGTGTTTTTGATCACAAATCGCTCATCTAATGACGCACCCCGTTTTTTTAGGTTTCTGCTTATTTTTTTCAGTAAAATAAAGGTTTCCAAAATTAATGTCATTCATGACTAAAGCAAAATTAACACCTGAGCTAATTAATCCATCGATTATGTAAGTGTGTTCATTTTGCAATGCGTAGTTTATTGATTACTTAGCCAATTACAGGTATTTCCGATAGCACAGACAAAAGGGATGTAACGTTTGGTTATAAAGCAAAACGACAAACACAGTTACTTCCCTTAGTCATAAACGCGCTCTCACCGTCGAAGGCTCCTGGCAACGGTCACGTGTTAGTTTGTAAACACCAAGCGGGTCGAGTTTCTTTCTGTTAAGCGGCTTTGTAGGAGACGGGACGTGTTTTGAGGACTGACTTGATTCTCAGAGGTGATATTCAGTGATTGATAAATCTTGCGAATATATACGACGGTAAGATCGATAGTTCATTGCCTATTTAACTGATTTGTCACATTTAGAAACAAGACAGGTCTCGCGGTACTGAGTCTGCATTGCGCTAAGTCTTACGGAGTGTTCAATAGTTAACCAGACCGGTCTAGTTTTATTTGCCCAGGCTACGCTAACTATCATTCGCTCATTTCAAAAATGAATTGGACTCAGGAAGAGGTGACAATCTTGCGATCTCATGGTGAATACCATGAAAAAATGACCGCTTTCATTCATTCCGTTTTGAACAAAACTCCGGAATTTTGGCTTGAAAAACCGGGGAAACCACTTGGAAATTTGAGTGATATACTCAACAGTGGTTCGAAAAAACAAAAGACAAATAAAGAACCAAAAGAACTAGATTTGTTCTTTAGACAAAATCTTTCTGATGGCAAGTCGCCTGCGTGCAGTAGAGTAGAACATTGCGATTTGACCATATTTACTTTAGACATGTTAAAAAAGAATTTGGAAGATGGCTACAAAATACTTCAGGAAACCAAACGCCTAAACATTTCAGCTTCAATCTGCTATGGAGAGTGGCTAATCCAAGGTGCTGAAATCCTTAAAATACAGAAAATACGAAAACAAACTAAATTGAACTGGCCAGATTGGCTAAAAGTAAACGTAAAAATTTCCAAGTCGTATGCTCATCGGTTGTGTGTTCTAGCCAGGCTGCTACGAGGGTACCCCAAATTTCATTTTCTTGCACTGTCTTTCCAAAAGGTGTTTAGTTTGCGGGAGCAAATTGAACAAATGCTGAAAATACGGGAAATAGCCGATTTTTGGAAAAACCCCTGACGCTGGTCTGTAACCTTGTTTATTGTTTGTTTGTTTTGTTTGTGCAAAGGCTCTGGCGTGGCTTAAAAGGCCCGTAACCTACTGTTTTGAACGGTTCATAAACTTGTTCGGTACTGAAATTGAACAAAAGTTTTTGGCACGACCAAAAGAACCATAATATTGCTGTTTAAAACAAAGGCTCTGGCGCGGCTTTAAATGCTCGTAACCTTTTGTTTTAAACGGTCCGTAACCTTGTTCAGAACTGAAATTGAACAAAAAGGCTCTGGAGGACCATAATCTTATTTGTTGTTTGTGTTGTCACGTTGCACAAAGGCTCTGGCGTGGCCTTAACGGCCCGTAACCATGCTTTTTATGTTTGTATTATCCCAAATGTTATGGACCAAGTGTGAGGTGTTTTCGCCGCGCTCATGCAAGTAGCTTGCTTTTTGCAAGTGAATTGAAAACGGATTTTACATAGGTTTTAGTAACAAGACAGACGGTGGGGTATACTGTAGCACACTGGCAAAGAAAGATGATTTTGGCTTTGTATCTGAATAATTGATTTACAAAACGGCACCCTGGTCAGCCCACTTGTAGCACGCTGTCAAAGAAATGTGTTTATTTGCATTGTATCTGAATAATTGACTTATAAATCACTCAGCGCCCTGGTCAAGCCTTCATATCGTGGTATCTAACGTAAACACATGACGTATGTCCTTAGCGATTCGTCCCCCACTGGGGACAGGTATCTAACGTAAACACATGACGTATGTCCTTAGCGATTCGTCCCCCACTGGGGACAGGTATCTAACGTAAACACATGACGTATGTCCTTAGCGATTCGTCCCCCACTGGGGACAGGTATCTAACGTAAACACATGACGTATGTCCTTAGCGATTCGTCCCCCACTGGGGACAGGTATCTAACGTAAACATATGACGTATGTCCTTAGCGATTCGTCCCCCACTGGGGACAGGTATCTAACGTAAACACATGACGTAGAGCCTTAGTGACGGGACGAAGTGCACAGTGACGATTTGAGTACACAGTCGGTGTTTCGCGTGTCATACGGCCCGCGGTGTTTTGCGGACGAGTCTACAATATTCATGCAGAATAAAGATTTTGTGTTTGTTTGTCTGTCTGTCTATGCGTGTGAGTGTGTGAGTCTGTATGCGTGTGTGCGTGTGAGTGTATGTATGCGTGTATGAGTGTGTGTGTGTGTATGCATGTGTGAGTGCGTGTATGTGTGCGTGCATGCGTGTATGAGTGTGTGTGTGTGTATGCATGTGTGCGTATGCGTGTGTGCGTGTGAGTGTATGTATGCGTGTATGAGTGTGTGTGTGTGTATGCATGTGTGAGTGCGTGTATGTGTGCGTGCATGCGTGTATGAGTGTGTGTGTGTGTATGCATGTGTGCGTATGCGTGTGTGCGTGTGAGTGTATGTATGCGTGTATGAGTGTGTGTGTGTGTATGCATGTGTGCGTATGCGTGTGTGCGTGTGAGTGTTTGTGTGTATGCGTGTGTATGTATGTGTGTGTGTGTGTGAGTGCATGTGTGCGTGTGAGTGTATGTATGCGTGTATGAGTGTGTGTGTGTGTGAGTGCATGTGTGCGTGCGTGTATATATGTGTGTTAGAGATATAAAATATAAGATTCCAAAAACATTTTTTTTTCATTGCCTCTGTGCCAATACCCCCCCCCCCCCCCCAAAAAAAAAAAAAAAAAAAAAAACAGTTATTTAAATAATAACCACACACACACACACAAAAAAAAACATTGCTATATGCACTTGATAACAAATTATTTAAGTTACCTGCAGATACTTGTTAACAAATTTTCCAAAGTCACTTATAACTGACAGATAACTTTACAGGTAACCTTTTAAGAACCTATAATTAGTTATTAAGTGACTTAGTCAAGAACTTATAAGAACTTAAACTAACAAAATGTAAGTTCTTGACTCAAGTCACAACTTACTCGGACAGATTTGTCAAGATACAAGGACAATGAAAAAACTTTTTTTAGTAATAGTCAGGTGGTGCTGGTGGTGCTGATGGGGTTAAATAGTTAGGTGGCATGTCATTTTTCTGTGAAGTGTATGTCATTAATAAACGATTACCAAATCTTATTTTTATTTGTTTAAAAGATTGTGTAGTTTTTCTGTGGTTTCCTGTACCCCTATCCTTTTTCCCTCTGCTAAAAAACTGGCCTTAAGTTCTTCAACATTCACAGGAGATTGACTACGCATTTTATTTTGTATTTCAGATTTCTGTTTCTTGTAATTATTTAAATCATCCTGGACTCGCTTAAATTCCTCGTCATCAATAAAATTATCGTTCAATGCCTTACTGATAATAAGTTTCATACTGCTCAGCTTTGCACCAGCAAGCGTACTCAATGCTTCATGTTTCTGTAATTTCGTGTGAAACCTCTTGTTCAAGGCTTCCAAACCAAAGCAAGCCAGGCATGTAGCAACGCTAACAGCCTCAACTGCTATTCCAGCCAAACTCCCAATTCCTGTGGCGAACAGAACAATACCCCCTACAGAACATGAAGCTGAAACTGCACCAATAGCCATAGAAGTGTTTTGAACAGAATTGAAAACGGTCTTATACCTCCTTTTGCACCGTGAGTACTTAGCCTCTTCACTTTCCAAATATTTCAAAGCTTCTGTAATATTATTTAATCTGAATGCATCTGTCTGTAATGTTTTATCTGAAGCAATTGGCATATGTGGATCAGGCGCAAGCGTTGTTTTAGTCGTCACATTTGTTTCAGTCGGATCAAGCGTTGGTAGTTGCGGATAGAAGTTTACCATTTTTTTTTATTGACAAATATTTTTTTTTATTTAATCAGCAATTACATTTTGCAACTCTTCAAAAGTATACAATTTGCTGGCATAATAAAATGCAACAAGATCAATGTGTTCAAGGTTTATGTAAGTTAGACGAACAAAAGTTGTTTTGTCAACCACCACCTTGACAGCTGGAACACTGCTCGAAACATTAATAACATCAACATTTTTTGTAATAGCAATAAAGACCTTTGATGATTCTGTTACTGTTTCGTCCCATGTAAGTTTAATTCCCTGCGCAATTTGAGCCTCTTTAGCAGTAGCAACAGATTTCATGATAATTTCAAATACTATTGTCACTTCTCTAGCCACGACTAAGCTTGCTGGCATAAACACAACAGAAGTATCTGATCTACCCTTTCTAGTTGTAAGAAGATACCGCCGTTTCTCATAATTTTCAACTTTCAGTTTTTCTCTGCTATTGTTGTCTGGGGCAAAGCTTGGAACAAGGCTTACAATAAGCGGCCCAGAATTAACAACTTTCCTAAACACTAAGGCGCCTTCATCATCAGTGTATACATAAGGACTAATAAATTCCAACTTTATGTCCCAGTCAATTGTGGGCGGTGGAACAGGTACAGGTGAAACCACCCACTTATTTCCCACATGTATTAAGTTGTAAGGCGCATTATTTACGGGTGGAGTAGGTACAGTAACATCACGTAGCTGACCAAGTTTAGGAATCTGTTTTTCACCGTCTTTCATGTCAACAATTACTTTCCTCTTGTACATGCCAAAGGAATCAAGTTCAAAACCATATATTTCTCCAATTTCTCCTTCCTTCTCAAAATCCTGTACGTCTGCCAAATCTTTCAATTCTGTTACTGGACACGCAACTGGTATGATTGTTCGCTTTGGACCAAGACCACTCATTTTTTTATAAACAAAAATAAAATTATTTAATTTCCAACACAACACTAAAATCATGCATAAGAACTGGTTTGTCATCCTGATTAGTTACAGATATACTCAGTGACTCAAAGAAACTAGAACCTAATTTCTTAAACTGCAAATTAGGAAATCTAACAACTACACTTTCACAATACGGAGCAGTTCCAGTAGGTAAGCATCTCAACAAAGTTGAAGGCTTTCCATTGTGAACATTCTCAGATGTGTTTAGTTCTTTCAAATAAACATTTAGCACTGTGTGTACTGACAAATTGACAGGACGTTTTCCAGTTATTTTTAGTTTTTTGATCTTCATTGTTATAATACCAAACTTAAATTCATCTAAATCATCTGTTCTCCACCAATCTTCATCAATATAAAATCCAAGTAAATATGCAAATCTATCTGAGATCCTTAACCAATTTTGTGTCAAAAATTCTAATGTAACAAGTAGGTTAGCTGGATTTAAAGTTGCTTTAATTTTAAAATTACTTTGAAACCATTCAGCTATAGTACAAAAGTCATAATACCCAGGTGGTATAGCTTCAGTCTTACCATCAAAAATTACTTTATTATATATATTATCTTCTACATTAAACCATTTTACTGTGTAGAACAATTCATGGATAGCTGCAGCCTTGCTACCATCCCGATTATCAATCCCATTAGTTAACCACACTGGTTTGCTTGTGTCAAGATTTGTTAAGGTAATAAACATTTTTATTATCTCATATAAAAAAGGATGGAATTTAAATCACCAACCATCACCACTACAAACGCATTTCAATTCAATGTGAATGCCAAATATAATGTTGCACCTACTTATGAACAGAAAATAATTCAACTAAATCAGCTTGACATAGCTGTGTCTGACGCAAGCGTACAAGACCTATTTCAAGTCAAAGTACCGAATCCGTTTGACCATTACCTAAACCCTCCAATAACAGATGACTCAACTGCAAGAAAGTGGTCTTCAAGCCCACTACAGATGTTTCAAAACCAACTCAACTTTGCAATACTATGTTCAACTACAGGCTGTGGTGTTTCATTTACAGACCACTTGAATCACTCAAACAAACTGATTAGGTCTGTGTATCATTTCCATGTTAATTACCAGCTTAGACGTATACTGTCAGAACTTCATACACCACTGCCCACTGAATCCAGTTTCAACAGGTTTAATAACCCTATGGATATGAAAGCATTTGAACGCATCTGTAATGAATTTAACATCAGTCCCCGGTATGACTTCACACAAAAACTTGATGATCACAAAGGCATGGGTACATTGTATTATGCTATGAGTCACAGACAATACCCACAAGATTATTACCCTGGTTACACTTCATTCTCATCAAAATCTGAAGTCTGGATAGGATCAATAGAGCAGAAGCAGACTAATGCATGGACCACATTTATTTTAGATAAATCTGACGGGTTTACTCAAGCAGGAGTCGAGCGCGTCGATGAGTCTATCAGAACATATGTCTGGTGCATACTAGGCGCACAATCACTAACAAAATCAAACATTTTGAATGGAAGTGGAAAGTTTGAAGCACAAAAACAGTTTCTCGCTAATCTTGAAGATTCAATTAACTCATCAGTTGATCTCCCATCAAGCATACAACGCTACCAAGACGTACTCAGATATGCCAGATCAAAAGTTGACTTTGTAGTTGGCATCGGGTTATACATGTTACCATCTGACCTTCAACTCCAAATGGGAACAATAACAAATTATAATAATGAAATCATTGTTGCAGGTGTTGGTCAAAAACTAGGTTTCAATCAATCTGTAAACTTAGGGGCCACAACCACACATGTTCAGCCCTTAAAATCATTACAGACGGTAACACCCCCGGCCCCGGCCCCGGCCCCAGCCCCAACACCGACACTCATACAACCAGTACAGTCAACACCAACCCCTGACACACATGAGTCGGAAAGAACTGCATTGGTAATAGGCCTCACTGGATTAGGAGTATTACTTCTTTATCTGTTTCATTAAATAACCCACCATCAACCCTCCTACTGTAACCAAAAAGACCCACACATGCTCTGCCATAAACCCAACTGCCTTTGCTGCTGTACTAATCAGCCAACTGACAACAGTGCCAATTATGCCAGGCAAAGCGTCCACTGCTTTCAGAGCCAATTTCTTAAGCAAGTCTGATATGTGAGACAACTGTTTCTTTACCCACGTCTGTAAATCTTTTGGATCTGTGGGAGCCGGTGGGCCCGGTGCTGGGGCTGGACCACCACCACCACTGCCGGAGACAGCCAACACAACTGTACTGATAATAAACCCCAGAGCTGTAATTAAACTGGCAATTGTGATACCCTGTTCTCTGAAAAGTGTTTTTAGTCTCTCAGCCAGAGTAGTGTCTTCGTGAAGTATTTTTTGAATAGTTTCTCTAATTCTGTTGACCTGTGATTTTAGTTTTTGTCTTCCAATACTAATCGCTTCTAACCTCGCTGATCTTTCTATCTGCAAATCATTTAATCTGTGTTGAATTCTTTCTTTCATTTCTGTGTCAAGATTCCCATTGTCTGCCGTAGCCAGTTTCTCTTTTTCACGTTCAATGTGTTTATCAAGTTCTCCCAGTTTGGCAAGATTATTGACCATCTCACCTCTTATTGTCTGCAGTGATTTATCCAATCCCATAATCTCCCTCATTGACAAAGGTGGATCATCTATTGTTTTCAAAGCGTCATTTATTTGCCCTTCAGTAAATGAGGTTTCTTGTATCACAGTGTTTGCTATTTCTGGTAGGCTTGTTACTGGTGCCATTTCAATCTCTTGCCCTGTTGGCAACTTTGTTTGCGTGTCGTGAAGAGCACTAACCAGTCTTGGGGGAACGGGAGACCCTCCAATTCCAAGGTACCTTGCCAACCCAGAGTTACCACCGACTTCACCTTTAATTGTACTTAAAGCTCTAAACTTAGAAGGATTATTTTTATGTGTTAGATATATTTTCCCTCTGTCCGTATTTACAAATAAGTGCCCTTTATCATATTCAAACTGGTTAGGATCCAAGACATCTGGGCGCGCTCCAACACTGTCATAAAATGAGTTTACTTTGTCTTTTAGCAGTTCGTGATGCATACTAGAACTAGTTACCATTCCAGTCATATCTGTGATACTGGTATCTGAGACATGCATGTCATCCATTTCAAAATCTTCATGATTAAATCCTCCCGCTGCCATTGTTTTATTAATTTATTATTTTTTATTGTGCATAATAAAAATGACACAGTCTTACGGATCAAAGTTAGACCCATACAGAAAACTACGTGAACCCCTGGGTGTTAAGGGCATAAGACAATCAATCGTCATCACAAACAATCCAAGTACCATAGACCAGAACCAAACACTTACAGTCAAGTTTCCAAACCTAGGACCCAGTGACGTTATTGTTCCTGGCACTGCACGCCTTGCATTTAATATTGAACTATCATCAGACGCAGACGTAAACAGAACACTGGTTGACAATCTTGGCAGAGCAATTGTTAGAACTATTAAAGTAAAACTTGAAGGACAGGAAGTGTTTAGTCTTGATGACTCAGATGTGTTCTACTGTTACAAAGATCTTTGGCTCACAAGAGAAGAACGAGAAGACCGTGTTTACCAAGGCATACAGTCTGATAATGTTGGTAAACTTCGAATCAATGCTGGAGACAAAACAACTACTGGGGTACCAAAGGAAGTTATTATAGCAGAAACATATGGAACCAGATTTTACATTCCACTTGAGTTTGAAATCCTAACAGCACATTTGCCTTATTATCAAGGGGCACTGAATGACCGTCTGAGCTTTGAACTAACTTTCAATGACTACTCCAAAGTTATAAAATCATCTGCCACAGATGCAACATATAAGATCTCTAACATTTCCTTGGAATATGAAATTGTTACACACACTGAACTAGCCAGACTCATTCAAAATCAGTATCAGTCAAGACTTCCAATTTATTATGACCGTGTGATTAGACATAGTTTAATACCCAAAGACAAGAGTGACCCAATGTGGAACATAAACTTGAACACACCAGCCAGGTCACTGAAAGGTATTCTTATGTTGTTTGTTGAACCGGTGAGTCCATACAAAAGGGATTCAGAAAAATTCTACAATCCTAAGATTACACATTTGTCCTGCACAATCGAAGGCCGCCCTAATCAAGTGTACGCTTCAGGTTTGTTACCTTATCAACACTATGACGAAACCACAAAGTATTTTGCAGGAGGAAGGATTAGAGATAAACCTGCAAACATTGCGTGCAAAGATCTACATCTGTATGATGTTAGGATTGGTCAATACCTTACAAACAAATATGCACTGTGGCTAGATCTTCGTAGTACAGATGACGACTATCTTCATGGGTCAGGACGAACTGTCGAGAATGGTAGTGATGGAATAACAATTCAGATACAAAAGAAGGTTGAAACTGCTGCACCCATAAACATATATTTGTACCTGATATATGACGCACAACTCAATATTGCAGAAAGCAGACTGAGTGGACACATATATTAAAATTATATTGTGTATTAAAATGAACCTGAGCTTAATGACACTCGACCCACACTGTGGATTATTTTGTGGCGCCACAGGGTGTGGGAAAACTGAATTTGTACTTAACCTCTTACAAACAAGATACATCCACCATTTTGAAAACATTGTAATATTTTGTCCTACAATAAAACACAACAAAGCTTATCACAACCGTTTATTCATTTGGACTGACAGCAACATATACTTAGTCGACCCTGAGAAAAAACTGAATGACTACCTACAATATTTTTACAAGCAATTTGAAGGACAGTCAACATTGTTTATTGTTGATGACTGTTCTGCAGAGAAAGACATTGTCAAAAAGAGAAACACTCTATCAGAACTTGCCTTCAGTGGTAGACACGCAAATGTAAGTGTATGGATTCTCACTCAAAAATATAATGCTGTACTGAAAGATTTTCGAGAACAGTTAAAGTTTATCTGTTTGTTTTACTGTAAGGATCGTGACAGCTTTGAAGACTGTCTCAGAGAGAATGATGTCATCCCAAATAAGCATGAACGAGATGATGTAAAAAATAAACTGAAATCAACTAAGCATCTAAAGCTCATTTTAAAGACAGATCAGCCCACAGGGTATGGGTTAGTAAATTGATGTAAATTAATTTATTCTTTTGTTTGTCCAATAAAAATGACAGACGGACAAATCATACAGGTGCTTGATCTCACACACCTTTTCAAAGATGTTATGCACTTTACTGACTTAATAACACCCAAACAGACTTACATAAGCCTTTCAGCACCATCAGAAATATATGTTACATATAGTGTGACTTTGTATTATGTCGATGAGCATCCAAATGTGGAGCACATGACAGTTGATTTAAAGACACCTACTTTTAAAGTTGATGATACCAACTATGGCTGGTTAGGGGAAGTTTGTTATAGCATATTTAAGCAACTACGCAAACTAAATGTTTATATTGACAGTGTTACAGTTAATAAAGTGGTATTACACAAGGTGAGTCAGCGGTAACATTTTTTCATTTATTATTTTGTCGGACAAATAAAAATGACGGACAATGCTCAAAGCCCTGGCCCATCAAACCCTGGCTCATCTGGTTTAAGAAACGTGTTTCACACAACAAACTTACCTATATCTAATACTAATAATGTTTATGAATCAATAGAAAACTCTTTTTCTGTCATACAACAAAATCTTTTGACAGGCAGTGTGAAGATTCAGATTGTTGCGAAAATCGAATTCACTAGAGTAGACGGTGAGGTGATTGTATCGTATATATCAACAAGACAACACACAGTTAACACAAGAAGAGAATTAGAAAACGTGTTTAGAGACAGACTATTACCAGACTTTCTACAGGCAATTGACAGTGCAAAAATGAAGGGGTCTGGCTGGCACGAAGGACATGTACATGAACTGCAACTAAAGCAGTCTAGGTATCATCCTATACTAGGTAAAGCATGGATACCACTGCCAACAGAGGTTGCAAACAAAAAGGCTGTTGTTAATATACAGAACAATGACAACTATTGTTTCATGTGGTGTGTGCTTGCTAAATTACACTTTGTAAAATCAAAACCTGAACGTGCATCTAACTACACTAAATTTGTAAATGAACTCGTTTTTAGTGGCATTGAGTTCCCTGTCAAAATAGAGGACATAGATTTGTTTGAAAAACTAAATCCTGGTATATCTGTAAATGTGTATGTGTGGGATAATGAGTCTGTTGACAAGTTACAACCAATTAGAGTGTCCCCAATTGCCCCAACCTATGGAAAGTCAGAAGATAGGCATGTTGATATGTTATTAATAAGCTCTGGTGATAACTTCCACTACACAATTATCAGGAGTATGTCACGACTAATTCATAATCATGTATCAAAACATAATGGTAAACAGGAAGTGTGTAAGAGATGTTTACAAAGATTCTCCTCCATAAACGTAGCACACAAACATGTTTTACACTGCAGATCAGCTGATGACATACAAACTGTACTTAAGTATCCAGATCCTGGCAGCAAGGTTTATTTTAAGAACTATGGGAATCAGCAAAAGTTGCCATTTGTAGTGTATGCAGATTTTGAATCATTAGTAGTTCCGTATGACGGTCCTGTTCCAGAATCATTACCAAAGACTATAAAACTGAGTGACCAAGTGGTGTGTTCTTTTGGATACATTCTTGTTAGGTCAGACGGACAGCATTCAGAGCCTGTTATCTACAGGGGAGAAAATGCAGCATGTTTGTTTTTAACAGAAATGAGACATCTGTATAGTCAGGTAGTACAGTATCTCACAACATGTCAGATGCCTTTGGTGATGACAGAAGAAGACAAACTGAAATTTGATACAGCTGAGACGTGTTGGATTTGTGAACAACCTTTAGGGGGTGATAAAGTTCGTGACCACGATCACATAACTGGGCATTACAGAGGTGCTGCACATGGTGATTGTAACTTGAAATTAAAAATAGATCCTAAGACATACAAGTTACCAATCTTTTTTCACAATCTCAAAGGATATGATTCACACATCATCATGCAGGCTGTGGATGAGTCGTACAAAAACATAAGTTGTATTGCCCAGACAACTGAGAAATACTTAACTTTTAGGTTAGATAAATTAGCATTTTATGACTCCATGCAACATTTGTCTTTAGGATTGGCTAGTCTGGCAGAAGGACTGACTGAGTATCCAATAACGAGTAAATATTTTGAGCCAGACTTGATTAAGAAAGGTGTGTATCCGTATGAGTACATTGATCACTGGGTTGTGTTTGAAGAAACAAGACTGCCACCAAAAGAGAAATTTTATTCTACACTAACTGGAAAAGGTATTTCTGACTCTGAATATCAACATGCACTTGATGCGTGGGGGAAGTTGGGGTGTCAGACAATTGGCGACTACCACGATCAGTACTTGAAAGCTGACGTTTGCTTGCTAGCAGATGTATTTGAAAGTTACCGTGAGAAGGGTTTGTTACACTACAGACTTGACCCTGCTTGTTACATCACTAGTCCTGGCATGACATGGGATGCATTTTTGAAATCCAGTAAGATATCTATAGACCTGTTGTCTGATCGTACGATGGGTGAAATGGTAGAACGCGGATTGAGAGGAGGGATTAGTATTGCAGCAAATAACTACGCCAGAGCCAACAATAAATATCTGGACACCTTTGACCCCTCAAGCCCGGGGTCAAGGTCATTCATTACGTACCTTGATGCTAATAATTTGTATGGCTGGGCAATGTGTGAATTATTGCCCTTGAAAAACTTTTGTCTGTATGATTTGTCACAGTATGATGTAACAGAGTCAGGGTTAACAAACAATATTATGAATCTTGATCGAAACGATCCAAAGGGTTGGATCTTTGAAGTAGACCTGGAGTACCCGCACCATCTACATGATTATCATAATGATTATCCATTAGCTGTTGAGAAAATGAGTATGACAGGGAAAAAAGAAGACACTAAGCTTGTGCCAAATCTAAATGACAAATTCAATTACGTTTGTCACTACCGCTTGCTGCAGTTTTACATCAGACATGGGTTAGTACTAAAGAAAGTTCACAGAGGAATTCAATTTGATCAGAGTGCTTTCATGAAAGATTACATAATGAAGAACACAACCCTTCGTGCCAGAGACGGCAACACTGCATTTGACAAAGACTTCTTTAAGCTTATGAACAATGCCTGTTTTGGCAAGACAATGGAAAATCCTCATCACCGCAAAGATGTGAGACTGGTCACAACTGAATCGGGTGCAATTAAACTTACAGGTAAGCCACAGTACACAGGGTACAAAGAATTTCATTCATCATTGTATGCTGTGTCACTCAAAAAAAAGATTGTTAAACTGGACAAGCCAGTATTCATTGGTATGGCAATTCTTGAGTTGTCAAAACTGTTGATGCTTGAATTTTATTATGATTACTTCAAACCAAAATATCCTGAGTGTCGATTGTTATACACTGACACTGACTCTATGATAATAGACGTGCCTACTGAAGACTTTTATGAAGACATGAAAACAGAGTTACACATGTATGACACGTCCGACTACCCTAAAGATCACCCGCTGTTTAGCACACAAAACAAGAAAGTGCCTGGTAAGTTTAAGGATGAACTGAATGGTGTGCCTATAGTTGAGTATGTTGGACTGAGATCCAAAATGTATTCTATACTGCACCAGAAAGGTAGTCAGTCGAAAGCCAAAGGAATAAAAAAAACAGCAATAAAAAATAAAGACATTCGTCATGAACATTACAAGCAAGTGTTAGATGGTGCACTAATGCCTGATTATCCAAACAAGTCACTGAGATCAAACAAACACAATCTTGAAATAATTCAAACGCACAAAAAGTCACTTGCAGTTGGGGACACAAAACGAGTGTTTCACACTAAAGAAAAAGCTTATGCACCTGGACATTACAGGCTCAAGTTATCTGAAGATATTTGTGATGAACTGGTTGATGAATTAATTGACGACTTAGTTACTGAAATGAGTAACGGTGTCTGGGGGAATAATCTGTAATTCTTCTCTGACAAATGCCCTCTGGGGTGCAGGGTCGTACAGGTAATATATTGTTGCGTCTGGACCAGGAATTATTTTTTTTATATTGTGTACAGATGTTGACCAGATGGGGTCTGTTGCCCTGCGTCTGTCGTCGTTCTCAGCCTCCCCTGGCTGATATAAATATCTCACCTGTTTAGTAAATAAACTTGTGTCTGGTGCCGGGGTTGGTCCTGTTTTTGGCTCTGTAATTGTTTTCAATTTAATAGCATCAGCAGGTTTTGGGTGTCCTTCATTGTTCATTGCTTTTATCACATGTGGTAATCTCTTTACCCATTCAGTGTTACGGGTGTCATGCATGAGTTCCTTAGAATACTGGTAACTGAAAAGTCTTTCTGATAACTGTTTGTTAAAGTTTTCAACAATTGCCTGTGATCTGTGTACACCTGGAATGCCGCGTCTGACCAGTATGCCATGCTTTGCAAATAACTGATTAACAGCACCTTTGAATTCTGATCCGTCATCAACCTGCACTAGTCTGGGGTATCTTAAAGGGCCTCTTTTATAGATACTAGATAAAGCAGTCGCAACAGTGTTAGCAGTTTTGTCAGATATGGGTTCAGCGTCTTTGTACCTTGAAGCAATGTCTACAACAGTCAGTGCATACTTGTATCGTTTCTTTCTTATTGTATCATGTGGAAGAAACAGGAGGTCCATTTGGTGCGTGTCATTTGGTGATGTGTTTTCAAAATGGGGTCTTGTTATTTTTCTTGGAGCAGGGAGATATATCTGCCAAATTGCCTGTCTCTGTAACCATTGCTTGACCTGATTGAGTGATATATCTCCGCCCACAGCGGCATGTAATTTCTGAATAGCTGTTTGCCCTTTCCAATAGCCTGATGGAGAGTAATATATTTTTGATAGTTTATTTTCGGCTGCCATTTTTTCTAGCAATGAAAACTCCTGTAAAATAAACAAATGTCATTCCCACTAGAACAAAGATTATCTCTCCATTTCTTTGTTGTGTGCTTGGTTTGTAATAGTCACTTAGTTTCGGTTTCGGGATAGACATGTCTTCACCTGTGACAATAAAATATTCCCTGATTGCTTCATCTGTATTTAAAAACGTATGTTGTGCGTGGCCTTCAAGCCTGAGTTTTTCATTGATGAAATCAAGTTTCTCAATTCTATTCTTTTCATAATCCTGTTGGGCTTGAGCAAGTTTTTCTGTTGCCTCATTGTGACGTTTCATTTCCTCTGCTGATTCTTCTCTACCCATTTTTGAAAAGAGATAGTTTGAGCCACTGAAAGCCAATGCGTTAACCATCGCTCCCCCAATCATAATAGCTATCGTCGCCATATTTATTTTATTTACATAGAAACATTTTCGGGAATAATTCCTTGCTTAACAAGAAAATCTTTTGTCGCAATAGACGCTGTGACAACTACAATTAGCTTAGCACTGTCTTCGAAATCAAGTCTACTCAAGTCTGCTGATTTCATTTTGAGTAGACTTTTCCCCAGCATAGAATAAGCTACTGCTAATCCACTGATTACGGCAGAGTGATACACAAGGTTCATTAAATTTTTTGAGTCATTCATTTTCTAAGGCAAGAAAAATTAAAATAATATTTTTATTTACTGCATATAAAATGGGTCAACGGCTTTGGATGTTACTGGTAATGTGGCGACTTCTGGTTTTGTTTTTGGAGTGTCTGATTTTTTGGTCACTGTACGAGTCTGTGGTTTGTATTTTTTGTATAATTGATAACCTACGTAACCAAATCCGACAACAAATCCGGCAATTATATATTTTGTTGATTGAGGGTCAGACTTAGTTGTTTGTCTCTCACTTTGATGAGGGTGTGATGGTCCTGGCTGTCCTGACGGTAGTGTCACCAATGATGTTATTGACTGTGGGTCAGTTACATGTACCTTTTGCAGTAGTTCTAACTTTCTTTGTTTGTTCAATGCAGCTACTCTCTTTCCAGCCTCAACCCTCCCTGGACTTTTAGCCTTAGTCACAGTTTGAACCTGTGTCAAAACAGGGTCGGGGTTCTGTTGTGTAGTCATCTTGTTCTCGTCCATTTTCTTCTGCAGTAAAATTTATTTTTGAGAAATCAATATGGCTCCCGGTAACAAGCAATGTTACGACAGGTGCAAGGTAATTTCCAAACTTGTAAAACATTACACATGCTAATTTACCAATTGAACTTGAAACAATAGGATTGCTTTCAAGGTCGTGTGAAAGACTGTCACTATCCACAGGTAGAAAGTGACTCACTGCTTTTGTGTATAGGCATACAAGAGATCGACTCAAATCACGAGTCATTAGTGAAGCAATGTGGTTTTCATATTTTGAATGAAGTTTTATTAGTTCGTCAGCGGTGAGAGATTCAATATCCTCTGTCATGTATTGTTTTCCGAGATAAGCCTTTGACTTGCCTGAGACAATCACAGACAAAAGACGCTGTTTCTTAGAGTCTAAATCTTTGTTTTCTACAGCGTTGATATCATTTAGAAGAAGTAATTCGTCTTGATTCATTTTATAATAAAAAATATTAATTTTAAATGACATTAATTTTGGAAACCTTTATTTTACTGAAAAAAATAAGCAGAAACCTAAAAAAACGGGGTGCGTCATTAGATGAGCGATTTGTGATCAAAAACATTGAAAAATTGACGTCGTCAAAAAAATCTGTTGTATTCTCCATACTTATATCTCTGCAGTCGTAGTCGTAGTCGTATTATGATGCAACCACACCAGACGCACTCACGTAGGGTTCTTGTAAAGAAACGTCACTCAGCTGCAACTCGTCACATGGTAAAAGGTTGCAGACCACTCTGGCGTAACAGTTCCAACAATATTTACTCTCACGATGCAATCTCAGCACAATGCATCCACACAATTAATGCATCCGCACTTCGGTACACTGTCTCTGTCTAAAAAGCATCCACAATAAATTATTCTGAAACACTGCGTCTCCCTACAATGCACACACGTGATTTTGTAATTGAATCTGGCTTTCTGTCCCTATAAGCTATCACTAGTATGAGGGACTAGCTATTTATACATGATTTGGGGGAGTAGGGGGAAAGGACCAGGAGTTAAAAATATCTAAGAGGGTCATTAGGTAAAACCACATGACCAGTTTAAAATATATGTCTCACTCTATTTCGAATATTTGTCTTCTGGTTATAGATATCGTGGCCAAAGGCCATCCTGTTTACCCACAAAACAACGGTCCCTTTCATTGACTATACTAAAAAATAAGACTTTATTTTACTATGTACAAAACATAATTAAAAATTTAAAAGAGGTTAAAAGCTAAAATATATCAGTCTAAGAATTACTTTACCATTTACTCATTTCCCTCGAGCCGATCTAACTCAGTTTCTTTAGATTGAAGATGGGCTTGCCATTTGTCTGCTCTATGCTGTAACCTACATAAGGCCTTAATGACCTTTCTCCAGCCTTTAGTTTTTGCTACCAGTGTGAGGCTTTCCATTTCTCTATTCACATCTGCTAACATTTTCTCCCTCCATGGATGAGCATTATAGCGGTTATGGGTCTCTTTCTCTACGCCTGGCTCAGACACACCGTCACCCTGGGCATCAAGTCCCAGTGGGGGGAATGGCTCAACCCGATTGGCAGTCAGGGGGAGACTTTCTATAGGTTGATTTATCTTAGCCGGAGCTGTTTTAACATCAGAGATAGAAGGAACAGCGACAAACAAGGTGTCGCCGGTCAACTGATCAGTTTCATTTTGATCTGAGGTGACTATAGCTATTGTCATCTCTATCTGTTGATTATCCTTAACTATTGACTGAGTTTCTGAAAGTGGAAGTTTTGTAGGCCGCCTGGCGGATGTAACCGTTCTAGTCCAGGCAGTTCTGTCTAGGTCTAGGTCAGGAGGATCCTGCCCATAGGTTTTATTTTCTTTAACTTCCTCTCTCTGACTGATGACCGTTTGCGCCCTACAGAGCGCAGTTCTGTAGGGTATATAATTTTGACTTCTTAACCTGTTCGCTTCTCTATAAAGAATGATTTTAGGGCATTTCTTGTATGCCGCACTGTGCGGACCTCCACAGTTTATACACTTAGGCACCGCCGTGTCGGGACAATCCGCACGGCGGTGAGTCCTGCTGCTACAACGAACACAAGTAGCGTGCCCACTTCTGCAAGTCCTTGCCGTATGACCCAACCGGCTGCAATTTGTACAATGCGCCGCCGAGGGTGCATACGGTTCGAGCGAGCAGAGTAGGGCGCCAATTTTGATTTTAGCCGGAAGGCTGGTTAGGCCTAAAAACTCTATTTTTATCGCTCTAGAGGCCGTACCGTCTCGATTGTTGAGTCGGATGACCGTGGTGTTAAGACCCTGGTTTTTTAGGGAATGGGCGATCTCCACGGGGTCCTCCGCATGGGGGACACCGTGGACAACACCCACTACCTTTGGAATTGGGATGGTGCACTCAACATGTGCACCACCTATGTTTTTTCTATTTTGAAGTTTTTTCTGTGCCCTCTCATTAGGGCAGGAGATTATCCATGTATCAAGCCCAATGGGTCTCAGGGAGATCTCGGATGGAGCCACTCCCGCAGCCCCGCAAATATGCGGTTGCTGCAAACCATGGTCGCGGATTCGAGTGGAGCCGGTCCCCAGATCCTTAAGCCGGACCGGGAACCTGCACCACTCCTCCGCGGCCACTTCGGGGGCAGCTCCACCAGCGATCCCCCCGATCCATCTTCTATTTCTGTTTTTAAAGTTTTTCTTGTTCAATACAGTTTGATATTGATCATCCCCTACGCCATCCTCCACCGCCAGGCCCCCCTCCAAGGGAGGGTCTTGCGTGTCAAGGGGAACGGCAGGGGCAGCTATTTTATTTGCATCAGTTTGTTTAGTCAGTAGATTTGTGCTATCATCAGGCAGAAAATTTGCCCGCTGACCAGCATCAACATCGTTTTTAGTTTTAGCTTGTGCCTGGGAAGCAGACAGGGAGGAAGAGGACAGCCTACGCTCCCCACGCCAATGTTGACGGGGTGATTTTGGCGAAAGAGATTTTCGCTTTTTACGCTTTTTTCTTTTGGGGGACTGACTCGAGTGAACACTACTGTTTGTACTGGTGGACGATGATATGGACCCAAAGAGGTCTTCCATCATGCCACTCATTACTCGAAAAAAGAAAGCGAAGAAAAGCTATACACCTAAACAGTGAGACCCAAAAATGGTCTCACCGTAAGGTAAAATGAGTTAATTATTATGGACTGGGGAGATAACTCTCCTATGCTGTGCCGCTTGGGTAAACTACCCAGGACAGCACTATTATGTTTAGATCTAAGTCCAAACAGTACCTAGGGTAACTGCAGTGGACTCTTCCTATCTAGATTAGACTTAGTTTAGGGTCATGAGCTAAAATCTAGTTTAAAACTTGCTATACAGTTAGCCAGATTCAAGCAGGGTATACCTTTCCTGATGTTCCGCTAGGAGTCTTTCCACACCACCCAAAGGAGCTACCAAAGGCGGCAATAGTGAAGACGCAGCGGCAATAATGATATGAGGCTGGCAGAGGCGACTGGTGTTGACTGGCTGTTATAGATGGAAAGCAGAGGCAAGCTGGAATGTAGCAGTAGTCGGTGAGCGGAGTTCTGGTTAGCACGCAGTAGGCTTCTCAAAATTTTCGCTCTTTTTTGAAATTTTGAGGCCGAATGTCGTGACTCGCAGAGGACAGCAAAGGCGTTGGTTGTAGTGGCGATGAATGGCGATAGTAGCCCTGTCGTTGGAACTAACAGTGGCAGAGATGATGGAAGCTGACAGCGTAGGAAGTCAGGAATAGCTGAGGTGTAGTGGCCGGTGACGCAGTCATACAGGCCAGTAGCAGTCTTAAAGGTGAGCAAGGAGCCGGTGAGCTGTGTTCGGCGAAAGCAGTAGAAGGCTGTGACACACGTGATTCAATAACACCCCCTTTTATACTATTACACATTTCAAAAACAATCCCACAAACTATACAACTCAACCAATCAAAAAAAAAGTAACCAAAACTCATTAATATTCATGAAAAAGAACACCCTAGATCTGTCTACAATCTTCCACTAACATCCAGGTGCCTCTCGCAAATTCCGTGCATTGCTTTTATTTGCGAAAGTGTAGCCAACTCTTTTACTACACTTTGACCTCATATCTGAGGTCAATAGAACGGTCGCGATCCTGCCCAAACCTTCCAGCCTAATGTAGGTCAAACTTTACAAGAATGTAGCGAAAATATGCGTCATTCTAGCTCAACAACAAAAATCGATCGCAATTCTCCATGCAAAAAAAATGACTCATACTAAAATATTACGTAATTCTTAACCAGAATAACTCAACTGAACACCGGATCTCTCCGATGATTAACTCACACATGCCCTAAAAAGAATAACACAATCATGAACGTAACATTTTCCTTTAGAAAAAAAAAAAAGAATGAAAAGGGCAAGTATCATGACCAAATTTACTTCGTACCTCCAGATAACATTATACTTAGTAACCATTAACCCAATGCGCAAAGGCAATCGGGCCGATTTCGGCCGCCGTTGACCCGCGTACGGTCGTGCGCTGGCCAACGGCGACATACGTCGGCCGGATGGCCTGTTGCGCATTGGGAACATTGTTACTGTTTCTGCTTCTCGATAAAAACAATTCCATGGACCGTTCAACAGGTTGACATGTGTGAAAAATGCTTACATTTTGAGAAAATATGAATTTTGCTGGTGCGGAAGCCAGTCTGACTTATTGTCACAAAGGTCACACATATGTATGTCGGTCGTCCACGTGAACCATAATGGCTCTGCCTTTCTTGTTTTTGTTGTTGCCAGAAACGCACCGTATGTGAACCCCTTATTTTTGTTTGCGGAATCTCAGTGTGTCAACTTAAAGGTTTCGGGAGTAAATTCAGGTGGGGTTTCCGGTTTAAAAATATCAACGTTTACAGGTAACAAAACACAAGAAATAAATTCCCGCAGATTAATCCATTGCCGACTGCTGCTGACGATACCGATGGGCTGGGGAAAAAAGAGAGGTTACCCTTAGACCGTACGACTCACAACGACTCTCTACGTCGCCACGCCACCTACTGCGCAGCCGGTGCCGCTGACAGTGTTGCAGAGGCCTTACGCGGCATCCGATCGCGAAAGAGAGGCCACAGGGGCGGAATTAGCAAAAGGCGGGACTCACCACCACAAACACAACCACACACTTTTCCCCCTTTTCCTATGCCCTTCCACCGCTTGCGCCTCTTCCCGCCTCCTCGATTTCTCCACCTCCCTTCCTTCTTCTCCCATTTCTTTTCCTCTCTTGCTCATCTACCGCTCACTGCTCTCCTAGGCCGCCCCCTCCCCCGCCCTCCTCCCCTTCCTCCCCTCACCCCCTCCTCCTTCGCCTGCTTTTTCATCCTCGTCCCCTCTCCCCCCTTTCTCCTCCTCTTCGCCCTCCCCATCCCTATACCTCAGCTTTTCCTACTCCCCTTCCTCTTCCTCCCCTCTCCCCCCCCCCAACCCTCCTTTAGCATCCTCTTTCTTGCCCGGTTCTCCTTCCCTCTTTTCCTCCTCCCCCCTCTCCCTCTCTCCCTCCCCCCCCTTCCCCCCTCCATCCTCTTTCCCCCGTCCCCACCCTCCTCCTCCTTCGTCCTCTTCTTCGCCCGTTTCATCTCTCTCTCTTCCTCTTCTGGCTCATCCAACCTAAAACTGTGTCTGTTCAATGCACAGTCTGTCTGCAAAGATGGCAAAGCCGACGTGATTTCAGATTTCATTCTAGATGACCTAGATGTTGTCGTGATCACCGAAACGTGGCTCCGCTCAGCTGGCGATGAACCCATCATCGCCAGCGTCACTCCGAGTGGCTACCGCCTGGCCTCTTTCCCGCGTGCTTCCAGAGGGGGTGGCATTGCCATCATCTACAGGGACTGTCTTTCTGCTCACCTCTCCTTCTCTCAGTCTCTCCCTTTTGCTCATCCTCCTTTGAATCTGTCGAGGCCGTAGCAACACTCCCTGGCCAGTCCCTCATCTTCTCATGTATCTATCGCCCCCCTCCAAGCTCTCAAAACAAACTCACAAACTCCATGTTCCTCACCGAGTTCGACCTCCTCCTCGACCACTACAGCACACGACCCGGAAAACACATCCTTCTTGGCGACTTTAACTTCCACTTCGACAAACCCGACCACCCTGACACAAAACGCCTTTGCACGTCACTTTCAAACCACAATCTTACACAACACATCACTAAACCCACCCACCGACTCGGCCACACCCTCGACTGGATCATCACCCACACCTCCGATCAACTCTTCCTCGACTCTGACACCTCTTATGTGCTTCCATCCGACCACCTCGCTATTCTCATCGACCTCAACCTACCTCCCCCGAAAAAAACCCAAGCTCTTTGTCTCTCGTCGCAAACTAAAATCTGTCAACCGAGAGAACTTCTTCGACGAAGCTGTCGACCTTCTCTTGGACCCCGCCCCCTCTCCCGATCTTGCATCCCATTTCGATTCCTCCCTTCGAAAACTTCTAGACACCCATGCCCCTGTCACCACCTGCTCCATACCCAACCGACTCCCCTCCCCCTGGCTCACTGACGACATAGCTGAGGCCAAGCGCGAGCGTCGACAAGCGGAACGCCGCTGGCGATCATCTGGCCTCACCGTTCACAGAGAGATCTTCCAAACCACCAGATCCAAAGTGTGCAGAATGATCTACGACTCCAAACGTAGACACCTTCAAAACAAAATCCTGGAATCCACTTCTTCCAAAACCCTCTACGCCACCATGAACACATTCCTAGGCACTTCTAAAGACTCTCCTCTTCCTAACACACACAGCAAAGAAGAACTTCCGTCCGCTTTCTCCTCCTATTTCTCCGACAAAATCCAAACTCTGCGCAACACACTCGACACTCTGCCTTCTCCTCCTTGCCTTCCCGACCCCCCCTTTTCCGGCACTCCCCTCTCGTCCTTCCGCCCCGTCTCTCAGGATGAAGTCCTCAAGACTATAAAGTCCATGCCTTTCAAAACCTGCGAACTAGACCCCCTCCCAGCTTCTCTCTACCGGGACGGCCTCCCAAAACTTTTGCCCTTCATTACCGACATCATCAACACATCTCTGGAGAATGGCTCCGTCCCCGATATCTTCAAGTCCGCCATCGTCCGTCCTCTCCTCAAAAAACACAACCTCGACCCAAACGAACTCAAGAACTACCGCCCAGTCTCCAATCTCTCTTTCCTGTCCAAGTTTCTTGAGAAGGTTGCGGGGCGATTTGTGATCGGTGAATAGAAAAAAGAAATCGTTGTGTCGTCTCCCCTTCGCCCATCTAACTGTCCCATTTTACTTTCAGTGACGGACCAGGTGTACGTGCTCGTGCCGCAGGCCAGTGGGCGAACGCTTGCCTTGCTGACCGACGCCGGTGTTCACGTCATGGTCAACATAGCCCTGTGTAAACGCGATGCAGCGGGCACAGTCGACTAAGACACGTGGCTTATAAACTGGCCAACGGTTTCAACCCGCCTTCATTAACCCCTTCACTGCCGAGAAAACGTAAACGCGACCCAACCGCACGAGACATAGATCCTCATGAGCCCCCGCGACTGCGGGGGCTCATGAGGACCTATGCCTCTTTGATCAGAACAGTTGGTATTCAGGTATCTTGGGCGGTTGTAGCTTATAGTCGTTGAATGAACACAAATTTGAGAAACAACCCCACTCACTGCCGAGAAAACGTGAACGCGACCCAACCGCAAGAGACATAGATCCTCATGAGCCCCCGCGACTTCGGGGGTTCGTGTATGCCTTTTGCTGAGAAGAGTTTGTATTCATATATCTTGTGCGGTTGTTGATTTTTGGTCGTTGAATGAGCACAGTTTTCAACAGGCGCCAAGCTAATCTGGCACTACCCTTGAATTACCATGGTCGACCCATCTCCTGCTGTAGTGCGTCAGGGCTGCATGCGTTAATAAAACTCCAGTGGTGTTACCAAGGACTTGTTTACTTATTGTTTATTTTCTTGCATCTTACAAGCTTGACAGTCAACCGTTTGGTCTTAACTGCCAGTGGACTCAGACTGTGTTTTTAAAATCGGTGTACATTTGACGCCAAAGACACCAACCTGCTATATAAAGGAACGTGTAGACAAAGTGGTTTCAGCAAGAAGCTCATGACGATCGTGCAGTTGTGTTGTGTTCAGTGTTGTCAGTTGTGTTCAGTGTTTTCGAATAATAATTGCATTTCCGCGCATATTTTAGGTTTACGAATTTGAAACTGCTGTATCAATAAGAAAATATATGAATTGTACTCTTTAAAATAGTATCATAAGTAAGTTTTAAAAATCCTATTTAAAACATACCTGTATATATATATTTATATTTGGTTTTGATTCAGTTAAATCTTCAGAGTTGGAAGAAGCACTGTAGAGCAGATTTTCAACTGCCGCGTCCTGATCGAGAAACATCTGCAGCATCAGCGCGAACTCTACCACAACTTCATTGATTTCAGGAAAGCATTTGATCGCGTCTGGCACGACGGACTCTGGCAAGTCATGAGATCGTTCAACATAGAGGAGGGACTGATCCAAATGATAGAAGCGCTTTACAAGAACGCCTGCAGCGCGGTTCTACTTAACAATCAGTCAGGCGAGTTCTTCAGGACGACGATCGGTGTCCGTCAAGGATGCCTGCTCTCTCCTGTCCTTTTCAACATATTCCTGGAGAAGATCATGCAGGAAACCCTCCACGACCAGCATACTTCAATCTCTATTGGTGGCAGATCCCTGTGCAATCTTCGATTCGCAGACGATATTGACCTCATGGCAGGCAGCAATAGTGAGCTGCAAAACCTGACAGACAAACTTTCAAGTAGCGCAGGGTCTTATGGCATGGAGATCAGTACGGATAAAAGCAAAGTGATGATCAACACCACAAGCGACAGCAGCAGCAACATTCACATGAACGGCCAGAAGCTAGAAGAGGTCAATAGCTTCAAGTACTTGGGAGCCACCCTGTCCAAAGACGGTAGTTGCGTAGCAGAGATCCGTATCAGGATAGGTACAGCAACATCCGCAATGGCCAGGCTGGACAGGATATGGCGAAGTAACTCCATCAGCTTCACCATCAAGTACAGGCTTTACAAGTCCCTCGTAGTGTCTATTCTACTCTACGGCTGTGAGACTTGGACACTGCTTGCAGACTCAGAAAAGAAAATCCAGGCCTTTGAGAACAAGTGCCTGAGGAAGTTGCTCCGCATCTCGTACCGCGAGCACAAAACCAACGAATATGTACGGAGCATCGTCACCTCCCTGGTGGGCCCACATGAACCTCTTCTGGCAACCGTGAAACGGCGCAAGCTTGCTTGGTTTGGCCACGTGACCCGACACAACACCTTGTCCAAGACTATCCTCCAAGGCACTCTCGAAGGAAGTCGTCGGCGAGGTCGTCAGAGAAAGAGTTGGGTCGCAAACATAAAAGAATGGACCGAACTCAAGATGCCAGACTTGCTTGCCACCGCCCAAAATAGAACTCAGTGGAGAGCACTGTCTGTTGCTGCTGCCTTTCAGTCCCCCCAACGCCCAGTTCGGGCAAGGGACTGATGATGATGATGATGAAATCTACGATGATGAAACGGAATTGCGACGCCGCATTACAGACTTACCTTTGGTCACTTATCCGCTTCTTTGCAACAGCACAGGACGGTCCGGAGACTATCGTTTCTTGGTCACAGAGCGCTTCCGGCGACTAAAAATAATGCGGAGTTGCGACAGTCTTATCGGTCACATTCATTTGCGACGGTCGCATTATGGTCACAGTTATGTCTTATTTGTGACGGCTACTAGACAGTCACAGTAAGGACTCAAAGAGACCGTCGCAGGATGATAGCATTACGGTTTCATTGTGACCCCACCCTTTTTCCCACCCTTCTGTGTTCCTCAAATAGTATTTGCATGCGTAAAATTATTACAAGAGTCTAGCCTGAGTCAGACATTAGGCATTCTGATATAAAGAGGCCCACTGTTAAATGCATTACAATGACTACTTGGGCACATTGTCGACTTAGTCTGACAGATACTGTCACGAAAAGAGGAATCTGAAGCAGAATGTAAAAAATCAATAATAAAAATGTAAATATGACAAATTGTGTTTAATTATTCTTGATCATTTATAACAGTGAATATATACTTTCTATTCTCGACATGTCTTTTACACTCAATGAGATTCAGGTTTTGTATCACATTGCAATATCATGGCTCTAAAAAAAAAAAGCTTAGACCCGCATGGCTTTGGCTCTGACTTTCATCATTTATAGTCAGTAGTTCAATGTACTGCTGTCAATTGTTTGGAAGGTGCTGCTTTAATGTTCCTATACGATCTAATAGATTGACTTTCAAAAAAGCGCAAGAATGCAACAAGACAGCTGCAGTTCACAGTTATAAACAAGATGGCGAAGAAATTAAAATTCTGGAAGATATTGCATCTAACTTGTTAAAACCAATCCATTAATTAATTAAAATTCTGGAAGATATTGCATCTAACTTGTTAAAACCAATCCATTAATTAATTAAAATTCTGGAAGATATTGCATCTAACTTGTTAAAACAATCCATTAATGAATTAACATTCTGGAAGATATTGCATCTAACTTGTTAAAACCAATCCATTAATTAATTAAAATTCTGGAAGATATTGCATCTAACTTGTTAAAACCAATCCATTAATTAATTAAAATTCTGGAAGATATTGCATCTAACTTGTTAAAACCAATCCATTAATTAATTAAAATTCTGGAAGATATTGCATCTAACTTGTTAAAACCAATCCATTAATTAATTAAAATTCTGGAAGATATTGCATCTAACTTGTTAAAACCAATCCATTAATTAATTAAAATTCTGAAGATATTGCATCTAACTTGTTAAAACCAATCCATTAATTAATTAAAATTCTGGAAGATATTGCATCTAACTTGTTAAAACCAATCCATTTTGGGGGATCTTGTAGTTTAGGAAAGTAAAGCAGCACCTTCGAATGAGGCGGACCGAGCCAGAGCCAGGTGGATCCGAGCATTTGTTGTTGTTTGTTCTTGTTTGCTGAGCCATTTTATAAGACCTGATTTTATAGAATGACATCTTTGAATACAAGAGGAGACTTTCAGATGTCTTTAGTGTGGCACAGTTTCATTTCCCCTGGTGAGGGTTTCACCAAAAAGAAAAACAGCAATCTGGAATGGGTCGCACTGTGTCATTCAGTACAAATGTAAACGTTAAAAGTGGATGAAGCACCTAGTGAAAAGAGGGGGATAGGGGTGGGGTGGGGCGGGGGGGGAGGAGAGGGGGGTGGCCGCGGGGGGTGGGGGTGAGGGGAGGGGGTGGCCGCGGGGGGTGGTGGTATATGGAGGATAGGTCTGGCTCTCTGACTACTACCTGCTCCAAATTGTTTTCCTTCTATTATGAGAATACTGAACAACACTCCGACGTTTCTCTCCGCAACAAATATGTGCTATTGCCATGCGCAAAATGATATGCGCAGTAAGATAAGGTTAAATACTTTATTTGTTTCCTGCAAAGAAATAATCTTTACTGGAGAAGTTGAAAAGGTACAAGGCTAGCAAAAAAATTCCATCCAATGTTTCTTCAAGCTATGTGTATCCAGAATATTAAGTGAATATGACAAAAATCTAACACGGCCATTGACAAAAATCTAACACAAACCCATTGCGGACCGTCGGGGGTTCTTTCTCCGGGTACTCCGGTTCTTCCACCCCCCACTTTGGTACCGGTCTCAGGCCACTTTACAAATTTCAAATACAAGCGATCAAAAATCTCTGTAACTTCAGTAGCTGACTGGCCCTTCGTTTGTCTTGTACTGTGTTTGTCTTAAATGGCGTAAATCCGTGTCTGTTTCGTAAGTGTGTGTGTTGGGTTTCAGGCGCGGCGCTTTGAGTCGATTTCCCCAAAATTGAGAAAAAGCGCCTATATAATAACGGTATTATTATTATTATTATTATTATTATTATTATTATTGACAAAAATCTAACACAAACCCATTGACAAAAATCTAACACAAACCTAGTGTGGGTCAACCGACTTTCTGTAAACGGTCTTCCACCTCTTCAACGAGACATCCCATTCAGTGCAATTATGCTCAGAGGCTCTCTTAGCCCATTCAGCCCCGACGCACTACAGCAGGAGATGGATCGACCATGATAATTTAAGGGTAGTGCCAGATTAGCTTGGCGCCTGTCGGCACCAAGCTAATCGGGCACTATCCTTGAATTATCATGGTCGATCCATCTCCTGCAACTGGTGCATAGTTCACAGACAACGCCTCAAAAATTGTGAAAATACGGTAGTGGTAGTTTAATGAGTGAGGCATCTTTTACATGAAACATGTTCCCAATGTACAAGCTTGTACGTACACAATTATCGTGTTTACACGCTTACGCGCGCGCGCACGCATATACACACACACACACGCCCACACACACCACAACACACGCACACTGAACTAATAGTGAACACGTGAACATGCGCGGCGCCACACAAAACATCGAGTACTGGATGTTGTGACCCAGAAACAAGAGGGAGGGAGTAACTAAGGACAAGGTCACCAGGCCAGCACTGCGGCTCCAGTCTTTTGACCCGCGTGTGTTTCGCAGTCTTCAGTTCAGGGCATCTTCAGGAACCTTTAAGTCAGCGTTTGACGTGAGTAACAATTGTAACGAGAGTAACAAATAGTGCAAATATTAGAGAGAGAGAGAGAGAGAGAGAGAGAGAGAGAGAGAGAGAGAGAGAGAGAGAGAGAGTGAGGGGGGTGGGGTGGGGGGGGGGGATTTTTAAGAAACGTAGAAACGTAAATGCTTAGCCTGCTGGAAACTCTGTGAGCACTGACACGCAAAGGGGGAATTGCCGGTGTAAGTTAGACGAGCAAGAGCGAGCGAGCGAGAGAGAGAGAGAGAGAGAGAGAGAGAGAGAGAGAGAGAGAGAGAGAGAGAGAGAGAGAGAGAGAGAGAGAGAGAACAATGAACAATGAACCTTTATTTTCCAACGGTAGAAGTTATTGGTAACAGGACCAGTTTTCAAACTTGCCGTTGCTACATCTACTACATAAGTGACATAGACATGTAAACATACACATACCACACACTGCTGCATGCACTGCTGCATTCGCTCACGCACGCACGCACGCACCACGCACATACACACACACATACCCACACACGCACTCAGGTACGCACGCATGCACATCGCAACCCGCGCATGCACGCACGCACACACACACACACACACATGTACACCGCAATTCAGTACGCATGCACACACGCACGAACACTCTCTCACACACACACACACACACACACACACACACACACACACACACATACACACGCACGCACTCAGGCACATACGCACAAAAACAAACACACGCTCTCGGACACGCACTCCAAACATACCTACCCGCATACGCGTAGGCACAAAAATATAAAATGAGTAAAAATACAAAGTAAAGCAATAAACAAAGAGTGATTCCCCTTGGTTTGTGTACAATTCTGCCAGCGCTAGCCTCACCTATCTGGTTTGTGAGTATCTATAACTCGAGGCAAATTTGTATCGTTACTGTGACATTGTTGTGTAATGTTCTGTGCATCTACTGTGGGAAATCAGGGTATTTACCCGACCACATATAGTAATGCACCTTCGTGTTTGTGTAGGCATGTTTCTCCTGCCTACTTCCGAAGTTCCGGAGAAAGACATGGGTTATAGGTGAGACCTGATGCATCCTTTGAGGGATGTAGATGATCGTCTTGTTCTATACCTGCGTATTTCTCTGTGGGCTGGCGAATGGGTGCCTGATAGGCGGGGGCAGGGGATCTAACTGTTTGTCTGTCAAGCGCTGAGTGATTCCCCTTGGTTTGTGTACAATTCTGCCAGCGCTAGCCTCACCTATCTGGTTTGCGAATAAACAAAGAATCATTAAGTACATTAAAGTTCATACAGCAAGGGCAAATATAAATGCAGGTGCTATCTCTCCCCCCCCCCCCCTCTCTCTCTCTCTCTCTCACGCCGACACACACACACATACACACACACACAGCATGCACCCACGCGCGCGCACACACACACACACACACACACACACACACAGAGTCACACATACAGTACACACACACACACACACACACATACGCGAGCGCGCGCCCAACATATCGAGCACACACATATGAAGGCAAAAACATTATACACAGTACATGCAGTATTGAAAGGTACTCTTTGGCATTCAAATATTATGGTACGGCTATGGGAAAAAGGGACTCTCTCTCTCTCTCTCTCTCTCTCTCTCTCTCTCTCTCTCTCTCGCACACATACACACACATACACACACACATACACACACACACACACACACACACACACAAACTCACACACACGCACATGTACACATCTGAACACACGTGCAAGTTATCCCAATACTGTAATGATTTGATTACGTCAGAGATTCTAGGTGTTTGAAGAGGCTGTCCCTATATGAGGTGAGCGTCTTTGCGTTTCTAATTTCTGCAGGAATAGAATTCCAGAATGAACTTCCCGAGAATGACAAGCTGGTTTTGAATAAATCAATACGCGGCAGGGGTACTTTGAATTGTCCATGTCTAGAAGCTACAGATGTCCGTTCTGAGAAAAAAGAACTCAAGTACAGTGGACATGATTGCTTGTACAGCTTGTACATCAATACACCTTTATTGAACTGAAAGTGCTGGGATAGAGGGGGAATTTTTAAAGTTTTAAGCTTTTCGTCAGTTGAGAGTTCGGGATCGGGAAATATAAGCTTAGCAGCTCTCCTATGTAGGGAGTTCAGCCTCTTCAAATGTACATCACTAGAACCATCCCACACTGTTGATGCATAGTCTATGTGCGACTTGCCATGAGCATTGTAGAAAAGAAGACACGTATCTGTGTCAGTAATTGTTTTCAATTTTGACAACATATACAGGCTTCTGGAAACCCTTTTGCACACATTATTAATATGCAGTTGCCATTTAAGCTGATCATCTATAGTGACCCCCTAGAGGCGGTGGTGTGATACTTGCTCAATTGAGAGAGAGAGAGAGAGAGAGAGAGAGAGAGAGAGAGAGAGAGAGAGAGAGAGAGAGAGAGAGAGAGAGAGAGAGAGAGAGAGAGAGAGAGAGAGAGAGAGAGAATTGAATTGAATTGAAACTTTATTTTCTAAGGATGAAGACAGTAGGCACGCAGGCCTTTTTACACGTCTGTCCTTAATAACATTTAAAATAAATATAACAGCAGAAAAGATAACATGACAAATAAATAAAAATAAAAATAAGAGAGGATAATAATAATAATAATAATAAATAAGAGAGAGAGAGAGAGAGAGAGAGAGAGAGAGAGAGAGAGAGAGAGAGAGAGAGAGAGAGAGAGAGAGAGAGAGAGAGAGAATGACAATGAAAGTGATTCTTTATTTTACAACGGTGAAAGTTTTGGCTGGCACAACCATTTTTCGAACTTGCCTTTGCTAATATAATCTACAAATAATGCACAAAGCGTACAAATATTATATTGTAAAAAAAAAAAAATAGTGATATATGATATAAAAACAAAGCAAAACAAATCAACAACAACAACAAAAACGTGCATACACACACGCGCAAACACACACAAACACAAACACACAGAGTAATATAGGGTCGCAGTGAAAGTATTAAGATTGATGACGTGACGTAATAAAAATACTGGCTCTAAAATACGAAAGGGGTGTTGATGTTGTAACTTTCCTAGGCAAAGTGTTCCACAGGCTATGGCCTGAGAACGCTAAACTTGTCTTGTAGAAATCGATTCTAGGTCGTGGTACAATAATGAATTGCCTTGATTTTGAGTACGTTGGTGATGGAAAGGAAAATAGTTTCTTAATATAATCAGGCGTTTTGCTATTCAATGTTTTGAATGTTTAAGAATGTAGATGATCGTCTTGTTCTATACCTGCGTATTTATCTGTGGGCTGGCGAATGGGTGCCTGATAGGCGGGGGCAGGGGATCTAACTGTTTGTCTGTCAAGCGCTGAGTGATTCCCCTTGATTTGTGTAAAATGTTTTGAACATAATTATTCCCTTATTGTACATTAAATGATTTTTCAAGGGAAGAATCTCTAAGCTTTTCAATTTATTATCGGTAGTTGAGTTAAGGTCAGGTAGGATAAGTTTTGCGGCTCTACGATGAAGAGAGTTCAGTCTCTTTAACTGGACCTAGCTTGCTCCATGCCACACTGTAGAAGCATAGTCGATATGTGACCCGATCATTTAAACTGGTTATCTACAGTAACACCGAGAAGACGATGTTCTGTTACTTGACTGATGGGTTTTCCTTGAAGAGACAAGCTGAGTGAGAGAGAGCCGAGCTGGTGCTTTTGACGGGTACATAATACCATACATTCAGTATTCGCTGGGTTTAGGATCATGGAATTGTTACTACACCAGCTGTCAATGTCTTGTAGTGCGTTTTGTAGGCGTGTATCAATAATAGATAAATCCTCGTCGGGCGTGTGTATTGCAGCATCATCCGCGAAAATATCGCATGAAACATTATGATCGCTAATTGTGAGCGGAAGGTCGTTAATGAACAAACAAAATAGAAGAGGGCCTAAAATAAAGCCCTGGGGCACGCCATGCTTGACTAAGCGGTGATTAGAATATGTACCATTACGATTTGTTAATTGGGTTTAACGCCGAGCAGGCGACTAAGGCCATCTCACCGCGGTGTTCCATTAAGAAGGACTTTTTGTCATCTGTCATCCAAGTAGGATTTGAAGAACGTGGCAGCGCTGTTGGTGTATAATGAGATTTTCTTAATCAGTATATCATAGTTTACTAATTCAAAAGCTTTACGGAAGTCTAAAAAGACTACACCTGTTAGTTTGGATTCATTGATAGATGCTAACCAGGTGTCTGTCATCCTAATCAGCGCGGTATGGCAGGAATGGTTTGGTCTGAAACCTGACTGCCAGAAATGGATAAGCTTTCGGTTTTCTAAATATTTAGATATATGTTTATGAATATGCCTCTCTAAAGGCTTTGACAAAACTGGCAGTAATGAAAATTTCACTTAGATCTTTTGATTTTGATTTTGCATCTTTAAATGCATCCGGAAAACAGTTTTGTTTTATACAGAGATTGTAGATGTACGTGAGACTCTCAATGATATGGAAGAGATTTTTTGAGTATCTTTGAGCCGATCTCATCAGGCCCGGATGACTTTATTTTCGATCGAGGTAATTAATCTGCCCACTTCATGAACCGCTATAGGCGGTATGATGAAAGGTTCGTTGTTTTTATTTTTTCTGGTTACAGTAGTCTAGTAGTTTATCTGGACAAATATACTCATGTGAGTTATTTCCCAGTGGCATTTGTGATTCCGCCACAGAGACAAAATGGTCGTTAGAACTGTTTGCAGTGAGGTGGGGTGGCAAAGACGCACGACTTTTATTTGTACCTTTGGTTACTAAATTTATGACACGCCATACAGTGGAGGAGTCTTTACTTTGCTTACCTTACTGAAGAGATATTTTCTTGCTTCTAAAACCATTGATTTTACGCGATTACGCTGTGTTTTGTATTCAGCAAAACGCTTCGTATTTTTTAGCTCGGCCCTGTGTTCCATAGCCTCTATCAGATCCGCAGCTAGCCAGGGTGGTAAGGCGGCGTACTTAACTCTCTTTTGCCTCAGCACACCGAGAAAGACGCCGTAACAGGTGTCTAATGCTTTGTTCGGGTCACTATCGTTATACACGTCCGTGAGCTGTGCTCCAGCTAAATCAGTCAAAAGAGCAATTTCATTAAAGTTTTTAAATGATCTATAAGTGATGCACGTGTGACCTTGCTTTTTCAGTTTTGGAAGTTTTGACAGCCATATGCAGCTAACTGGATAGTGTTCGCTTACACTCAGACTATCAACTTGAGTGTTGCTAATTGCGAGAGGTTTGTTGGTATAGATATGGTCTATAATAGTGGCTGATGTTGGCGTAATTCTGGTGGGGGATGTCACCATTTGTTGGAGACCGACAAAGGTAGTAGTGCACTCCCATGATGGATGAGGTTTAAGAAAGTCAATATTAAAATCTCCAAGAAGCAGAACATCTTTGGTCTGAATGTCTGTTTTATCGATCATGTGTAAAAAGCTATCGTGGTGGCTGCAGGATTTCGATACAGAAACCCGACAAGTAAAGAAGGGGATTTAGAGTGTTTGATTTCTACTCACATTATACATCAGCCGTTTCTAGGTCTTGACTCCTGCGGGTTATGTGTAGAATTGATTGATGGATGTACACCGCTACACCTGTCTCACCCTGGACTGACGGATCTCTCCTAATAATAGAATAATTTGGGATGGTAATGGCTTCATTACTGATGTGGAAGGCCAACCGAGTTTCAGTTAAACCAAATAGGTGAAAATAGTCGGGGGAATTAACATAAACACAGACATCTTGAACTTTGTTTGCTAGGTGGTAGACATTGAGCTTGTCCATTTTTCGATGGTCCGCGCACGGCTTTACAATGTTTAAAGTAAAGAACCAGGTAACAAAATATCAACACAAAGTACAAAAGCAAAAACTAGAAAACGAATACACATACAAGTAAATATCAACAGAGGAAAACACACAACTAAAATAAAATTAAACACGGTAAGTAGTAGGCCTAAACTGAACGGTTAACTTCAAGAACCGTGTGATGTAGCATCCCCGAAATAAAAATGGAAGTAAAAGTATAATAGCTACAAGTACAAAATCTAAGAACAAGACAATAGTTAATGTCAGAGTTTACGTGAAATGAAGTCCATATGCTCTTAAAACACACTTGAGAGCACATAAGCAGTGCGTGTCAATTAACCCTTTGCGTGTCGGTAGCGGTTTTAGTCGCGATGATTCCTATCATCGCGACTAAAACCGCTTCCGACACGCAAAGGCAGTGAATTTCTCTACGACCGTGACTTTGGAGGACTTGTTGAAGGTTACAAAGTAAAGTAGGTTATAGCACTGTCAGGGGAGAGAAATGTGCATGATCGACCAGTGATCATAGATCTACTGTGGCCAAAGCACAAAAAAAAAAAGAGATAGAAAAGAGAGGGGGTGCTAAGAAAGTGACTGAAAGCAATGCATATGGAAGCCCCCCCAAAGGGGGGCGTATCACATACCCACTGTTCCAGCCACTCAGTGCATTGAAATTTAAATCTAGGTCCCTCCAAGGGGTTCCAGATATTTAGCCGGTGTGGACAGCTGTTTCGGTCTTGGCGACCTTTTCAGCACACCATCGGCAATACTGGAGGAGGCAGGAAATTCTGCCTACCTGCAATGACAACCACATTTGACTGTGGTGTCTGCAGGGGCATACATTCCATGCCACCACCTAGAGTTAAATTTCCATGCACCCTAAAAGAGAACCTACTAAAAAGGGGGAAGGGGTTGCAGTCGATATTGTAGTAATAAATGAAAAGAAAAGGGGAGACTGCCAGTGCTAATATTTTAGGAAGGTTACAAAGTAAAGTAGGTTATAGCACTGTCAGGGGAGAGAAATGTGCATGATCGACCAGTGATCATAGATCGACTGTGGCCAAAGCACAAAAAAAAAAAAAGAGATAGGAAAGAGAGGGGGTGCTAAGAAAGTGACTGAAAGCAATGCATATGGAAGCCCCACCCCCCCCCCAAATTTCCATGCACTGAGTGGCTGGAACAGTGGATATGAGATACGCCCCCCTTTGGGGGGGGGGGGGGGCTTCCATATGCATTGCTTTCAGTCACTTTCTTAGCACCCCCTCTCTTTCCTATCTCTTTTTTTTTTTTTTTTTTTTTGTTGTGCTTTGGCCACAGTAGATCTATGATCACTGGTCGATCATGCACATTTCTCTCCCCTGACAGTGCTATAACCTACTTTACTTTGTAACCTTCCTAAAATATTAGCACTGGCAGTCTCCCCTTTTCTTTTCATTTTTTGGAGGATTTGCTTAGTATAGGTGAGTCAGTGATGATGTGTGCGTGCGTGCGCGGCGCACTCGTGTGTGTGGAAGCCTGAGTGTTTGTGCGCGCGCATTTTGTTTACGCGTAATTGGTACTATTACAATTAGTGCCTTGTGTTTGTAGAGTTGCAACGGCGAGCGTGAAAACTAGCAGATGTGCTAATTACTTTTTCGATTAGAAATAGATTTGCGTCTCTCTCTCACTAGTCTCACGCACACAACATTGACTAACACAACCCGTTTGAAAACAAGGTCAGCTCGCTGTTGTATACGGCTGCTGTTTGCATTTGTGTGTTATTCTGTGACCTTTAACATATGACTCTGTGCCAGTACAGTGCAATATCATATATACCAGCACTGACACACTTGTTTGCTTGCACCTGAATGCACTTGATTGCAGTGCAAAAGTACCCATGTTTAAGGCTCTTTCTATTCCAGCCATCCCGGCTGGGGGAAATGGATTGATCATGATAGCCAAACTGAGGTTAGTGACGGTTTAGCTTGGCGCCGCAGGCCAAGGTAAACAGGCACTAACCTTTGGATATCATGACAGATGTACAGCTGTATTCATAGCTAAATTATGACAGTATTCTACAAGGTAAGTGCACCTGTTGGTTTTGGAAATGAAGGACATTGCTTTACTGAATGAAAAGGTCGCCACTGACAGACAACACATTCGTGTTAGCAAATAAAACGGCTGACTCACAAGTCGAAGCGACACTGACAACAGTACAGTTCACAAAGTTTAGAGGTAGGAATTATTTGTCTGTCGTCTCGTCTGTCTGACTTCCTCTGTCTAGAGATGATCACTGCTACAGAGTTTATCCATAAATCAAACAGGCAAAGACTCTAAAACCGCGTCGCTATATGAGGCTGCTGACTCAAGCGCTCTCGGCCTGAATAAAACGTGTCGCCAACTAGCACAGGCACTCCCAGCGGCTGGGCGCGTCTACTGGCAGCGCTTACACAGTGCGTATTATGTCGAACACAATTCAGGTCATTTCAATTTAGAAAACTTTATTTATTCCTTAAAGGAGAAATTGCCAATTTATCATTTTTTAATAACTTGATTTTGAACCTCATCCGTCCAAGTAAAACATGGAAACAAAGTGGGGTCAGTAAGAAGCATAGATCTACATGAGCCCGGCCCGCAACCGTTCTTGCATTTGCGTATTACTCGTAGTGTCCTGGCCATTGTCCATTTCTTGTTTAAGTTATATTCCCTAGGATCAAACATCTCAACACAGGAAAACTGTCTGCAACAGATACTGCTGACAGTATGTGTATGGGTCCTTTTGTGTACTATCTTAGAGCTTGATGATGTAATTAGTACAATGCCAAATGTCGAAACTCATCGTTTGGAGGGTGTATTGTTTTTGTACCCGAGCCGCGGACTTATGGTCTGCATGGGCCTTGTTTTGAATTATATGCCTCTTTTTTTTATGAGCCTATGTCACAAGGCAGAACCCGCCAACTATCTGTGTATCGCAATACTGCAGGTCACGATGTCATCGGTGTGGTGTATACACGTGTCAGTGTACTTGATGAAAATTTTCACGAGAAAGTAGAATAAACCTTCCATACTCGCTACGCTGTCAAAAGCACAATGTGGGTTCCGAACGAATTGCTAATAATATTGTACTGGTAACGATCGTGCATACAGTAGTGCATCGATGGCTTGCGTGTTTGCGCTCGCAAACTCGACCGTGCGCCGTCCACGGTGCCTAGTTTGACCTTTGATCCTTTACCCCTCGGAAACACTCACAGTCTTCCATAATTGAAACAGAACATTGGTATTTATACCCACTTTTTGCACTGCAGTCAATTTCACATCTCACACATCGAAATCTACGTAACTGAAAGCATAATTAGAAACGACAAATGCACCATCGCAGCAGAAACACTACATCTCTGAATCGAGTGAATGAGAGACCGCATAGACAAAAAACATGTTGCGACCAGCAATGTGCAACCTTGACACACACCGTAGTTTTCACTGGATCTTTGCAACATAAAATGTGATAACTAGCTCGTAAAAATATGATAAAACAGGTTTTAAAATCTTTCGAAATCAGCAAGAGATAAATTCTACTTATGGTCATGAATTCTGAAAATCACAAGCGCTCGCGGAAAAATAAGAAAATCGACAAAGACCGTAGATTACTTACTGATTCAGCAGGAAAGCGACAAATTTTGGGTGGGCGGTCAAGACAAGCTCTTGCTTTACGCGTTGCCACATGTCCATATTCCCTTGTCCGATGTCAATTCTACTTAGGGGTATCTTGTCTCTCTTCCTCTTTCTTCTCTTCAATTCCGAGTCTGTCATTGTCGGCGCGAGTCGATGATACTTTCTTTTCTTTTTTGCTGGTTCATCCGCCATCCTGTCTCTGATTGGTTATTAGTATGCAGATGACCTAGGTCGTATAGAACAGTTATGACGTCGGCTACCATCGCCTATCAGAAGCAATTTTGTTACGTGTCCCGTCAGAAAATTCCGGTGGACCTCGTTCGCTTTGAACGGACGAAAGAAAACATTTGGTGGGACTTTTGTGGTCACTATAATATAATATAATATAATATAATATATATATATAACTAGGTGTCTAGGTGGGTATGTATACTGAAGCCCAGTAAAAGCTTTTTGCGAACTGAAGCCTTAAAAAAGGTCGGGCGTGCCCCTTTAAGCTATATGTTGTGTGAATGATTGTGAGTTGCACCTGAGGTGGCGAGTCACTTTTAACTGTACGTGGCAACATGCATTTAAAGCAATAAAACTGATTGATTGATTGATTGATTGATTGATTGATTGATTGATTGATTGATTGATTGATTGATTGATTGAAACCAGGACGAACCATTGTCTGGTTTACACTCTGCTTTTCAGTCTGAGGCTGACAAGATCTCTGGGGCTGTATGCAGGATGTCGGAGCACGAAGTGTTCAGTCAGGTACTCGAGTTCTACAACGCCGTCAGCAAAGACGCCAGCATCCACAGTCGCGTCAACACCGAACACCTCACGCAGGAACAGCTTGGCGTCTTCAACCAACTTCATGACGACATCAAGAACCGGTGAGAATGACATCATTTTAAACAGACTGAGTGTTCAGGTGGATTAATCCCTTCCATGGTTGGTTAGTTCGGGTTTAACGTCCACAGCACCGAGGTGATCATGGACGGCCCTGACGGGCAGGTTATGAGGGACAGGGAAATCTATTGCCTATGGAGTACGCCCTGAACACTGATCAACTCAGGTGCACTCCAACTGTGCCCTTCCATGCCACAGTACGCACATTTTTGCTTCTGAAATCTTGGTTCATTCAACGCCCAAAAGCCAACACCGTCCAAGAAACATGGATACAAAATTATCTCGGCATGAGGCATAGATCCTCATGAGCCCCGCTGTCGCGGGGGCTCATGAGGATCTATGTGTCTTGCATTTGGATCGTGTTTACTTTTTTTCACAGTGAAAGGGTTAACTCATTCCCACCGAACTACAGTGGGTGGGAGAGGGAGATGTAGTATGCAGGGTCCAACTGCAAGCGACTCAAATCTTCATGAGTCCCCGAGGCTGCGGAGCATCATGAGGATCTATGCCTTTTGTTGGGACCAGTCTTTATCCATGTTCCTTGGATAGCTGTGGCTTTTTTAATCGTCGAATGAAAAAAGATTTTAGAAGCAAAATATGCGGAAAGTGGCAGGGAAGAGGTGAACGGTTCATAGAAACCCTACTCTTTGCGAAAGTGAGAAGAATAATTGTGACAGTTCATGATAGTGACATGAGTGATGCATGATGATGATCATGATCATGATGATCTTGAGTATCATGATCATGACGATCCTCCTCCTCATGACACATCATTTATATCAGTGGTAACAGTTGAGACCAAGTACAAATCGTCATGGTATTTCACGGCTTTAACCCTTCATCGCCATTGAACGCAAATGTGTGTCTCCAGTCTTTTCAGTACCGCCAATATACTGCATATCTGTCCCAGACTTATGAAATGTGCCAGACGTGTACAGTTTTTAACGCAGTTTCGATTGGCAACATTCATTTTTCTGCGACCGTTAAAATAAGGGGCGATAACTTTTACAGACACTTTTCAGTTATATCAGGATTGCAGCCAACCCATATTATATGGAATAAAAATGCGTTTTGCTACAATTGAATGCCAGTGTGAGTGTATGTAAATGGTGCACATGTTTTGTTTGTTTGTACGTCGAACAGTCAGTACCGGCCGTTATTAAGGTCATACTATTATTTGACTGCGGTAAACGTTAATGCAGGTGTTTTATCTGAGACTGGTTCAACCACATACGTTAGATTTGGCATGGTGATAGTCGATGGTAATACCTGTTTAAACGTCCCAAACGGAATGACCACCTTTAAAGGTTACGGTAGCGAGAGGTCACTTGCTGTACGGCACATCACCATATACGTTAGACAAACACGTCTGAATCTTGAACATTATGGCAAATGGTTAGGTTTAACTAAGCATACAGTAAGGTTATTACATCACTTTCCTATATTTACATGCTTTAGTGATCATTTACAAACGTATAATGTCAGAAAATGCCCGTAAGTGTGATAAATAACATTTAGAAAGAAAAATAAAAATCAGCTTTCTCTGACTTAACCTTCGACACTTTACAGCCGGTGGTGACGTATATATTATTGTTGATAATATTGGTAGGCGACACCATCTCTTGTTACATAGGGTGTAAAGTGGTTATACTGTATTTAACTTGTGTGAATTTGTGTGATCTTGTATTCTTTTTTTTTTTTTTTCTTGTCCATGCTTTTTTTCTCAACCATGAAATCGATTTAGCTCAACGCTAAGCTGACGATAGTCCCTTGTTAAATAACATGTCAGTCAATCAGATTAAGCCGCTAATGCTAAGGGCAAGGTCACAGCCCAGGGGCTATATTTGTTTTCCTGTCTTTTATGTAAGATCTCAGAAAGTCATTGATTGATTTGTTTCGAATACTGTATATTGATAGGCAATAATAAAATAAAATGGCATATACAAACATTCTGACACAACCTTCCCGGTTGAAGGTCACAACTGTGGCAGCCATGCTTTATTTCAAGAGGTGTAGATCTCCCCTCAAATTTCTCTGAAACCAACGGGCAGATTCGCCTCAAACGTTAGGTGATGAGAATCTTTCATTAAGGGAAGTGTCACAGATAAGAATAATGTTGCTTCCTCTGAGGTCAAGGTCACGGTAATCACATTGACTAAACACTTGCTCTTGGTCTTAGTATTTGACATAAGTGAAACGACAGAGTAAGTCTGAATCAAATGTGACGGGTTAGTAGGAATGTTAAAAAGAGTGTGTTATATGCTGGAATGCCGTCACTATCGAAGGTCAAGGTTATTATGGTCATGTGGCTTTGTAAGTAATATATTATTGTCCCGGCAATATATTTGAAATTATCAGACTGATTTGGCTCAAACGTAAATGCATAACAGTCCAGCATGTAAGAAAGTGTTAGAATCAAAAATCGGGCTGATGTCTTTAAGGTCAAGGTCAAAGTGTCCATTCTATATTTCCTTAAGAGATATCTCCCAGACTAGTTTGTCCATTTGCTTCAAATTTGGTATGGTGTGTTATATTAATGAAAAAAGGCATTTGATGAAAGAACTATGTCACTACCGTAAAGGTCAAGGACCTAGCAACCATGTCACACTGTGTATTATTCCAGTATCTCTGAAACTTTTTATATTTTGACTGGGCATAAACCTGATTTGATGATAGTTTTGATAATGTCCCTAATGTAAGGTCAGTTCATTTCAGCTCAGTTAAGGTAGTTCAAGGTGGGATCTCTGTGCTTGAAAAGACCAATTTCTCCCGTGTTTTTGTTTGTTTTGTCGTTGTTGGTGTTGTTGTTAATTAATAATAATAATAATTACGGTATTTATAATGCGCTTATCTTATAATAATTATAACTCTAAGCGCGCACTCACAACTCGCGCACACATGCGCTCTCTTTAGACAACGACTCACGTACCACAAATAGTAAAATACATTACGACAGTCAGCTCGGGGTGGGGAGTGTGGTGATATAGTGCTAGAACTGTTGAAAGAGGTGAGTTGATATTATGTCATCACTGGACGATTTACTATGCATCTTTCATATCTTTTTCAAGTTTGTCCGTTGCAGCGATCGCTGCCTGTCTCTCTCTCTCCCCCCCCCCCCTCCCCCCTAAAACGGAGGCAATAGTTTGTGTGGTAGCCATAGCACTGTTCCTTAACACGTATAATCTGCTCATTCGTAGACCATTTTTCATTTCTGCCGTGCCAGCAAGGATTTCCGTTCCATCATTGCCCAGGACTCCAGCATGTCCTAGGTGTAGATCTACAAAAGTCTTCACAGGTGTATGTTAGCTGTTGTACACTTCCAGTCTGAACTTTCTATTCCTGTCTCATGGCTACTTGGTAAAGTAACAGGTCATCCTTGGCTATGCATTCTCTGTCTAGCCAACCATCTATAGTCGTTCTATCATCTTGTAGTAATAATATACACTGGAGTTGAGACCATTTCATGTACATACATATGTCACCACTGGTTCGAAGACTCATGCTATTGATATGCTTTCATATTTTCTTTTTGAAATTGCACATTTGTATCACCAGTCTGCAGATCAAAGTCACAAAAAGGTCAACACTGGTCAGTAAAGTCCTAGCTGAGCTTCACACCGTTGTGTCTGATTCCAACAGTTCATCATACTATATTTTTTAACAACTCACAAGGCTATAAACGAAAACACTGGTGCATTTTTAAAATAACGTTGTACAGGTGTGGAGGTCAAAGGAAGTCGTTAAACGAGAGAGCATGCTACCCCTAATTTGCCAGATGAGGTATAACCAGTATATTAAAAGTCTACCACACTGTTGTAGTCTTTCTGTTTTTTTTTTTTATTTTTTTTTTATATTTTTTTATTTTCAACATCCCAAAAACTTTTTTTAAAAAGCAAGAAAAAAAAAAGAAAGAAAAAGGACGGGCCGAAAACGATTCAGACACGATAAAACAAGTAGAGGATAAGGGTTGATAGTAAAAGGATGGAGTTGGCCTCCCTATCTCCTTAGATATTTTCATCACACAAATATCAACGAAACAATATAAGCTGACGTAGCAAATCTTTTATATGCAGTACTTTGTCCTGAATCAAGGTGATAGTCGCATCAGTGTTGCGAGATATAGTGACTGCGCAGAGATTTTAGCAAAAACTGATAGTTGTGACCTTGACCTTGAGCTTAAAGACCGGATTTTATTCACGGCGCTTTGGCTTTCTTTGGAGTATCATCGCCTTAATTTTGAATCATATCGGTCAAGTCGTTTGAGAGCAGAAGCCTGCAGTAAGTGCCAAACGAATATGGTAGCCTTGAGAATGACAACCTGATTCTAACAAACAATCTGCTTTGAGTAGCATTATCATCATCTTAAACGTAGATTAAATTGGTTCTGTGGTTCAAATTCTCGCGTGCACTTGTATTTATTTTTAAGTCCTTGTGAACTTGATCTTTATTACAGCAGCATCAATTTGTTCGTTTCCTATATTTCTATTCAAATATATAATATCATCATCACCTATTTGTAGCGAATTATTCAGTAATTTGAGAGACATGACAATCATAAGTTCGAGGAAATATGGCAGCTATGACCTTGACCTCAGAGGATGCAGCATGACACAGGTTCATAATATTCTATCTTGTAATAGAGTAAAATGTAAGCTGACAACAACGTTTCTGTTGTAATATGTAAGTCCTGTTGGTTTAATTTTTTCTGAAGAAAGATTTACGAAATACAATAAAATATATTTTTTAAAAACATGGAGCAGCAGTGACCTTGACCTACATTAGGTAATTGTACGGCAGTTTCTAGTTGTGTAATAGGACGAACTAGGACAAAATGTGTATTATGTGGCTGTAATTGTCAATCTTGTCGTGTTCCAAAATGAATGTCACATGTCATGTTAGCCGACTGAAAACAGACTGCAGGTTAAGTCAGACGTAACGGTCGAGAAACTGTACGTGTTTGGGTTCTTATATTTCTTAGACAGCTGCTAGCGTGGTAATACAACGACAAATAATAAATCAGTTGACAATAAAACACGTCTTTTATGTCTTGTGTTGCAATGGTAGTATGCCCTTATTTCCTTTGAACAGTCTTGTTGGTGCCTAGATGAATCTAGCTTGTCATTGACACCTTGTTACACCTCAGTGGCACTCGCAAAAGTGAACAAGGGTCGCCTAGGTTATATTCACGTTGGTTTTCTTAAGAATAACTGGCTCAAAGTCATTTTGGTTGCACACTGTACACAGCAACTTATTTCCTGAGGCTACAGATGAGTGATCGGCGGCCAATTTGAAATGGCGGCCATGTTTGGCCGATGTCAAATAAGAAGCGCGTTATTATATGAATACTACAGACTAGTTTCATTCTACAAAATGTGTCTCATAACACTCATACACTTTCCTTCACTGTGCTCTCAAATATGGTACGTATATTGAACGATTTCAATAGAGAGACTGGCGAAAACGTGGACCATAAATAATTAATTGTCACGCAAAACGTGTACATTTTTCCTTCTGACATCCTACTGGCTTGACAAAGAGCAATTATCTAGCTGTCCAAATATATCCTTATTTTATCGCTTGTAATAACCTCAACCGATTGGTGCCCTATATTGTTTACCACCCCGAAACTATTAAAAACATGGGGTGTGTAGGCGCCATCTTGAAAATGACGGCCATGCGTCATTGGTATTCACGTCAGCAATCGCAGTCATATTCCACTATAATCAAACTAATCAAAATCGAAAACTAAATGTTCCTAACTTTCAAATGACACTATTTAGTTGCGGTTAAAAAGCAATGGTGGTAAAGTGGTCATTCAAGAGATGACGCCACAAACCATTTTCTTAACTCATTCTACCCCAGACACACCACAGGAAGATAAGGCTCGACCATGATAGTTCAAGGGTGATGCGAGAATAGCTTGGTGCCTATGGGCGCCAAGCTATTCTGGCATCACCCTTGAACTTCATGGTCGATCTGTGTCCTGCACTGCAATGCAGTCTTCAGAGGACAACGACAAAATGTAAGGATTTCGGTGTTGGGGTAGAATGAGTTTTAACGGTTCCAAGGCAAAATCTCGATGACATCCTACTGGTTTTACCAACAGGGTATTGATGGTTAGCTGTGTCCAAACTTTGGTGCCCGTAAGTTGAATTTGCCGGATAATGCACTTTTCATGGCGGTACTGCCTTCACTACTCGGAAAGCAGAGCAGATTCAACAGGGAATAATATTCCACCAAACCAAGGAACACGGAAATGAGTAAGGACAGCAAGAAGCAAAGAACCTCATGAGCCCCCGCAACTGCGGAGGCTCATGAGGTTCTTTGCCTCTTGCAGTTGGGTGGTGTTCGCATTTTCTCCGGCAGGGAAAGGGTAAAAAAAGGGCAAGATAGTTCAAATGTAGCGTTGTGATTAATAGATGCTACCCTTGAACTATTAGTGCTTATTGGTATCAAAAGGTAGTTTGTTTGCCTAGCTCCCTTCGGCTGAAGATATTGATGAACAGAAAACAGAATGTAACGCCTTGCCTGCCGAGAAAACAAATATACAATAGATGCAAGAGACATAGATCCTCATGAGCCCACCTCCATTTGCAAAGGCTCATTCGGATCTGATTCCTGATGAAACCACTTTGTATCAATGTTTCTTGGACAGTTTGTGCTTTGCGGCGTCGAACTAACAAATATTGATTCTGAAATAGTTGTTAGTTCGACGCCACAAAGCACAAACTGTGCAAGAAACATTGATACAAAGTGGTTTCATCAGGAAGCATAGATCCTAATGAGCCTTTGTAAATGGAGGCGGGGGGGGGGGGGGGGGCTCATGAGGATCTGGCAGCGAAGTGGTTAAATTAGAAGTGTGTGGGGATCTAATGCGACACAAAAATGAATGAATGAATGAATGAACGAACGAACGAATGACTGAATGCATGCATGCATGAATGAATGAATGAATGAATGAATGAATGAATGATGTTTCAAAGACGCAGCACCGAGAAAAGCTCTGAACAATTGTTGACCCCAGCTGAATGAATGAATGAATGAATTAAAAATGACGATGCTGATTTTCCTACAGATACTTTGGGTCAGGCATTCCTATTCCGGAGAAACTGGAAGGCAAGCGTGTCCTTGACATTGGGTGCGGATCCGGGAGCCTCGTTTTTATGCTGAGCAAATTTGTGGGTCCCGATGGCTACGTGGTCGGTGTAGACTATTCCGACGGCTTGGTGAGGAGAAAATCCTTACAGTTTACATTTATGTTTGTGTTGGTCTGAAAGGTTCATAGTCACAGACCAACAAACTGGACCTTTTAGATCAGCAGCCTACTTCTGACACACGCGGCTATATGGTGGGTAAGTACATCAAATGTATGGAAAGCCACTCTCATAGTCATAATCATTCCACTTTGATGATATGTGTGAAGACGAGGACAACAACACTGTTACACATGATAAAGTTGGAAATAGCAGCCATGACTTGTATCTGTGCAAATCGAGACTACACTATTTGTCTCCTTAGATTCGCTGCGTTTCAGCGCAGCGAATCGAGGGAGGCAGCCAGTGTCAAAAGCAGCTTTCGAAGCATCACAGGACGTCTGAGGTTATCAACAAAGCAACTTCGATTTCCATATTACTGTTGACGATGGCTATGACGACGGCGATGATGATTATATGACGACGATGGCGCTGACAATGACGATAACGAATTGTAGGCCTATCTGCGTAGATCGAGACAGCCAAAGCCCACTCCGAACACCACTGGAAGCTGTGGGGGTACAAGCAGGCCAATTTTGAGTTCCACGTCGGGGACGCAGAAAAGCTGGACGTCTTTCACTGGGCACCAGAGAGCTTTGACCTCATTGTGTACGTCATGTCACACTGGTTAGCTCTATTGATCCAATCCGCATCGTGCGGAATGAATCAAGGGATTGTAATCAGCGTACGTCACACTCGCATTCATTCGTTCGCTCATTTTTAGATTTCGAATTCTAGTATCGACTGTTATTTTGTGTAACAAATATATCACACATTTAAAGGCAAAGGACCATATGTCCATATTTGTGAAAATTGACTTTTGTATTGTAATACAATGAAAAACTTTGGCGTTCTAGCCTGTTACCTCATAAAGCCCCGTGGACGAAGTTATAAAATTGTGGAGATATCCTGTAAGGTCTGCGTCACAGCTCAGGAAACGAATCGACCATGCTATTTCAAGGGCGGTGTTGGAATAGCTTGGCGCCTAAAGGCGCCAAGTTATTCCGACACCACCCCTGAAACATCATGATCGATCCATATCCTGTCATAGTGCGTCAGGGATTCATGAGATAAGCCAACCGCGCAAAACGTTACATCCTTCCCATGTAGGCCATATAATGGCTATTCAAGTTGAAATTATGCTAACAATGTCACAAGTGTTTAGTCAAACATTTTGAACACGTTATCGATACATAATCCAGTTCCTAATATTAGAAGCGGAACCGTAGAGCGCGAAGGGTGCAGTGTATTGGCCTCCAGTGAAATGACATTTTTGGTCTCTTGAGCAAATTACGTCTGTATATTGCTAATTTGAGAAAAATGTCACTTTATGATTGCCTAACAGCAGTGCTGACTAAAAGTTATATCAAACTTAACCCGTGCGATATCAGTTGACCCGCTAGCCTTGACCTCCCTCCTTAAGGGAAGAGTAGACTTTTCAAGAATAAAATGGATAAAAGTGATATTATTTTATTTCAGATAAAATTATAAATTCAAATCACTTTCTGTCTAGCACGCTGAGATAAGAAATCATATCTAAAAAAGTCTATTTGTCAGTGGCTGTTCTAACTGTCTCACGCGGAGGGGTATGCCCTAAAGTTGGTAACGCTTTGTATTCGCTTTTTGAGCAATATATTGCTGAGATTTAGTAGTTCGACATCACGGTTTATATATTTTTTAAAATATATCGATGATGGTTGATACAAGCCTCAAAGCTATTGCGTCTCAACATTTATCAGGCCATCTGGACAGTTTCATATCGGACTCCTAAATCTCATTAGCATATAATGTCTTTTAGCGGTGTAGCCCACAGGTTGCGTGTTTGTTTGATTCCAGATCCAACGGCGTTTTTGTGCTGCTGGTAGATAAAGAGCAGGCATTTGGTCATGCCTACAGTCTGCTAAAGGTATGACACTATATTAAGTTATATGTATATGTTATCTGTAGCAGTTATATGTAGATCTGATGGAGGCCAAATTAACTATTTTACCCTGAAGGCCGAAGTTTGAACTGCTGTTTGACGTTAGGCAATGATGTGCAATCATCAGTCACCAGCATCGCTTTAGTCTCGTGGGTTTTTTCCCTTTTATTTGTCGGTCTCGTCTATCGTCATTCACACCATGCGAATGCAGCAATATCAACCAATCGACCGCTGTATAGCTCCACGCTTTATTAAGACTATAAACAAAAACCGCGTGATCGCGTTCTTTAATACCATTGGCCTGACCTAGCTATTTTTTTTCGAGTAACGGTCGAGGCTGATAGAACGGCGTGGTATGGCGTTTCTAGGCTCCACAGGCGGAAGTTGGAGATCGGCGGCGCTTCCAGGTCACACATCATGCAGTCGTTTGTTTACTCGAAATTTTTATGTAGCGCGCTGCGCATACATGAAATTCATCCTGGCAACGAAACTCTGCAGTGCTCTATTGAGAATTTAAAAAAAAAAAAAAAACATTCTGTTTTCAGCCAGGTGGACAGTTTTACCTGACCGATGTGTACGCGAAAAAAGACATGCCGCCTGAGGTGCTAGAAAACAAGGAGCTGTGGTGTGAGTAACTATGCTGATTTACTCATTTTAAAAAAAAAGACTCATTAGAGACGTCCAGCGTCCGGATACGCGACTGTATACCGCGTATCCAAATGGAGCACGTCTCGAATGTGTTTATGCCCATCGACTAAACAAAGGTTATCATGCCGACGACGGCCGCAGTAGGCCCGCGCACGAATGTGCGAAGGCCGACTGCAGCCATTGACGGCCCGAAGACCTTTTGCTACTATGGCAGTCAAAGCAGGGGGCGCATCTAGTCTGACTACTCGCGGGTCAAAACGACGGGCGTATAACGAGACGTTGTCGAGTTTTCTGATTCGCACCTCATGATGCCGTCTTTGAAGGTATCATTAAGACTTTAACAGCTGTGGGAATATAGATCGGTCAGGGTAGCTCAAGGGGTGTGTGCCAGATGAGATATTGGAAGATGACAAGCGTACCCGTTACTTCAGCTCTTGAAAGAAAATAAGAAAATCAATCGTTCGTTCACGGATGAACTCCCTCATACTGTCTTTCTATTTTTGTAGTCGCAGCAACCGCAGGCGCGAAAAATGGCTTGTCTTTGACTTTGCTAATACCTTTACCGTTGAAAATAAAGTTTCATTGATTCCTTGATTTATTGATTTTCTGTCATGTCTTCAACTATTTGTCGTTCTTTCGCCAGGTGGCGGGTCGGGATCTTTGCGATGGGATAAACTGACACCGATGGTTGCAAAAGTTGGATTCACCACGCCGTATCTCACTCAAGTCTACCCCATCCGGGTCCTGCATGAACACTACAAGATCATAGCAGGTCAGCACACAGATACCATCCATCGTCACCTCAGCAATACACATAGCCGGCGTGGGGGACCGCCCGCAATACACAAGCCCGCGTGTGGGCAGTAGGGTATGACAAAACGTTACGCAACACTTGGTCGGGCTGGCCGGCTTGCGCTGATATGGCAAACGGGGTCGACCATTCGTACAGAAACCGTCCTTGATTACGATAGGAAAGAGCGCATGCGCATAAGGTCGGATGCTGCTGAGCGGCATCGGTTTTATATGTCTTGTTATTCAGGAATAGGTCTGTTACGATCGTGGTTGTGTTGTTCTGTGAGAGCATGCATGTGCTAATCGTAGGAAACGATCCGATATTTATTTGCGCTATCATGGTTACGAATCACGTACCTTTTCAGTAAGATTTTCTTTCGTTCGTGCGTAGAGCGGAATTTCGTTTTGTTATGATACGCTAATTTTAGTCCGGAAGCTTCTAGAAAAGTCGCACGGAGAAGAGCGGTCGATTGCTGTTTTGCGTAGATTAGCTGAGAATGAACCAGAACGTTCGAGCAAAATCGCGCTGTTGAATGATCTTACATGTGACGTCGAAGTGTAAGCAACAGTTTGCTACACTGTAGTAATTTTAGTTATAGTTGTTTACTGTGCGCGTGAATTTAGCAGCCCGGTCAGTGGGTATTATAAAAAGTCGTAAACGGTTTGCCATATTTTTGTGTGATATCATTACACACTGGGTGATTTGGGGCTGAAATGAGCAGCCGATTTTTTGTAGACTATTTTAGTTTATTCCAGAAAGTTCTTCTTTTATTAATATTTATGATTTCAGTTACGTGTTCCATTCTGATTGGTTGCGGTGTGTGAATTTTTCAGATTGTTCTAGAAAGTTGTTCGTCTATAAAAGATGGGGAAAAGAAGCACGTGTGTACATTGTCTTGAATTGTCAGTTTTAGAGACACACAGTTTATCGTAGATACGTGGCCCGTATAGGGTGTACATTGTGAGAGACGCAGTGTAACGGTGGTGTACGTTGTATGAGAAACTTTGTGTCGCCAGTGTGGACATTTCATTTGCAGAAGAGACTTTGTATCAGTGTTGGTGCATTTGGAAATGCATTGTGTGGAGATCGCTTCGCTGAATTAAAATATTGTTGGAACTGTTATTCCAGTATTGTCTACATCCTTAAACCACGTGTGACGGGTTGCAGCTGAATGCAGTTTATTTAAAAAGAACCTTACGTGCGTGCGTCTGGTGTGTTTATCATACTACGACTACGACTCTACCACGTAACAAGGTCAGATGCTTGATGCACACCCGCGACTCTGCCCCGCGCTGAAGCACGCAGATCATGGAATGTCTGACCCGCGGTCAAGCTATACAATAGAGAGATTTAGAACGACCAATCGCCGGACTTCGCTTCGTTTCGGTCCTACGATCCGAAACCGGCTGCGCAAACCGCTGAAGTGGCTTAGATGGCTAACGAAAGCCGTTTCGTTGATGCAAGGAAGGTAACTCTTTCCGGGCACGTACTCTACTTTTAGCGGTATCGCTACATCGGATATCGCCGCAATAGATTTCTGCCCACAGACGCAATAAAACGATAAACTATAAGAGTCATGAGCGCCTTCGCATACACAATCGAAGTGATTTCTCAATCATGCCAAATAAGTTTGTGAGATGGGGATGCGTAAACAGCGACAGTCAAAGTGAATCGACGCAGCCGGCTCGAAGCGATGTCCGCCATCTTGAAGGCTTCGTAACGAAAGCCGATGAAAGTGAGGTTCAGAAAACTGATATAAAACACATTTTATTAATACTATAGTGATAATTGTTAACAAACTACATTTCTAAAATGATCCTTCTGCATAAATTGTGTCACATCAAGGATTTTTAGTCATAATCTAGCTACGAAAGTCGTTTCGCGAAAACGGACGATTTCACGAAGATTTCCGACCGAAGTCGTCTACTGACGTTCGCAGTCTGGTGACGTCACTAACGAAACGGGCTAACGAAACGCACTTCGTTTGTCTTCTAAGTCTCCCTAATATTGCAACACTTTTGAATCCCCCGCTTCCCCACCACCACCCAACGTTGTGTAACCGTGCGTCACTACGTGTATTTGGATGTTCCAGTGGCGTATTACAGGCACTGCGGCATGTCAGTTAACGCGAACTTTGTGAATTGCTTCATCACCTCTGTTGTACCCACTCATGCATGCACAGATGCTAGCGGAAGCACTTTATATCTGTTTTCTTGTTAGCTGTACAATATTTTGTTTAGCTTGAAAGTCTCACATGCAGATTATTTAGATATATTTTCTTTATTGTTATTCTTGTTGAATGGCTTATACTTTAATGTTTTTCATGTGCGTGTTACCGAGGCAGGGTGCTCAGAGCCCTGAGCTGGCTTTGTAGCTTAGTCTTTATCAGAGCCCTGAGTCTGACCAGTAGCGTTTTGTTCTGTTACCTAGGAGGCGTGCTCAGAGCCCTGAGCTGGCCTTTGTAGCTTGGTCTTTCTCAGAGCCCTGAGTCTGACTGGCAGCGTTCATCCTGTATAACTTGAGAATGTGTTTTGTGATATTACGGTATTTGTTGATGACTACACTGAAATGTACATTTATTGTAAATGCAGCAGTATAATCGTAATAACGACAGACTACAGTACAGTGTGTCTTGTCTTTCTCAGAGCCCTGAGCCTGACCAAGAGCGTTCTCTTCTGGTCTGTTTACTTGGCAGCTTGCTCAGAGCCCTCAGCTGGCCTCAATCTCGGTTTTCTCAGAGCTCCGAGTCTGACTTGTTGCGTCCATTTTGTTTTCCTAGGTTGCGTGTTCAGAGCCCTGAGCTGGCCTTTTGTAGCTTGGTCTTTCTCAGAGCCCTGAGTCTGACCAGTAGCGTTTTATTTTGTTACCTATGCAGCGTGTTGAGATCCCTGAGCTGGCTTACATAGCTTGGTCTTACTCTCTCAGAGCCCTGAGATTGACCAGTAGCGTCCGTCCTGCTATTTAGGCAGCGTGCTCAAAGGCGGCCCTGAGTCTGACCAGTAAGGTTTTATTCTGTTACCTAGGCAGCGTGCTTAGATCCCTGAGCTGGCCTACATAGCTTGGTCTTTCTCAGGGCGCTGAGATTGACCAGTAGCGTCCATCCTGCTATTTAGGCAGCGTGCTCAAAGCCCTGAGCTGGCCTTCATAGCATGGTTTTTCTCAGAGCCCTGAGACTGACACGCAACGTTCTGTTCTGTTAACGTGGCAGCGAGCTCAGAGCCCTGAGTTGGCCAATGTCGCTTGGTCTTTCTCAGAGCCCTGAGATTGACCAGTAGCGTCCATCCTGCTACGTAAGCAGCGTGCTCAGAGCTATGAGCTGGCCTTTGTAGCTTGGTCTTTCTCATAGCCTGAGTCTGACCAGTAGCGTTTTCTTCGGTTTGCCTATGCAGCGTGCTCAGAGCCCTGAGCTGGCTTATGTAGCTTGGTCTTTCTCAGAGCCCTGAGTCTGACCAGTAGAGTTTTATTCTGTTACCTAGGCAGTGTGCTCAGAACCCTGAGCTGGTCATTGTCGCTTGGTCTTTCTCAGAGCTCTGAGATTGACCAGTATCGTCCATCCGGCTACTTAGGCAGTGTGCTCAGATCCCTGAGCTGGCCTTTTGTAGCGTGGTCTTTCTCAGAGCCCTGACCAGCAGCGTTTTGTTCAGTTACCCTGGCAGCGTGCTCAGATCCCTGAGCTGGCCTTTGTAGCATGGTCTTTCTCAGACCCCTGAGACTGACCAATAGCGTTCTGTTCTGTTAACATGGCAGCGTGCTCAGAGCCCTGAGCTGGCCAATGTCGCATGGTCTTCTCAGAGCCTTGAGCTGGCCTTTGTGGCCTGGTCTTTCTCAGAGCCCTGATTCTGACCAGTAGCGTTTTCTTCACCCATCCTGCTACGTAGGCAGCGTGCTCAGAGCCCTGAGCTGGCCTTTGTGGCCTGGTCTTTCTCAGAGCCCTGAGCTGGCCTTTGTGGCCTGGTCTTTCTCAGAGCCCTGAGCTGGCCTTTGTGGCCTGGTCTTTCTCAGAGCCCTGATTCTGACCAGTAGCGTTTTCTTCGATTACCTAGGCAGCGAGCTCAGAGCCCTGGGCTGGCCTATGTTGCTTGGTCTTTCTCAGAGCCCTGAGTATGATCAGTAGCGTTTTATTCTGTTACCTAGGCAGCGTGCTCAGAGTCCTGAAAAAGTCGTTGTATCATCATGCATGGTATTTCTCAGATCCCTGAGACTAACCAGCAGCGTTCTGTTCTGTTAACATGGCAGCATGCTCAGAGCCCTGAGCTGGCCAATGCCCCTTGATCTTGCTTAGAGCCTCCTCTTTTGAGAGGAGAAAAGTCCGACGCCGGAACCCGGTATCGAACCTTGCACCTTTAGCATTGGTGGCAGGCGCCTTTACCGCTGCGCCACGGATCGCCCCCATAGATACTATGCATGTACATCTCGACCTATATTAAACATATACACTTTTGTAGAACTGTCATGAAGTTCGCAAGCACTGTCAATCTACATGAAATGGTTTTGACTTCAACTATCAGTTTAAAATGTATTGCTTTGAGCGGAAGTATTTACACACTCTGAGTTTTTGTAAACTTGTTCTTGTTAGTTGGGGCACGTTCACGTGTACACTGAGTAAGCGCACGTTGGGCATCTTCACCAACCAAAAACTAACTTGACTGGACTTTGGAACTCTCTTCTTGTCTTTATAAGGATGCCGCAGTTAGTGCATCCTGTTATGTGAACGTGCCCCCTTACGCCCAAACATGACTGTGACATATACGCTGCGATATGTTATGCAACGCCTGTTTATGGACACACAGACTACTGTGTCTACTTGTGTTGGACTACTTGATGTTAAGAAGTACCAAACGGAGAAAGAAACACGCTTAGAAAAGACAGTTATAACACTATTTATTTTGACAGCCACCTGTTGTTGTTTTTTTTGGTCTGGATTACGTGATGTTAGGATACTGTAATAAATGTGAATGAAGCCACGTGAATGCCTTTTACGTCGAAGTGCGGAATATATATATATATATATATATATATATATATATATATATATATATATATATATATATATATATATATATATATATATATATATATATATATATATATATATATAAGGAATCAAAATACCACTATTTCATTGAAGGAAAAGACAATAAGTCCATAATTGTGAACAGAAAGATTTTCTTTGAATTAAAACGAAAGCCTTGCTTTTCAACAGAGATGGAGATACTGTCTTTTTAATTCACAAGCAGGTACGCTCTATCTTGGACAAAATATCTTTAGACAAAAGGTTCGATCCTCTCACCCCCCCCCCACCCCCCTCCAAGACAGGTAAGCGATACGCTCCTGCATATGCTAAGATTAGCCTTGTCTGTGTATGCCCACTGCTTGAGTGTTGTTCTGTGATTTTGGACCTTACGGCCTCAGGCAGCAAGATCCAAAATCGCAGAACAGCACACATGACGCGTTAACGTCAATTTCCTCGCGTTAACGTCAATATATATATATATATATATATATATATATATATATATATATATATATATATATATATATATATATATATATATATATATATATATATATATATATATATATATATATATATACGATTTTTACTCTCGTACTCTCAGAGGTGAATCGGGTGCTGTGTGCCGGTTGGCGCCTTTTCAAATTACCGGAAGGGATAAAGCGCACTGCATCACGGGTCGCGTACAAGGGCGACATTGCCGGCTACCCTACTGCTCTCCCCTGGGATGTGGATCTGACTTTCAAGGTGACTGCCGCTTGCTTCGCTTACTCACAACACTCAACTGAATGAGTCCAACAAGAGGCATAGATCCTCATGGGCCCCCGCGTGCGCGGGGGCCCATGATAATCTATGTCTCTTGCCTATTAATGTATTCTGTTGCGCTCTGGCGTTGAAAAGATTGATAGTTCTGGCTTTACAGCAAGCCTTGCCAGTGATGATAAAGCTGTCCTTCACACAGGACGTATTTGTACTCTAATGCAAAGTCAGGAAAGGGTATTATTGTGTGCTTATCTTTGTACGATTGTTTGCAGAAAGGCGAGGGTGTAGATGTGGATGGTGACCTGGCTACCATCCTTTCTTCAACCTACCTGAGCGACAGCTTCGATATTTCTGACATCAGCGCCAGCCCCACCACCAACAGAGTAACAGTTTTGCTTTTGTATCTGAACAAATATAATCACGATAAATGGTAGCCAATCAATAAATGAATAAATAATAAATACATAAATGCATACATAAATAAATAAATATGTGTAAATGTATGTATGGACGTATGAGTGAGTGAGTGAGTGAGTGAGTGAGTGAGTGAGTGAGTGAGTGAGTGAGTGAGTGAGTGAGTGAGTGAGTGAGTGAGTGAGTGAGTGGATGGAGCAAATGAATGAATGAATGAATGAATGAATGAATGAAGGGGCAGATGGACAAAATCACTTCCTCTTCTACTGTCTAACGAATACAGATGTTAAACATTACGGCCAAAGGAAGGTAGCCAAAGATCGTCAGGTCCTAAGTCACAAACCAGCTCACATCCCAATTGTATTATTTTTCAGAATCAGAATCCTTTTACCTACCTGGATCGACTGGAGGAGGAGGGCCGTCTGCCTGAGCCAATGTACACAGTGGAATAAACTGAACAATAAACTGTCGCATACCTTAGGCGGTGGGCCCAGGGCCGAGACCAGCGTGTTCGCCATGTGTATAACTATCAATGTAATGTTCTCCAGAACGAGCGACCATCTTTATGAGAGATCAATTGTCTGTAATTCTTAAACTCCCAGAACTATGTGACTTCCATTCCACAGAATTAAAGTCATTTAGCTCTGAGATTTTAAGAGTTAAAGATCATCATTTAGGTCACTGTTGCCACGAATGATTATTTTTAATGACAGGTGGCAACATAAATGATGGTCTTTCATGACAGGTGGCAGAGCACGTATGGCACGTGAAAAAAATATATTACAAAAAATCAGTTAGGTGGCTGTAGCCATAAACATGATTGTTTCAATGACAGGTGCCCACCTAATTAAAAGCTTTCAAGGTTATGCGAAACACCTGACAAGTGTATGATTGAACGAAATAAACTCAGAGAAAATAGTGTAGATATACATTCTGACATATTCTGTCTCAGTCTCTTTTCTTGTGTACTTTTCTGTCATAAGCATTTTTTAAAGTGCCTTCTATTTATAGAAGGGACTTATTAGGATGGGTCGCGGTAGGGCGGATTTAATAGCATGTCCATGATGTCAAACGACTATGCACCTGTTGCAGGAGATGGATCGACCATGATAATTCAAGGGTAGTGCCAGATTGGCTTGGCGCCGACAGGCGCCAAGCTAATCTGGCACTACCCTTGAATTATCATGGTCGACCCATCTCCTGCTGTAGTGCGTCAGGGCTGGATGGGTTAGTACATGGGAATGAAAGCGAAAAACCCCTACCCTCTCAGTCCTATCGTCCTATATGTAGATCGCACCTAAATTCCACTTTTTTTATCAATAAAAACAATAACGATTCCAAAATTACACTTAGTTGTGCTAATCTTAGCCTAAAAACAATTTATTTTTGATACTGATAAAATTCAGGCATAAATGGTTTAAAGATTTTCTAGTGAAAACGGCTTTTTTTTTTCCAGTATGACATGTTATATTTCACAAAGGCCAGTCGCCACATCAGTGATCAGTGTACAGAGTGTGACTATGCTAGTTTTGCTGGGAAGGTTTGTTTGAAGAGACACAAACAGATTCACAGATCAAGACAAGAACATGAAAGTGTAGCCTACAGAACGTAGTTGTGGTTTTCTTCAGGTTGGCGACTTGAATAGACACATACATATCCGCATAGGAACCAACACAACAACTACAAAAATGCACGTTTATAACGTACATGTGGTGTACCGGGTGTGATGTGAAATTTAATAATAATAATAATTAATAATTACGGTATTTATAATGCGCTTATCTTATAATAATTATAACTCTAAGCGTGCACTCACAACTCGCACACGCATGCGAACGCTTTAGACAATGACTCACGTACCACAAATACATTACGACGGTCAGCTTGGGGTGGGGAGTGTGGTGATGTAGTGCTAGAACTGTTGAAAGAGGTGATTTTTGAGGGCGGACTGGAAGGAGGAGAAAGAATGTTTCTGACGGAGAGAGAGTGGGAGAGTGTTCCAGGTGGATGGACCGTATACTGAGAAGGAGCGGGGGCCGAAAGTGCTAAAGTTATTCCGCTTCTTTAAAAGTTTGGGAAGACATACCATTGTGTCCACTGAGTTAATGATAGACAAAAGTCACGACAAGTAGCCTTCAGGCAGTGAGTACATGCGTAGTGAGACTATGGGTCTGAAGATACTAGCTCAACCTTATAATACATATTGATTTATACATTTTATATGGATGGTCTTTAATAGCAAGAAGCAGTGAGCCCCTGCATCTGCAAGGGCTCATGAGGATCGTTGCCTCTTGCAGATTTACAATCTGTTATCGACCTTAATAAACAAAAAAAAAGTATGGTTTGCCTTAAGTGAGCGTAAACATTATCTACAAAAAGTTAGTCGCGACCGTTTTTCCGTATTTGTCTTTGTATTTGTAGCCTGTTATATGAAATCTTAGAAGGAGATTCATCATTGTCAATTTTAGAGGTAAAGAGAAATATTAATGGATGTGAGCCATCATTATTCAAAAACATTTGCAACAGCAAAATTCTATATGTTAAAATGTATTTTGAAAGACTTTACCACATTAGATAAAGAACAAACAAACAGGACTCGGTGTGAACATGAGTATTAACCCCTTCAGTGCCAGTCGAACAACTCTGTGAAACTCTGACTTTAGGTCCGAGTTACGGATAAGTCAAACGAAAAAAACAAAATCCCTGCAGATTGGACTTCAGCGTGTTCCACAGCATAACATATTTTTCTGCCTCACTGTACTGTTCGTTTTCCGTCATGGAAGTAAACACAGTTCATTTCTACTTGTTGTCTGGTTTTCTTGTGAACCCCGCAGCACGGCCGGCAGAAAAGCGCGCGCAGCTCGTGCCTGAAGCGTGTAGACTGGCAGACAAATACGAAGAAATTCTGCACTGTTGACGCACCCAAATAGCGTGGCCAGCTAGTGCATAGCCCAGTAGAGATTGTGATAATGCCCGCCGCAGAGAAGTCTGTCACCCAGAACCCACAGTAGCAAAAAGAAAAGAAAGTTCTTAATGTGAAGCATTGTCTTTTTTTTTCTCGTGTCAACTGATTACAGATAGAGTGTAGAATTAGACCTACCTCATGGACGATAATTAACAGTGTCATTCGTCCAAGAAGAGATCCTTACGAGTCCCCACCAACTTACCTGTGAGATTTCCTCAGGTATGATACCTCTTGTGTTTGAGTGATTTTTTTCCCTTCTCCCATTTCCCCCTCTTTCAAGCTTCCACATAAATCTGTTTTGGGGAGGGAGCCTGGTCATGGCAGTGAAGGTGCTAACGCATCCTTTGAGTTTTTAACCCCACGACCGCATTTCCAAAATTTAGTTTGGAGGTATTACCTAACGACTATGTACCAGTTGCAGGAGATGGCTCGACCATGATAATTCAAGAGTACTGCTAGATTAGCCTGGCATTACCCTTGAATTATCAAGGTCGAACCATCTCCTTGTGTAGTTCTTCAGGCGAAATGGGATATACTTAAATTATATACAAACACCAAGGGCAAAATCTTTGATACTTACCGTCTGGTGTATTATAGTTCAGTTTATAATATTTTTTAGACATAGCTGACTTCACAACTTTGAATATTTGAGAGAATACTGTGCCATAACCACGAGCCAGCATGAAGAGCTTAAATACCGCATTACCGCATTTTGCAAATAATTATAATTATGTATTATTTCACTGATCACCCATGTGCCCACTCCATACAATTTCCCCTTCTTTGACACATGAACTGATAATTATATTGTATAACAAGAAAAGTAATATTTATGAATTTGCTTGATATACCTTCCTTCCCATAGTCTCTTGCAGACCGAAAAGATTCAATTTGGTTAGCTATTTGGGTTAACGCAGAGCAGGCGACTAGGGCCATCTCATCAAAGAGTACATTTACTGATCTCACGGCGGCAAAAAGATTCAATCGTGACGCTTGCCTCTGTCAAAACAAAAACGCTAAATATGCTCATACTGTCACATGAACAAGCTCCTTATGCGCGCTAGTAATGAAATACTTCTTAGTGTGTACGTACGATCGAAATTTCTTTCACACACACACACACACACACACACACACACACACACACACACACACACACACACACACACACACACACACGCACGCACGCACGCACGCACGCACGCACGCACGCACGCACGCACACACACACACACACACACACACACACACACACACACACACACACACACATAAACGGAGAACAGACGGCAGCAAGGTGGGTAGTGTCAAGCTGGGAAGTTGTGTGTCCAAATATATCGAAACTGGCCACCTCGGCACCAATAGCGGTAATCAGAAGGACTCTGGTAAAGTTTTGTTTTGGACTGGTACATAACTTATATTGAGCCACATTTTCCTTGATCTAGTGCCTTTAACAGGCAGAATTGATTGCAAGACCCGAATCACAATGTCCGAGTCATAAGACGAGGACATTTTGATTGGGTCAAGTAATCACATCTGCCGGTTATCGGCACTATATCAAGCAAAATTTGGCTCAATATAATTTATGTACCCAGTCCAAAACAAAACTTTGCCTCTCGTCCTTCAGTTGGCGGCTGAATGCGGTGTTCAGATAAAACATGTGCTTGGCAGACGACTGCGTTTCGGACTATCGACTGAGCGCACAGATTTTGTCTGACTTGAAAAAAAAAATCACTTTCTACTCGCAATTCAATCACGGATAATGACGGAAAATGCAAGCAGGTTTGTTTTATTTTGCCGTTTTCTTGGGTTGTCGCTTACGAGATCGCTAGCGGGCGTCTTGTCAATTTCACTCGTGCTGCGAATTCGTTTTGCACATATGCTGGCGTCTACTCTCCGTTCATGCGTGTGAATGGGAAAGAAATTTCGAGCGCACGTTCACTAATTTTTTTTTCATCACTACTGCATATACGGAACTCGTTAATATTGCTGTATGAGCATATTAATTTTCGTGTTTCCCTTTTGACAAGTGCAAGTGTCAAGATTGAATTGTTGGAGCCTGCACAAAGGATTTTGCAAAGGAAAATATATCAAGCAAGTTCATGAATATAATTTGTTTGCTATACAATATATCAATACATGTGTCAGAAAAACAGAAGATAGTGGTGGAAAACAATTTAAAATAGAAACAAGGAACGACGTTTCGGATCAAAGATCCTTCTTTAGGTGACATGGAAACAAACGTAGAACAGAAAAGAACACGATAGAAAGAAAAGACGTCATCATGTATAGAGAGAATTTAGAATGACGTTTAAGAATGACGCAAATACACAAGCACAAAACACGTAGAACAAAACTGCATACATTCGCATTCACTCGTGCCTGCTGCCGCTCACGTACATGCAAACACACACACACACACACACACACACACACACACACACACACACACACACACACACACACACACACACACACACACACATACACTCAACGGTACCATCCAGTATCAACAGTGAGGTCAAGTCTGGCACCAACTCCCCTTCAGGCCGAGCATACATCACTAGGGGCGAATGTTCAAGCCATGCGGATGGTAAGTGCCAAGCCTGTCCGCGAAAAAGGATTCTGTCATTTTGCGGCGGATGAAGAGGGATGTATTTTGCCAAAGGATGCGTATGCTGAAATGAAATGTGTGAGGCTATGAGGAGGTTCGTTGAAATGACGTCCAACCTGGTTGTTATATCCGAGGCGGATCGAACGAACATGCTCCTCAGTCGCAGCGTTCAGGGAGTGTACGGTATGTCTCCCCCACATACAACATCTTTGGGCAGTGAGAACATGAGATGGCATAGACAATATCCGATGACTTGCATGTGAATGATCGATGGACATTGAAAGATGACAGGGGTCCGGTAATGACGGGGGATGTGTTGATGTACGGACATGCTTTGCAGTGTGGTTGCTGACAAGGGTGTGTGCCAGGTGGTAAGGTATTAGATGCGCGAAGTGAACTGTGAACAAGATAATCGCATAGGTTAGTGTCACGTTTGTAAGCGACCAGCGGAGGTTCAGGAAATATGTCTTTCAATACTGTGTCATTCTGAATGATGTGGAAGTTTCTGAGGAGAATGGGGATGTTGTGAGGATGATACGTGATACACAGGACCGGCCGATCCTCTGCATCACTGTGAGTTTTCTCCCGCAAAGTTTCACTTCTCCTTGTGGCCTCAGCTTTAGAACGAGCGCTGTTGACGATATCCTGAGGGTATCCCTGGTGTGAGTAGAAAGTGGCCATGGTTTGGGTCTGTTTGGTGAAGTCGTCGTCGCTGCTGCAGATCCGACGGAGTGGCAGAAATTGGGAGAATGGGATACCATTTTTGGTGGCGGCAGGATGGCTTGATGAAAACTTCAGGTAAGTGTGGGCGTCGGTAGGCTTGTAATGGACGGTAGTATGGAGTTTGTCAGAGTCGGCTTTGGTGGATATTTGGATGTCGAGGAAGGGCACAGACTCCTCGGAAATCTCATGCGTGAATCGGAGAGACGGATGAAAGGATGAGATGAAGTTGATGAACTGTGTTTCAGTCGTGCTTCTTGAGGTGACGCCCAAGCAGTCGTCGATGTAGCGTTTGAAGAGGTCTGGCAGAGGTCCTGTGTATTGAGTGAAAATCTTCTCCTCCACGTAGCCCACAAACAGACAGGCATAGGAGTGTCCCATCTTAGTGCCCATGGCGACTCCTTTTTTCTGTTTGTAGTGCTGACCCATAAATTGAAAGGAGTTCACGGACAGCATCAGTTCGGCTAAGCGGAGGATGGTTGTGGTGTCAATAAGGGAAAACTTTATGGAATGGGTACATAATATAATAGCTGTGTCAGTGCCACTGCTATAGCTGAGACCAGCTTACTTTGTCAGTGCCACTGCTACAGCTGTGTCAGGCTGTGAGAGACCAGCTTACGATGTCAGCGTCACTTCTATAGTTGTGTCAGGCTGTGAGAGACCAGCTTACCTTGTCACTGTCACTTCCCGCCTAGCTGTGTCAGGCTGTGAGAGACCAGCTTACCTTGTCAGTACCACTGTTATAGCTGTGTCAGGCCGCTGTGAGAGACCAGCATAATTTTCTTGTCAGTGCCACTGCTATAGCTGCGTCAGGCTGTGAGAGGCCAGCTTACCTTGCCAACGCCATTGCCATAACTGCGTCAGGATAGCACCGAGACCATTTTATCTTGTCAATGCCACTGCTATAACTGCGTCAGGATAGCACCGAGACCAGCTTACCTTGTCAACGCCACTGCGATTAGCGGGGACGAAAATGCGATGTAAACACAGGAAAGAAGAACCAGCATCCGGATCAGAGCCGCCTCGCTTTGCTGTTGGTTGCCATGGCGATTACCTTGACCTCCGCTGATCCCTGCCGCGTGCCCAGAACTCTCACGCCATGCCACGGCGGCCTTGAGTTTCGCCACGGTCACTACCGTCGCTAAGGAAACCAAAATGAAGGTCGTCACGGGAACGACAGATGATAAAAGTACATCGTCGATGATATGAAATGCCTCTTTGTTTTGAATGAAATGTTCTGATGGGACAATTTGCCAGCTAGTGACGTTGAGTTTGTCGTCCCAATGATCTCTGACGGCGTATTTGAATGGAAAAAAAACAACACGTGCATAAGTTGAAAGGTGACCAGAAGAGCGACAAGTAGAGCGGCCATGGTGCGAGTCTGAATGAGGGAAGCGGCTTTGAGGCGGTTCACCACACACACGCAGCGCTCCAGCGCAATCACCGAGCTGATGCAGCTTGACGTTGCCTTTAGGCCCAGCTCTATTCCGCTGAAGTAAACCACGGATTTTGCCCCGTACTCCGCCCCGGCCTCTTCGTCTGCCAACTTGACGAAAGAAGCAACGATCAGGCAAAGCACGGACAACAAGAACAGCCAGTCGACGAGCCAGAGAATAAAGAGACAGAGGGTCATCCTGTCTTTCAGGCCTTGGTAGTAAAACACAAGACAGTTGATAAGGTTTGTGATGGCGCCTACCAGGCAGACTGGTGGATAGAAGAACCAGTCGCATATTGAAATAATAAACATCATTGTCTCGTAGCTGACGATGTTGTGAGGGATCTCCCACATAGGAAACTGTTGGGACTCGGTTGCCATGGAGACTGATGCAGCGGATTTTTTTGTAACTGTAACGTCACTCATGATCAGTTCTGAAGAAATATCAGCGAATGGGTGTGACATATTCATGCTGTACTACCACTGACCACCAGCTGCGTTTCTGAAATAATTAAATTCAACATGAAATAGGCCCATCCGTCGGCCGAGGAACACATATACAAAACAGGGGCTAGCATGAGGCATAGATCCTCATGAGCCCCCGCACCTGCGCGGGCTCATGAGGTTCTATGCCTCTTGCAGTTGGGGGTGTTCGGCAGTGAAAAGCTTAATTATCGAGTTTAAATTCCCTCCTCACAATTCCATTATATGGTTGGTTAACTCGGAGTTTAACGTCCACTGCACTGAAGTGATAATGAGCGGCCCTAACGGGCGGTTCAGCGGAAAGGGGGGGGGGGGGAGGGTCCACCTATAGCCTGTGAACCTGAACACTGATCAATTCAGGCGCACTGCAACAGTGCCACTTTGATTCTACGGACGAGCCCATCTATTCGCCTGAACAATTTTCCAACAATTATAAACCGTATACTTGTACACATATCTTTCGAGCATCTGTCTATCCAGATCCTGGCATACAAATCATGATATTATATACTGACGTGACAAGCAAAAGAAATGCGACAATCTTAGAATCATCATTCTTTGCGATAATTCCAAAAATGTCGCATTTCGTTTGTTCATCAGGACATATGTAGTCACTGAAACGGTGAAGAACAATGATGTCTCTCAAGTTTGTTGTTTTTGTTGTTGTTATTTTGTAAACCTTACCATATAAGGACTTAAATGGCCAATGTAAGGCCGACGTCGTCCCGGCGACCTTTTGCCCACTGAGTTTGTGTTTCCCAATCGTGTCACTGTACTCTCGTACCTATCTTTTGTGACCACCAGTCTCCCATTGGCATTAGAAGAATATTCCACAGACGTGCATTTGAACAGTTGTAATCGCCGTTGGATCGAGATTAGGCTTTTCTCGGCGGCGAAGGGGTTAGTTAACATTTACGAAAACAACGCATAATTATGTGCACGAACAAATTGAGTCGATTTGGTTGAATGAACCGAGCAGTTAACTTCAAAGCGTGGTGTTCAGTTTTTCCCCGCAGTGAATGGGGTTAGTGGTTCGCATTATCTTAACTCATTCAGCCCCGACACACCACAGCAAGACATGGATAGAGCATGATAGTTCAAGGGTGGTGCCAGAATAGCTTGGCGCCCTTAGGCGCCAAGCTATTCTGGCACCACCCTTGAACTATCATGCTCGATCTGTCTCTAGAATTGCAATACAGTCCTTTAAAGGTCAACTTCAAAATTTGGGGATTTCGGTCTTGGGGTACAATGAGTATAAATGTGTTTTATAATAATGCTGCACAGAACATCTCACTGAAGTGATAAAGTTTGAATGCCCTAAAAGGAAAGACGTTTCTACACTGTTGTCTTATTCTCTTTTGTACGTACATCGACATGTTTCAAGGGCAGCGGACAACCTCTGCTTGCGTGTGCATGGAAAGTGGAAAAAGCGTAGAAAGTCTTATTCACGCAAGGCGACATTGGAAACCCGTTCAAAGAGGAAATTTTAGTAATCAAAGCCCGCACTGGAACAGATAGCTTGACGCGATTTGAAAACGTAAATATTCGATCGGGAATAGCGTGCTCAATTTTTTCGTTATTTCAGCAATAGCCATTATTTTGTGTGTTGAGCTATTTATCGAGTTCCTTTTTGTTTGTTTTCCTTGTGTGTGTGTGTGTGTGTGTGTGTGTGTGTGTGTGTGTGTGTGTGTGTGTGTGTGTGTGTGTGTATGTGTGTGTGTGTGTTTGTTTGTTTGTTGATTGCGTACGTAAAACTAAATAGACATGTCATTGCTATTTTCTTTGCAATACTTGTAATAAATGATGTTAATCTTTTTTCCGGAGGGTATCGCAATTCTGTGAGACAGCTTGATGCGTGAACGGCCACGTTCAAAGTCTGATCACCAAAATGGTACAGGTAGACTCGCTGTTGAAACTTGACCTACTTTCAGCTCACGTGAAATGACATCATTTTATTGTGACGAATGGCACTCTGGCGTAGCGCATTGTGCTATTAATAATAATAATAAAGATAATTTATAAGGCGCCTATAGGCCTACATGGTAAGATGCTATAGGCGCCGTAAATATGTAAATATATAAAAAGAAATATTACACAGAAAGTGTCAAAACCAAAACCACATGTACAAGTACACAAAAGAACAGAAAATGACTAAATACATGAACACTGTTAATCAAGACTGGAAAAGATGGGGTTTAAGACTGTGTTTACAAATGGCTGTGTCTCAAGGATTTATGAAGATCATTCCAGACTGATGGACCCTGGTAAGAAAAGGATCTCTGCCCAAATCCTTTAGTCCTTACTGTAGGAATCCGAAGCATTTTATTGTCAGACGAACTGTCCAACTGCCTGGAAGGGATGGAGCTCTGAGAGATAAGTGGGTCCTGTGCCAGAAAGTTAAACATGACAAATGGACAAGACCTTGTGTTTAACTCTCTCCTTCACTGGCATCCAGTGGAGAGCATGCATGATGGGAGAGACATGGTCTGACTTTTTTGCTTTCATGACCAGACGTGCGGCTGAATTTTGGACTCTCTGTAGTCGATCAAATGGATACTGTGGGCATCCAGATATGAGTGAGTTGGCATATTCAATGCGGGACAGAACAAATGAACAAACCAGAGTTTTTGTAGCCTCGGAGGTAAGGAACTGTCTAATAGAGCTAATACGATGCATCTTCAAATAAGCTGCCCTGCAAGAGTTTCTCACCTGTTTATCCATGGACAAGTCGTGCTCAATTGCAACACTCAGGTTCGGGTTCTTCACTGACTGAGAGAAGCAGATGGGTGGTGTTCTCAATCATGTTATGCTGAGGCAAAGCGATAGAAGAAGACATTATTGGTGATGCAATGAGCATGGCTTCCGTTTTTCCTTCGTTCAGTTTGAGCTTGTTTTCAGACATCAACAGCATCACATCAAGAATGCAATGTGACACGCTCTGGATGATCTCGTTGACCTGACTCACACTACCTGACGTATATAGAGCTGTGTATCATCACTGTAGGTGTGATGTGAAACTGAGTGTCCAGCAATAATACTAGACAAAGGCTGTACATACAGTAGGAAAAGCACTGGGCCTAAAACTGAGCCTATTAGGCCATCACGTAGGAACATTTGTCTGGCATCCAAACTATTGACGTCCCATTAAAAGTAAATTACGTCACGATCTTTGCCAAGTCATAATGGCGGCTGTGTTGCGCTCTGGACCTGTGCCGGAAATCAGCGCATACCGATCGGAGTAATAAAAACGAAAAGGTGAGTTACAAATACATCAGTGTTTAGGTGATACTGAGAATCGCACTCTTGTGGTCTTAAAATCATATCCTATCTTTCGCTCAAAAGATGAGATTTTTAAAGCCACTCGAGTCAGATTCTCAGTATGACCTAATCACCGATGTAAAAATCTATGTAATTATAAGAGCCTGTGCCAAAAGCTGCCACGAAAAAGTGAGACATTTGCCTGTAAAATTATATTGAACTATTTATTTCAAACGTTGAACTGTCTGAAAGAGTAATGTTTCTTGTACACATATCTGTTTTTAATAAATATAACTCCCTGCGCCGTTTTCCACAAAGGTGACTTTAACTCATTCGAGACGTGCCGTCTCCGGATACGCGGCATAAGCTGCGTATCCGGAGGCGACACGTCTCGAATGAGGCAATGAAACACAATGTGAAAGGGTCAGTTGTAAAATGTACATAGTATTTACTGTATCAAGTAGCTAAATAACGTACATATTGCAGCGCAGTATGGCGGACCCCGTTGGACTGCCGGCGATAAGCTTGGAATGCTTTAATTGTGCAATTAATACGAGGAGTTTGGCGATGTACACTGCAAAGAAAACTTCGGCGAAGTGAACATTGGACACTTACGAGCTATAAACTGTCATGCCCAACGGGAGTTGAAGTCCTCAGTCAGTCATATTTTGACGGCTTGCTCAGTGACCGTTTCTGACTGGATATACCGTTAGCCCTATATCTGAGACTCAAACGCTTCCCTGGCACAGTGTAAGTACATGTTTCAATCCAGACCAAAAAGGTGACTGCCAAGCGTGTAATATGCAAAGAAGTACCCAACGGAGAAAGAAACACGCTTAGAAAAGACGGGTACAACACAATGTTTGTACCCGTACATGTTTGTTTCTGAAATCTTGGTTTATTCAACAACCAAAAGCCAACACCGTCCACAAAACATGGGTACAAATTGGTCTCAGCAAGAGGCATAGATCCTCCTGAGCCCCCGCAGTCGCTGTACAATGACTACCTGAGGAACAATGAAGGCTCCGCATGAGGCTCCACCTTTGTACAATGACTACCTGAGAAACAATGAAGGCTCTGCACGAGGCTCCACCTTTGTACAATGACTACCTGAGGAACAATGCAGGCTCTGCATGAGGCTCCACCTTTGTACAATGACTACCTGAGAAACAATGAAGGCTCTGCACGAAGCTCCACTTTTGTACAATGACTACCAGAGGAACAATGAAGGCTCTGCATGAGGCTCCACCTTGCCTGCAGATGTATTGTCTTAACCCTTTAATTTCATTGATCGCATTTCGACTTTCTAAAATATTTGTTCAAGAACCACTGCACTAAGCATACACCTGAAGACACATGTCAGCACCATTTGTGTTTGTTATGCCTTGTCGAAAAGAGTTAGGAGTTAAAGATCATCATTTATGTGACCGTTAAAAACCATCATTTAAGTGGCTGTAGCCATAAACATGATTGTTTCAATGACAGGTGGCCACTTAATGAAAAGCTTTCAAGATTATGCTAAACACCTGACTACTATATAATTAAACGAAATAAACTTGGAGAAAATATTTTAGATACATCCTGCCATATTCTGTCTCTGTCTTTTTTTACCTTGTTTACTTTTCTGAAATTAGCAATTAAAAAAAATTCCCCCTTTATATCCGTAGATCAACAAATATTAGTGCATCTACTTTTGTTTATTTTAGATGTAGCAACGGCAAGCATAATACATGATAATGTCTCTGTGGACTATGTTAATAACTTTACCGTCTTTACTGTTGTAAAATAAACTTATTATACTTATAGTGATTCATTGATTCTCTCTCTCTCTCTCTCTCTCTCTCTCTCTCTCTCTCTCTCTCTCTCTCTCTCTCTCTCTCTCTCTCTCTCTCTCTCTCTCTCTCTCTCTCTCTCTCTCTCTCTCTCTCTCGCATTTAAAGACGCGAAAGTAATACCTCTACCTAAATCTAAAGATCTTAGTGAAATTAATAATTTTAGGCCCATATCACTACTACCTGTTCTGTCCAAGCCCTTAGAACGGCATATTCACAAGCATCTATCTATATACCTGGAAAGCCGAAAATTAATCTATTCATTGCAGTCGGGCTTCAGATCAGAACACTCATGTCACACTGCGCTGATACGGATGATAGACACCTGGTTATCTTCCATCAACGACTCAAAACTTACAGGAGTCATGTTTCTAGATTTTCGTAAAGCCTTTGATCTAGTAAACCACGAAATACTGATCAAGAAAGTATCCATGTACACCAACAACTCGGCGTCGTTTCTCAAATCCTATCTCGAAGGTAGAAAACAAAAGGTATTACTAAATGGCTCATACTCAAATCAAGGGTTAGTGAAGCATGGCGTACCACAGGGCTCTATTCTTGGTCCCCTTCTATTCTGCTTGTTCATAAATGATCTTCCTCTTGCGATAAAAAATGAAAGCGTTAGATGTGATATGTTTGCAGATGATGCTGCTGTACACACGCCAGATAAGGATATATCAAACATCAATTCACGACTGCAAAACACACTGCAAGATATTGATGAATGGTGCAGTCATAATATTATGATTTTAAACCCGGTAAAAACGGAGAGCATGGTAATTAGCACCCGCCAAAAACACCAGCTTGGTTCTCTCTCACTCAGTCTGTCCCTCCAAGGCAAAACCATCAGCCAAGTTACTAACCATCGCCTGCTAGGAGTCACGGTGGACAACCAGCTTAGGTGGCAGCTACACATCAGTAACGTTTGTAAAATTGTCTCCAGAAATCTGTACATCTTAGCAAAACTTAAACACATTACTGATATGGAGACACGTCAACTGTTCTTCAATGCCCATATTAGATCGCATATAGACTATGCTTCTACTGTGTGGGATGGTTCGAGAGATGTCAATTTGAAAAGATTGAACTCTCTACATCGGAGAGCTGCCAAACTAATACTCCCTGATCCCAGCTTAACTACTGACCAAAAATTGGCAGCCTTAAAAATTCTGCCCCTGAAAGATCATCTAATTTACAATAAGGGAATGGTTATGTTCAAGGCATTAAACGATAAGCTACCCCGATATATCACATCGCTAATTACCGTCCAGTCATCAACATACTCCAGATCAAGAAAATCCCTTATTGTGCCGCGACCTAGAATTGATCTCTATAAAACGAGTTTGACGTTCTCTGGCTCTAGTCTTTGGAATGCCTTGCCTAGAAACGTCACGACATCAGCTACTTTCTCCTCGTTTAAAGTCAGTCTCATCAAGTACTTATTTTTGTCAGCAGCATCCCCGTGACTGTGCACATATTGAAAAATACTATTTCTCATTAGATCATTAATTGCGTGTATCACAGGTTTCGACTGATGACTCATATTTATTCGGTACAGCATGTATGTAGCCAGCTACTCATATGACTGACTAGCCTAAGCCGCGTCAGCGTGTGTGTGCACGTGTGTGCGTGTGCGTTGTGCGTGTGTGCGTGTGCGCACGTGTATATTAGAGATAGAGAGTGGCGTGCTCAAATGTGCATGCGTTATGTATGCGTATTAGGTTGTGTGTATTCTTATTATATTATTTTAATTAAACCTCACAACATGTCATTATGCCCGACCAGTAAAGTTGGTAATTCCTGTCACTTCCCCCCAACATTATTTTTTTTTTTTTTCATTCTTGGCTTGTGCTGTGTCATGTAATTTTTTTTTTTCCTTCTTAGTAGTAGAAAACAATTAGTACGATAGTAACTCTGTAATCAGTAGATTAGCAACGGCAAGTTCGAAAAATGGTTGTTACTACCAAAACTTTTACCGTTGTCAAATAAAGGATCATTGTCATTATCATTGTCATTGTCATTATCATTGTCATTGTCACTGTCTCTCTCTCAAAATGGCAAAATTAATTCTTCCCGACCCGCACATGACGACCGAGGAAAAACTCAGTAAAGCTGGATTCCTGCCCCTTCAAAATCATTTTAAATATAACAAAGGGGTACTAATGTTTAAAGTGTGGAACCATAGCGCTCCAGAATATCTAACAGAGTTGTTTAAAAAATCAGATTCCTGCTATGGGAACATGAGGGGAACATGAACATTGTTCCAAAACCCGGAATATATATATTTAAATCTACTTTGTCATTTGCGGGTTCCACACTGTGGAACTCACTCCCACATCACGTTAAAGCCACTCCGACATTATCTCGTTTCAAGGCAAGTCCTTATAGGTATCTGACATTACTCAAATAATAATATCTAGTTATTTGTAGGCACACGAATGTACGTGTATATTCTAACAATCATGTGTATGTGTATGTGTGTGTGTGTGTGTGTGTGTGTGCGTGTGTGATGGTGTGTGTGTGTGTGTGTGTGTGTGTGTGTGTGTGTGTGTGGACGCGTGAGTGCGTTTAAGCGCGGCGTATGCGCGTGTTTGTGTTTAGTGGACTATATATTTTGTATCACTGTGCTTTGATGTCCCTTTTTATGTATATTTTATACTTAGTTAGTCGTAGTCAATCCAGACCAAAAAGGTGACTGCCAAGCGTGTAATATGCAAAGAAGTACCCAACGGAGAAAGAAACACGCTTAGAAAAGACGGGTACAACACAATTTATTAATATTTTGGGTAAATACCCTTTGTCAAAATAGACAAACAAACAAACAGAGAGATTAGCCGCTACTTATCTTCATTGGCAGAAGGAATGTGGCAACACTCCTTCAGAGTTGCCACATTCCTTCTGCCAATGAAGATAAGTAACTGCTAATCTCTCTGTTTGTTTGTTTATTTTGACAAAGGGTATTTACCCGAAATATTAATAAATTGTGTTGTACCCGTCTTTTCTAAGCGTGTTTCTTTCTCCGTTGGGTACTTCTTAGTTAGTCGTAGTTGTAGCAACGGCAGGTACGAAAAATGACATAGTCACTGATTGTGTTAATATCTTCACCGTTGTAAAATAAAGATTCATTGATTCATTGATTCATTGATTTTCTCTCTCTCTCTCTCTCTCTCTCTCTCTCTCTCTCTCTCTCTCTCTCTCTCTCTCTCTCTCTCTCTCTCTCTCTCTCTCTCTCTCTCTCTCTCTCTCTCTCTCTCTGTAAATAAGAACTTAAATCCTGAAACAAGCAATAGAACATCAGTCCGCTCTAACACAGAATGTGGAAGGCAAGTGATAAGAGACACTTCTACAAATTCACTGATAGGCCTTACTACTGCGGCCAGACAATACGTCATAACATTCACGAAGAGGGACTAAACCCTTCAGCACACTTCAACACAGTCAAAGCTGAACGACTCCGCTCCGCGATAGGTGAAATAAGTCCGTCAGCGCTGCGAAAGGACACATCTAATCATAGTGTGAATATACGTAAAGCACAAGAAGAGAAAGTGTCACGGTGCACAAGTAGTAGTGCTATCAGCGTCACAATTTGAACAAAATGCAAAGCTCGGTAGTTTTACAAGTACTGTCGCCAAAAGCCAAAAGGGATGATTATGTTAATATTGGACCACGTGCAGTGTTGAAGTTAAAAACATATAGTACCTTACATCGGTGTTTAGGTGATACTGAGAATCGCACTCGAGTGGTTTTAAAACCGTAACCTACGAGCGAAATGTAAGAACCTATTTCTTACTCACCTTTTTCTTTGCATAAATCCGATACGAGTTGGTTTTCGTCACACGCCTAGTCACAACATAGCCGCTATTGTGTCTTGGCAAAGATCTTGACGCATTTGTAACTTGACGTCAATATTTTGGACGCTAGACAAATGTTCCTGCATGATGATGCAATAGCGCAATACGTGACGCCAGAGTGCCAATCCTCACTGTGAAATGACGTTATCGCGCGTGAGCAGAAAGTAGGTCAAGTTTCAAAATTGCGTGAGCACGTACGTTTTTGTTAACCAGAATTGCTACTACTTACTAGACATTTTTTTGTGCGCACGTGACCGTTCACGCAGCAGGGCTGTATCACACACGTGTGTGATACAGCTTATCTGCTCAAAGGCGGCAAAGAAAGCGGTGTGTAAGAAATATTATAAGTTATTGGTCGCAGGGGTTTGCTACACGGACCCTTGTAGGCCTGAGGGAGGTCAAAGGAACCATTGCATTCCGAAGGCCGAAGGTCTGATGGGTACAATAGTTCTTTTGACCTCCCGAAGGCCTACATGGGTCCGTGCAGCAAATCCCTGCTACCAATAACGTAATTGTTTTCATTTTTCCACTATTTTCGTAAAACAAATCAAGCAGAAACCTTCCCACCTGGATCGCGCCAGACATGACAGACGAATATATATTGATACATAATAGACTTATGACGTAATTTAAAATCTTTCATGGCGTTGCCATCTCCAGTAGTATGCCTGTTGTTTCGAACAACACTAAGTAACTTTGTACTTTAGAACGTCTGGTGATCTTTCATGGAACAAAACTGGCATACAAGACGCGTCAGAAATAGGGCTACAAGATGTCCGCCATTTGTCGCTACAAGGGTTTTTGTAGCCCGGCCATGTGTACAGTTTGCGCTAAAGGGATTGGTCTTGTGACGTAAGGATGAAAACAAAGATTCTTACATCGGTGTTTAGGTGATACTGCGAATCTCACTCGAGGGGTTTTAAAACCGTATCCTACGAGCGAAAGCGAGTAGGATAAGGTTTTCAGACCACGAGAGTGAGATTCTCAATATAACCTAAACACCGATGTAAGAATCTTTGTTTTTATCCCTACGTCACACGACCAGTATCCCTACGTCGCACGACCAGTCTCTTTAGTGCAAACCGTTCAATGTGACCGGGATATAAAAACCCTTGTAGGCCAAAATACAAAAAAAAAAAAAAAAAAAAAAAAAAAAAAAAAGAAGAAAAAACCACAAACAAACAAACAAACAAACAAACAAACAAAAAAACAACAACAGCACATCACCCGTCTCATTTCTTGGCTATAAAACTGGTTCCTTACCAACCCCACACCCAAGCACAGCTGAAATCAGCGTGCCCCCTCAAATCACTACGTCAACGGCAACTCAACATAGGCACACAATTGTCCACTGGATAAGCTCAGGATGGTATGAATCAAAGCACCAAACATGTCTCCTCTCATCTAACCAGAAATTTCCAGCAAATTTCAACATTCAGCCCTACTACAAATTTTCAAAGAAGGCAAAAAGTTGAAAAGAAAGTGGAGACTGCCAGTGCCAATATTTTAGGAAGGTTACAAAGTAAAGTAGGTAAAGGCACTATCAGGGGAGAGAAGTGTGCATGATCGACCAGTGATCATAGATCTACTGTGGCCAAAGCACAAAAAAAAAAAGAGATAGGAAAGAGGGGGTGCGCTAAGAAAGTGACTGGAAGCAATGCATATGGAAGCCCCCCTCCCCCCCCCCCCGAAGGGGGGCGTATCACATATCCCACTGTTCCAGCCACTCAGTGCATGGAAATTTAAATCTGGGTCCCCCCCCCCCATCCCCCCCCCCCCCCCACCTCAAGGGGGTCCAGATATTTAGCCGGTGTGGACAAGCTGTTTCGGTCTTGGCGACCTCTTCAGCACACCATCGGCAATACTGGAGGAGGCAGGAATTTCTGCCTACCTGCAATGACAGCCACATTTTACTGTGGTGTCTGCAGGGGCATACATTCCATGCCACCACCTACAGTTAAATCTCCATGCACCCTAAAAGAGAACCTACCAAAAGGGGGGAAGGGGTTGCAGTCGATATTGTAGTAATAAATGAAAAGAAAAGGGGAGACCGCCAGTGCCAAGTCACTTTCTTAGCGCACCCCCTCTTTCCTATCTCCTTTTTTGTGCTTTGGCCACAGTAGATCTATGATCACTGGTCGATCATGCACACTTCTCTCCCCTGACAGTGCCTTTACCTACTTTACTTTGTAACATTCCAAGGCAAAAAGTTATTTTTAAAAACACGGGTCCTCTTACTGCCTCAACTGCCCAATTTAAATATGTAACGTGACCAGTAGCAAAAAATGGCTGACTTTTTGTAGCCCTCTTTGTGCCGCATCTTAGATGTGAGTTTTGTTATATAAAAAATCACCAAAACGTTCTAAAGTAAAAAGTTACTTAGTGTTGTTCGAAACAGCAAGCACACTACTGGAGATGGCAAGGGCATGAATATTTTAAATTACGTCATAAGTGTATTATGTATAAATGTATATTCCTTTGACGTCAGTCATGTCTGGCGTGATCCAGGTTGGAAGATTTCTTCTTGATTTCTTTCGCGAAAATTGTGGAGGAGTGAAAACAAATACGTTATTGGTAGCATGGGCTTCCTGCACTGACCCTTGTAGGTCTTCGGGAGGTCAAAGGAACTATGGTATCCCTTCGGGGTACAATGGTTGCTTTGACCTCCCTCATGCCTACAAGGGTCCGTGTAGCAAACCCCTGCTACCAATAACTTATAATGTCTTCCTCACCTTTTTCTTTGCATAAATCCGACGTGAGTTGGTTTTCGGCACACACCGCCATTGTGTCTTGTCAAAGATCGTGACGTAATTTACTTTGTAATGTGACGTCAATATTGTAAATGCCAGACAAATGTTTCTAATAGCGCAATACATGACGCCAGAATACTAGTCATCACTGTGAAATGATGGCAATACGCGTGAGCTGAAAGTAGGTCAAGTTTCAATATCCCGTCTGCCTGTTTGTGTTGACCAGACTTTCTGCAAGACAATGCTGTGCACACTCGGCCGTTCACGCAGCACGGCTGTTTCACACACGTGTGATACAGCCTAGCTGTGTGTGATACAGCTTTTCCGCTCAAAGATGACAATGACGGAGGTGTGTAAGAAAAGTGAATAGGGCTCGGAAAGCTGACGTCATCATGCTAGTAGTGGCGACCATCTTGAGAGGATACGCGACTCATGCGCTCATCGGGAAATCGCTGTCAGGACAATATAGGGAAAGTCCTGACGTGCTACAGGCAATAACAATAAGTCTTGCCATCGCCGTAGGAAACCGCTAACCATAATCTGTTTTTGTTTGTTTCCAAAGAGGAAGAAACATGAAAAAAAAAAAAAAAAAAAAAAACGTGTTGAAACACTACTTTGCTACTATCTGAAGTCTATCGTATCCTCTCAAGATGGCGGCTGCCTCGCCGACGCTCCTAGGCAACGCGGGGAACTTCCGGGCCCTATACGTCTCTGCGCGAACACAAAATGAGCAATGACACGCAAGTAAATCAATTCGCTGCTTTTGATGACCTGAAGAGCAAACCACAAAGTTTTGTACGGGAGACTGGTTACTGAATCTTCTGGAAATGAGTCTAATACACACGCACCGGGTGACTGTACTGTACCCACACTTCCTGCTGTGCGTATGGCGTGTATGTGTGCGAGGGACGCTGAAAGGATAGGCTGGTTGCGTCATACTGAAGTGTCCCCGTGGACCCGCCTCAAGATACTCACAAGTACTGACAACAAGTTCAAGCTGTTAGACATTTTGCCACTTGAAAAACAGTTTATGGTCATGCTCAAAATCACTCTCTCACAACACCAGCCTCAACAGTTTGTTCCACTTTGCTCATACTACGGTAAGGAACACCAGGGAACAATTTAGTAGTACCAATGCATCGCATGAACATTTATAGGTCGTCAGTATTGTTACGTGGCAAAGTCGTAGTATGATAAACACACCAGACGCACGCACGTAAGGTTCTTTTAAATAAACCTCATTCAGCTGCAACCCGCCACACATGGCTTAAGGATGTAGGCAATACTGGAGAAACAGTTCCAACAATATTTTAATTCAGCGATGCGATCTCCACACAATGCATTTCCAAATGCATCAACACTGATACAATGTCTCTTCTGCAAATGTCCACACTGGCGACACAATGTTTCTCATACAACGAACGCTGCGTCTCTCACAATGTACGGGCCACGTACATACGATAAACTGTGTGTCTCTACAACTGACAATGCAAGACAATGTATCCCCGTGCTTCCCAGCACAAAGTTTTTATAGTATAAAATCTTTCTAGAATAATCTAATGAATTTACACAACGCAACCAATCAGAACGAAACACGTTACTGAAACTCATAAATATTAATAAAAGAAGAACTTTCTCGAATAACTAAAATAGTCTACAAAAATTCGGCTGCTCATTTCAGCCCCAAATCCCAGTATGTAATGATATCACACAAAAATATGGCAAACCGTTTACGACTTTTCACAACACGCAAAGAACGGCTGCTAATTTCACGCGCACAGTAAACAACTATGACCAGCAGCTTTGCTACTATGTTACAAAAATGTACCTTACTCTTTTGACGTCACATGTACGAGGTCACTAGACAGCGCGACTCTGTTTCGAACGTTTTGGTTCATTCTCAACTAATCTATGCAAAACGAAAATCGACCGTTCTTCTCCGTGCGACTTTTCTGGAAGCTTCCGGACTAAAATTAACATATCATAGCAAAGCCAAAACCGCTATCATGGACGAACGATAAAGAATCTCACTGAAAAGGTACGTGATACGTAACCATGATAGCTCAAATAAATATCGGATCGTTTCCTACGATTAACACATGCATGCTCTCACAGGACAACACAAGCACAATCGTAACAAGTGTCCTGGTCTGATGCAAAGGTATGGAACTCGATTCCTGCGGATGTTAGAGCAGCGTCATCCCTTAAAACTTACAAGACCAAGCTTCTGAAACATCTAGGCAAAACCTTTTTTAAAGCGTTCCATGCTTTGTGCATTTTATGGTGGGGGTGGGGGGGGGGGGTGGGTGGTTACATTTATGAACAGGTGTAATATACCGCTGGCATTCCGACAAGCCGCATCATGCAATATCTATGACTCCATGGACTCGGCTGGCTACACGGGATGCCGTCGGTAGACACAGTTGAGCCATAAATGCTCGCGCCGCGTCGCAGTGCTGCGGTTTCTTCGCGTCGGCCCGCGCGCTCAACGGTTGCTCACTGTAAGATTATTTTTACTGCAGACTTTAGCAGCCGGTTGTGCGCGGTTTTGGCGCGGGGAGGCTGTCGCATTGCATCAGCGTGACTCGAGCGCCTTTGGGTTGTGTTGTCAGCTGATTGTGCCCCGTGTGGACCGACATACACTTTTCCACTGAAATCTTTTTAAAGTTCAAATCTATACAGGATGTTATACTATAGGTCTGTATGTTTGTTTGTCACGGTGTGTGTGTGTGTGTGTGTGTGTGTGTGTGTGTGTGTGTGTGTGTGTGTGTGTGACGAGTGTGTGTGTGTGTGTGTGTGTGTGTGTGTGTGTGTGTGTGTGTGTGTGCACGCGCGAAAGCATACGTGCTTGCGTGCGTGTATTACAGTTATTTTACAGTTATGTGCGTGTGTGTGCGCATTAGCGTGTGTGTATTGCCAGTATTTATTTTATTGCCATACGTGTATTATTTAACAATGACTCAGCAGTGTCTGAATAAACATCCACTATTCACCATTACAGCGGAGACGTGCAAACAAAACACAATTACGATTATTTGAACGCACAAAATGGCTTGCACAAATCACCACAGCTTACAAACTTTTACCGCCGTATTACGTTTAACCCCTTCACTACCACTTGACACAGATCGTGTTTCTGAAATCTTCGTTTATTCAACATCCATGAGCCTCTACCGTCCAAACAACATGAATGCAAGGTAATGCCAGCAAGAGGCGTAGATCTTCATGAGCCTGTGGGGGCTCATAAGGAACTACGTCTCTTGTAGTTAGATTGTGTCACTTTTTCTCGGCAGTGAAGGGATCAAAGTGGGTCACAAATCAGAACGCTGCTTTTTATTCTTAACCGTTAACCTTCCATGTTCAAGCAGCCTCCTTTACTGTAAATAGTAGCAGTGGTTGCATCCATAATGGGTTAACCCCTTGACCGCAGAGAGAAAGTGAACACGATCCAACTGCAAAGAGACGTAGATCCTCATGAGTCCTCGCAGTTTGTGTTTCCAGACTCCTTGGAAAACTAGGGCTGTTTGGCGTTGAGATAGTAAAGATTTTATAAACACAGTCTGCATCCACTGGCAAATAAGGGGTTAATATTTCAACTATTTATACTACTAATTGCTTTTTTTTCCAAACAGCATGACTGATGTACGGTTTCTGCGTAGCAAATTTCTTTGCAATAAATCGGGACGTTTAGTTTCGAAATAATTGCCTTAGAACTGAAAATGACAAACCCTCTCAATGGATCAAATTATCAACTTAATTCTACGGATAAACCGAATGATTTGTTTTGACCCATTCAGCCCTGACGCACTACAGCAGGAGATCGGTTGACCATGATAATTCAAGGGTAGTGCCAGATTAGCTTGGCGCCTGTCGGCGTCAAGCTAATCTGGCACAGCCCTTGAATTATCATGGTCGATCCATCTCCTGCAACTGGTGCATAGTCATTAGATGACACCTCCAAAGTTTGGTAAATACGTGCGTCGGGCTGAATGAGGTAATATGAGAAATTATTTTCGAGTGTGCTTATATTACGTATTGCCCCTTCACTGACAGTGGACGCGGAATATGTTTTTGAAATCATTGTAAATGCAACGCCAAAGATCATTGGCCATCAAAGGAACAGAGATACGAAAAGATTTCACTGAGCAAAAGACATAGACCCTAAAGACCCACGCAACTGCGGTGGCCCATGTGTATCTATACCTCGTGCAGTTGATTGATGTTCATCTTTTAGCGGTACTCACGGGGTTAATTCTAGACAAGGAAGGAAAAAATAAATTTAAACGAGAAAGAAATATTTTCTGAAATAAACAGTAAGTGGCTTGACAATAGACAAAGCATGCGATTACCGCCTTGTGTACATATTTTAATTTTTATCTCTTTCACTTCTAGTTTTAGTTGCGGTAGATGGATTGACAATGAAAGCTAGGGCAGCCTCGCTATATATAGCGGTACCCGGGAGCCACAGTTTGACAGGCGTTATTCGCAACTGAGTTATTGCATGTGCTGAATTTACATTGGCTTGTGAAGAAAAAACACCTTACTTGGTAAGTAAAAGGTCCTCGGGCTGACGTCAGCCTTCGCCGGCCCGCGCACGGGTGTGCGCGGGCCAGCTAAGGCTGACGTCGACCCGAGGACCTTAGCTCACCGGGCCACCCAGCGGGAGCCAGAGAGACCTGTCCGCGTTATATCCGATACCGCGGTATACTGGAGCGCGTTATAATGCGGCAGACCTGTAGCTCAATAGTTCATGGCTCCTGGATGGGCCAGGATATTCAGACACCGCGCTTGTGCTTACGTTATTGAAATGAAAACACACATCAATAATTTGTATTTTCCGTGAAAAACATGAACACCATCCAACATAAATGTAAGAGACGTATATCCTCATGAAACATCAAATTTGTGGGGTTGGGGGGGGGGGGGCGGGGGGGGGGGGGCGGTGTCTTAAGGACCTATGCCGCTAGCTGACACCACTTGAATCCATATTACTGGGACGTTTGGCGTTGCTTTTAACCAAGCATTCATTAAAAATCCTCTACACCGCCTGCTGACGCAGATTGTTAACCCCTTCATTGTCGAGAAAAAGCGAATGCGATCTAACTGCGACAGCGGGGGCTCATGAAAATCTGTACCTCTTGCTGAGACCGCTGTGTGTCCATGTTCTTTTGGTTGATCAGTCAACAGAATTCAGAAACAAAAAGTACGTCAATTGGCAAGGAAGGGGTTAAAAAAAAGAATCCACTTGTCTCTGAATGTGAAAACGTTAGAGTTAGTTAGTTATTGGGGTTTAACGTCAAGCAGGCGACTAAGGCCATCTCACGGCGGGTGAAAACGTTAGAGTAAATTTGTCCATGCAGGGAGCGTAAGATTATTTAACGGCTAAAACGAGTGGAGTTCATATTTACACAAAGTAAATTCGACCCGTACCACCATCACGCGACTGCCATTAGCTAGAGAGATTTGTAATATTAGATCAAGCTTTAAAAAAAACACACACAAAAAAAAAAACAACCAAAATAACAACACGCGTCAAAAATGGCTACTTGACACCGAGAGCAAACTTCAGTGTTTAATATATATCCAATGTGTACAGGTAAGCAAGATAATTTTGGAACAAATCTTGTTAGTGCCATGTACTTTATGTTGAATGTACTATCAGATGCGCTTTAATGTTCGGACTAATGTCCCTTTT
>BTPG01000005.1:46664005-46724041 GCA_036245525.1 Semisulcospira habei | reverse complement strand
ATCATAAAATGTTATCAAAACGCGATACCGCCTCCACCATAACTGCCCGTCATATTTCACTGATGTCAAGTGGCAGCGATCATGTCAGGCATCTAAGAAAAAATGATGGCGGCAAGAGGCATTGATCCTGAGAGACCCCGCAGTTAGGATCATGAGGATCTACGCCTCTTGTTGAAACCAGTTTTATCCATGATCCACTAAGTTTGTGAGTCTGGGCGTGCGTATGGCGATAGTGTCAAACGTACTATTTTATATTATTGTTTAGTCGGGGATTTAGCCATTTTGTTTGTTTGATGTGTAAATCAAATTAAGGTCATACTGGTAATTTAGTAGGGGATATTTTGCAATAATTGATTTAATGTAATAATGTAAGAGTTCGTTTTATTTGTGTGATTCTGCACTGTACATATACATTAAATTAATGTCATATTGGTAATTTAGTAGTGGTTGTCGTGCAATAATTATTTTAATAGCTTAATATTTCATTTTTATGCATGTAATTTTGCAATTGTCCACATTTTTACTAACATTTGTGATACTGTATTGAGACATTATGTTTCTAACTTTCACTTACGCTCGGCAGTCAAAGACAAATATCCTTTAATGGACAATAGCATTTCTTGAATCTTGAATCTTGAATCTTGATTCTCGGACAATCGCGGCTTTTGGTCGTTACAAAAACAAAGATTTCAGAAACATAAATGTGCATACAGTGGCAGGGAAGAGATTTAATATGACCATGGTATGTTACGTCTCTGTGGTGTTAGTAATCTACTCATCCAAGTTCTCACTGAGTGCAACATGTCATATTCTTTTCCTCTCAGATATTCCATTGATGCCATTTTGAAATTGTACTGATGTTTGGTTTCACTTGAAAGAGTCACCACTTAGCTAGGTGTACCAGGAGATTTTAGGCATAAAAATGTATAAAAGAGAGCTAATTTGCCTAAAAGATGACGAATGTCACCAATCTCAGTAATTCTGTCGGAACAAAAGACGACTACGTCATAATTATTTCAAACAAAATTTCGTTTTAAACTGTTATGGTTTTGAAAATCAAAACAATTCAGTGGCCAAGGTCATCTTGTAAATTTGAAAAATTAACCTTTCGGCTGCCGGTAGCTCTTTTTTGTGGCAAAGATACCTACAGGATATGTGTGATTGGTCCTCCAGTCATTGCTCGTCGCGTTTCTATTGTCAAAGGCTATATGCATCAGGAATACTTTTCTGCGTAGCGTGTTGTGGTCTTGTGTCTTCATTGAATTGTTATATCAAACTAATCTGAGTTATTGTGATCGTCTCGAATACAGTGGACATTGTGGGCCTCCGCCTGTGGGGAATAAAGCCGCACTGAACATCGTGACACACCTCACATGTGACATTACAGTGAAAACGGGATACTACAAAGCGTCAAAGGACCAGACATTGTTGTTGTTACTCCGAAGTTTGTTTAATCACTTAACTGCCGGGTCAAGGGGAATGCTACCCATCTGCAAGAGACATAAACGCTTATGAGCCCCGCATTCGCTCATGAGGGTTTATGGGGAGCTGGGTGGCTTGGTGATAGAGCGTTCGACTCTCGTCCGGAAGGTTGTGGGTTCGAACTCAGCTGAGGTCAAAATTTGTACAGACCTCTTTTTGGTGCCCCGTCTTTGAAATCATCTTCGTGGTGGACAAAAGACGTTAAGCCTTTAAACGTTTAACGTTTATGAGGGTTTATGTCTCTTGTTATTTCTATGTTCCTCATATCTATTTTTATTCCATTTAACCCATCCAGCCCTGACGCACTACAGCAGGAGATGGGTCGACCAGAATAATGCAAGGATAGTGCCAGATTAGCTTGGCGCCTGTCGGCGCCAAGCTAAACTGGCACTGCCATTGAATTATCATGGTCGATCCATCTCCTGCAACTGATGCATAGTCATTAGATGACGTCTCCCAAATTTGGGAAATACGGCCGTCAGGCTGAATGAGTTAAATCTGTGTTGTTCACGCAAATGCCGGTCATGGTTTCAGTTTTTCAGACGCGCAATTCGAGATCACCGGCTGCAAAGTGGGTAAACCAAGAACAGTGTTGTTGGGAGATCGACCTCGAGATTCATAGAAACTCGTTCTTTTTATCCGACTTGTGTTACTTGCACATCCGACTTCTTTATAAGCGACGTTCACTGTAAAATGGCTACTACCATGAATTCACGGGACACGAGAGAATGAGTTTTGGGGGCCAATTCATCAACAGTATCGAATGTACTGGACATCGGTTTAGACGGCTTTGTCACAACAGCAGAGGATCATAGTGCCTTCGATTTTGGACAAGTGGGCCTTGTGACTGCAACACCAGCAATGGTGGCTTTTGTTACTGGTGCGTGTACGACAGCAGCATCGGATTCAGGAATCACCGGAGTAGGGGGAGGGGATGACTCGGTGAGCCTGGAGGCGTTGGGAACGGTCGAGATGGTGTTGGGGTGTGGCTTCACTGTCTTCGTCATCATGATCGGCATCCCGGGCAACATCTTCAGTCTTCTCGTCTTTGGCAAGGTCGGTGCGGATTGTGTGTCTGTTACCAACCTTTGGCTGTCGATAGCGCTTTTTGTCGAGGTGATTCCTGCAGGAATCACCTCGACACAAAGCGCTACCGACAGCCACACGTTTAATCACTTTCTTCTAATTATGTCTAGTTACTCTTTCTGTACTGACACGCTACACAAGCATATTACTTTATCATGTATTTTAATACTGGTGCCAAAGTAGCTCTTTGCCACCACCTTTGGCTTTCATCTGTAGTGGTCTGTTTTCCTGAGTCTAATTGCTCGTAATAGACCGACTCGTTTTGGGGGCGAAATGTCAATCAGACTTATCCTCTCGACCAATCAAAACGTAGACCAGACTAGCTTTAGCAGAAGTTTTCAAGAAGTGGGAGGGGGGGGGGGAGGAGAGATGTTATTAGATAGACTTCAGAAATGTGTACTGATTGTCTGTGCGAGAATTTCTTTTAGAGACTCAGTAGCGAGATATGCTGACATGAATGTGTAGGATCACCCGTACTTTCAGACTGTAAACACATACAAACTGATATAACCATCGGAAAGAGCGCATAAAACTGTGCGGTCGTGCAAAATTTCAAAGCTCTACCTTTTATATTTTATAAAAAATAATAACCTTTTAAGAAAACAGAGACGATTTGCGCATGCAAATAAAATGCTAACTTTAGGGTCGAATAACTACATAATCTCTTGACTGATAATATCCCCACTTACTGTACTGATTAAACCGAATACCTGGTTTGTAATGATTATTTTACAGCTCCAATAATGATATACTTTAGAAGATATGCCATCCTAAAAATGATTAAAAAATCAAGGTCGAATAACGCGAATTACTATGCAAGAATGCAAAACTCCCGCTGCGATACAGAGGGACATTTGACTGGCAGTAACTGGCATTGGAAAGTTTCCAGCAGTGGGCGACTGAACTATAACAGTGTCCCAAATTTTGGAATTTTGAACTGAGAGTTGAATATGGTGATCGGCTTTGTTTGGACAGGATTCATTTTTACCGTCTTTGGACAGCCGGGGCACAGTTTTGGTCAGTTTGTCACAGAGCTAGGTCTCTGATATTTGATTTTTCAAATCCATCCAAAAAAAAAACAAACCATAGATGACTGTATGGCGACAGCCGAAAGTGAAAAAGAGGTGGGGGTAGTAGTGGCTTCCCAGTAAGCAAAGTCCTCGGGCCTACAACGGTCTCATTGGGCCCGAACAGGGATGTGCGCTGGCCCACTGCGGCCATCGTGAGCCCGAAGACGTTTTGTTACTAGGGTTGGAGCTAAATGCACTAGGAGTGGTACTGTGAGAATATTGACAGATTATGACACTTAATTCGGAACTGTTGTATGTCTTTATGAAACAGTCGTGCGATGTAGTTCGTATAAAAGTAAACTCATGACAGCTCAGTTCTAACTTGACTTCGTGACTACGGGACACATAAATGTTTTATCAATGACAATACACTATATATCAACCACTACACACAATTTATCTCAATATCGTACGCAATTTTATTTAATTTAGAGTTAAATGGTGCTTATGGTTCTGGACAATCATTGAGGGCCATGATTATAAAAGGAAGGCGGATATGTTCTTTAGCAAATTAATCAGTTAAAATAAGCTAGTTTTATTTCAAAGCCGCACATTTTTTCTGCGCTTTCACAGCGTTGTTTTAACAGAAAATAAGTCTGTGGAACGACCGAAGATTCACTGCCGCATAACCCCTTCACTGCCAGTGGACAATGATTGTGGTTATGAAATCGTGACTTCAACGTCATATCCCCAGCCGTCAAAGGATCATGAATACAACGTGATTTCAGCAAGAGGTATGGATCCTCATGCGCCCCACAACTCCAGGGGCCCATGAGGATTTATACATGTTACATATGGGTCGCGCTAGTTTTTATTTGCAGATAAAGGGTTAAGCCTGTTTCCTGAAGCATGTACAATAGGTTACTCTCTAAATCTGTGTACCAAAAGTGTGACATTGACCACAAAAAACAAATACCTATAAATGTTATTTTTCTTCTGTGTTTTCTTGTAAATAAAGATTTAAATCATTATTTTATGTCAGAAGAAATCAATAATTGCTTTCATGCATTTGCATGTTTGCAGTGAGGTGATAAAGATGCGACCCTAACTTTTGGAAGTATGAAGGAAACCAAATTCATTCGAACTTTGCGTTCTCTCTCCGAACCTCGTTCAAACTGCCAGAGTTCACTACAAACGTTCCGCTGACAACCAGAAGCTATTCATATGCTCCATAGTTCGTGGGCTGTAGGTTTTCTATCGTAAAATGCGAAAATGATGTCGTCCAATGTAACAGTGGAAAAGGAAACGTTCGTCGATGACCATTTATAAACCCGAAAAAGTCTGTATTTGTTTCATTCACAATGTAATCACCGACCTACTCGTTTCTAATGCATCTTCCAAGGTCTCAGAATAAAAATAGTTCTGTCTTTATACGTGTAGTGAAAAGAAGAGGTGTCTGTTGGTTGACACGTCTGGCGGAAACACGCGTTACGTTGAACGTCTATTTTTCTCACTGCCCAAAAAAGCAACGTATCGGAATTAATTTGATGAGAAAACAAATCAAACACTCACTTCAGTTCACAAACAGCCGAAAACAGCGTATATATAAAAAAAAAACACTTGTTATTAAATCAGATCAGATTGGGTACATGAAAAGAGGAAGGGTCTAAATGTATATCACACTTCCATCCGCCATTTTCGGCAACCTTTTGACATTTCAGATGTAAAATCACAAACAAAGACGACATATTTTCAAGTGAATTTTATTTCAATTCATAGTCTTTTCAATTCTCTACGGATCGGTATCAGCCACACAGCAGATCGGTAGGAATTCAGGTATGCTAAAACAATCATGTGAGAGTATGACTCTCTGTGGTACCCAGTTTGGAAAGTGATCCAAATATGAATGAGTTCAGCAACAGTTGTAGAACCTAATCAGTATGTACGCACGTATGCCCCGACACGTAAGGAGTTATGCCTCTTGTACTTACGTGTTGTTGGCACTGCTCTTGCATTAAATAGAGACAGAAACTGATACACCCTGGGTACTTTTACAGCAAGGCGCTGGTGACCGTGTGAACATTCTTCTCATCTCTCTTGACGTCACCAACTTGATCAACATCACCACTCTTCTCGTCTCCAGGGGCGCGTGTTTTACAAAGCTATTCGAACCGATCGACGTACTCAGCTGGGCTTTAGTCTCCACGCTGCAAGTTGTCATCCTAAACCGGTGGGCCAACTTTGTGGTCGGCTTTCTCATGGTCATTATGGCCGTGGACCGGTGCATCTCGGTCGTGTTCCCCCTGAAGGCAAACCGGATATTAACCTACAGGTGAGTGTAAAAATCTCATAAAAATCTTGTCATGAGACTTGTAACTACACTCAATCAGTTTTTATTCACACTAGTGTCCGGACATGACGGTGAATCAATTTTCCAACGAGAGCGCTAAGGGTCAGGAAGGTATATAGTGAGGTTTTGTTTGCACGAACGACTCCCAAGAACGAACGAGAGTAAAGTCACGCCGGATAACCAGTGTGTACCAGGAGCATAGACAACACTCCGAACATCTACACGATGCACTGATCCTTATGAGCCCGTCGTGGGACTCATGAGGATCTATACCTCTTGGAGATGTTCGGAGCGTTGTTAATGCTACTGGTAGAAGTTGGTTATCAGCCATGACTTCGCTCTCGTGTGTTGCTGGGAGTCGTTCAGCGTAAAACATAGCCACACCATTGCCAGTCTGCACGACAAAATGCTTCAAACTGTGAGGTACAAAATCACATACCAGCACACATATGCAATTTAGAAACACGGCCATATTGTTTTTTACCCAAAGTTTGTTTTCAGACGAATGCTGGCAGCTATCGTGACGGTGTATTTAGTTGTCTTCGCGGCCTACGCTCCTATCATGAGTCCGAAATAGCTCAGGCGGTTAAACGTCGGAGCAGGAGAGCGAAGGGAATCGCCGAGTCGTGGGTTCGAATCCCTTCCTGGTCCCGGTAGCTGGACTCACAATCCAGGGTGGAAAAACGGATTTGTTCAATAGCATTTCCGTTGAAAGGTCCTGGTAAATCAAAGTGGCACAGTTGGAGTGCGCCTGAGTTGATCAGTGTTCAGGTCGTACTCCATAGGCAATAGATTTCCCTGTCCCCCATCACCCACCCGTCAGGGCCGTCCATGATCACCTCGGTGCTGTGGACGTTAAACCCGAACGAACTAACTAACTAACGCTCCTATGCTGTTTCTCTACACTGTGCAATGGACTTTGGACCCCACAACAAACCGATCCATGGCCCTCCTGTCAACCGCTGACCAATTCGTCATCGACAGGAATATACCAGTACACATTACTACGATCTTCGGATTAATCATCAAACCCGCATCAATTGGTATCGTCGGCATCTGCACCACCGTCACTGTCGTCAAACTGAAACAAGCGATGAAAAGACGCCTTCAGATGACGGGTGATGATCGATCGCAGGTCAGCCAATCGGAAACCAGGATCACAAAAATGTTAATTTTTCTTTCCATCATCTATGTTGTGCTAGTTTTGCCGGAAATTGCAATTGATGTTGCCAGCCAGCTTGTTCCAGAGTTCTTTGTGTACAGAAAGTATCACAACACATTTATGCTTGTTATTTTCGTGAATAACGCGGCTTCTGCTCTGAATTCTTCAGTGAATTTCTTCGCCTATTTCTTGTTGAGTTCCAAGTTTCGGGCGACGCTAGCAGATATATTACCCTGTATAAAACCTCTACTGAAGGCCCGCGCTTACAGACATCACACTGGTAAAGACATGCAACATCACAACGCTAACACTTCAAAAGTGACACACAGTGCTTTAGCTATTTAAAGAGGTTTAACCCTTTGTCTGTCGGTGGTGATTTTTGTCGATGTGATTTCTGCAGAAATTACATCGACAGAAAGCACTACCGACATTTTAAGTGTTAATTGTTACCTATAGTTTTAGCCATGTTAAACATAACACATTCAGCCCGGTATCCTTAAATGTGGGAGTTGTCCTCTAAAAACTCCATACCAGGTCGGAGACGGATTGACCGTGATAGTTAATGTGTGGTGCGACGTTCATTTTTAAGAGATGTCCAACTATTCTGGCATCGTCTTTGAACTAGCATGGTCCTACTGTTGCGTGTTGTAATATAATAAGTAAAATATAACAAGATATGACTGCAGCTGGCATAACGGAGACCTGTTTATTTTCATTATTTTGTCTCTGCACCTATCAACTTCTGTAGTAGTATATTACTACATAGTAATAGACATCCCAGTAAGCAACGGTCCTCTGGCCCACGACGGCTGCCGTCGTGGGCCCGAAGACGTTTTGCTATTAGGTTTATGTCTTCTGACAATGGCCCGGAGGTGTACACACGCACACCCAAGAACGTGTACGCCCGCCGGCCGTCAGGAATGCAAGCAAGCGTCGTCTGCTTCACGTTTGGTAAGTTGTTTAAACTTGAGTACATACCCAAATCACGCCGCGCCGGTAATTTGTCGCAGCCAATCTGACACTTTGGTCGCTAATCTTTCCCATTGTCTTTGCTATGTGTATACAGGTTTTTGGTCGACGTCTGCTATTACTCAGGGGAGGCAATCATAAGCTGCTCAGTTTTGATTTTTCTCCCGGTTCGATGACTTGATCTCGAGCACTTCACACAGGACCCACGACAGCTCAATAAGCAAAGGTCCACGGGCTCCCGAAGGCCGTAGTAGGCCCGCTCACGGTCGTGCCGTCGTGGGCCCGAAGATGTTTTGCTACTGGGATGCAGTACGTACGAAGTATAGTTAACTGTCAGAATGTAAACGTGGGCTTATTGGCTTTAAAAATAGAAAAAAAAAGAAAAGACAAAACAAAAATATGCCTTTTTTATTGTATCGACTGCCTTAAGACGACAACATTGAATTATTGTATTCACATTTTGTTGACATTTTAATATGATTTATTACGTCGATTTTCCCCCGACTAAGGCATCATCTATATAAAGTCCCTCTCTAGAGAAAACAATAGTTCAGATCCCTTTTTGCACGTGTACATTACTGCTGAGATGTTCTTACAAACAGCTTTAAAGCTCTTCACTGCCGAGAAAACGTGGTCTTGATCAAATGCAAAGAGACTTAGATCCTGAGGAACACTCGCAACTGCAGGGGGTTCATGAGGATCTGTGTTTCTTGTTACCATCACCTTCACTCTCTGCTAGTTGTGCACCGAAGGCTGATGCGTGGTGAATTAGCTTTGAGATCTGCCACCACTGGCGTAGAAGTGGAGATCTAGTAGGGCGCTTCTCTAAAACTGTTCATATACAGAGAACTAACAACACCACAATGGTCGACCGTTGGCTGTACTAAAATTTTTCTTTTCTCATCTTGATCGACGTCTGCTGTTACTCAAGGGAGACAATCTTAACGCTGCCTTGCATTTGCCCCCTTGAGTAGGTGTCGGTGACTTGATCTCGAGCTCTTCACACAGAACCTACGACGGTCCAATGAGCCATCGTGGGCCCGAAGATGTTTGCTTCTGGGATGCCATACGAAGTATAGTTAACTCATTGGAGACGTGCCGCATCCGGATACGCGGCGTTAAGCCGCGTATCCGGATGCGGCACGTCTCCAATGAGTTAACTGTCTGAATGTAAAGGTTGGCTTAGTCGCTTTTATATCTTCTTTTTTTCCGTTTGCCTGAGCCACTGTACAACATACTGTCACATAACTTAGAAGGTGGGCCTAGGGACCGAGAACAGCGTGTTCACCATGTGTATCACTATCAATGTGCAGTACAGCAGAATGAGCGACCATCTTTATCCATTATATAGAACAGAAGTCATTTAGCTTTGGGAGATTTAGATTACTGTTGCCACGAAAATCATTATTGTTAATGACAGGCAGCAACATAAATGGTAGCATTTCATGACAGGTACAGGTCCCCCACCCATGGAGAGCGCCTGGGGTTAGGAGTACTTAAAAAAAAAAAAACATCATTCAGGTGGATGTAGCCATAATCAAGATCGTTTTTTTAATGACAGGTGACCACCTGATTAAAAGCTTTGAAGATTATGCTAAACACCTGACTATTATTTAATTGATCAAAATAAACTTGGAGAAAATATTTTTGATACATCCTGAAATATTCTGCCTTTATCTCGTTTCCTGTTTACTTTCCTGTAATTGACGTGTCCGCCCTGAGATGGCCTCAGTTGCCTGCTCGGCGTTAAACCCAAATAACAACAACTGTAATTGACGTGCTTTCTTTTCATTCACAAATTGATACCTGCAGATTCAGAAATAATTGTGCATGTACTTTGTTTATTTTAGATGTAATACATGATAATGTCTCTGTAGACTATGTTAATACCTTTACCGTCTTTACTGTTGTGAAATAAACGTATACTATATTGATTGTTGATTCTCTCTCTCTCTCTCACCCTCTCTCTCTCTCTCTCTGTCCCTCTGTGTCTGTCTCTCTCCCTCTCTGTCTCTCTCTCTCTCTCTCTCTCTCTCTCTCTCTCTCTCTCTCTCTCTCTCTCTCTCTCTCTCTCTCTCTCTCTCTCTCTCTCTCTCTCTCTCTCTCGTATAGTTAGTGACAAGCTTCCTATTACCTAATAATCTTCTACTGTTGCTGCAGATTATAAAATAGTTTGACTGTCTCCATTTACATGTCAGGTTCACATATATATATATATATATATATATATATATATATATATATATATATATATATATATATATATATATATATATATATATATTCTTTTCTGGAGGGTAGAGGGGGAGGGGATGGGTCTTTTTACTTGTATATGTTTTATCTTTTGCTGTATCGTCTGATGTATGTTTATATGTGTAGAGTAGCAGGACAGTTTGGAAGATTGGCATTGCTATGCCTAAGACTTTTATCATGAAAAAAAAAAAGCCCGTTTCAACATCATTATCATCATCATCTCTCTCTCTCTCTCTCTCTCTCTCTCTCTCTCTCTCTCTCTCTCTCTCTCTCTCTCTCTCTCTCTCTCTCTCTCTCTCTCTCTCTCTCTCTCTCTCTCTCTCTCTCTCTCTCATCACCGCCCTGCAACATCAACTGGCCGAGTCTACAGCCGCCATCACCACTCTCCAGTAAGAGCTGCGTCAGTGCCGTGCCGAGCTGCAGGGTGTAAGGAAGGAGTGTGCTGACCTCAGACAAGGGCACGACAACTTGGCATCCCTTGTCCTCCGAATATACCTCTTCTGCCCCCTACCCTGTTTCTTAGAGGGGGTCTATTGGAGTCATCCTATGTGTCACTATAGCTGGGTGTCGGTCTGTTTTTATTTTACAGGTGATTTCTCCAGAAGCAACAAACAGAATCGTTTAAATTTTCATATATGGTCAGTATTAGATTAGAAGACGTGTCTTGTACTAAAGGTCAAGGTCTCAGTATAGATATAAAGGGTTTGTACACTAAAGGTAATACCACAAAAAGGAAGGCTCATATGATTTAAATTGTTGCTAAAGTCAAAGGCACCCGGAAAAAAGCTGCGCAAAGGAAAATTATCTGACATACCGAGAGTAAAGGCCCTGGCAGCCATATTTGTTTTCAGTGCTTCAGTTTTTGTCTGTGCGATATCTCTGGAAGCACTCTACCGATTTTCGTCAAGTTTTAGTATTTGGTAGCCTTTAGTGTGAGAAATGGTCATTAAACAAAAACGGAGTTGATACTTTTAAGTGTTAGGTTCACGTGCAAAACGTGAATCTATATAATGGGCCAGTGGTCGTCCGTCGTAAATTTCAACGTTGGCATTTTCTCGGAGACTATTCAATCCACACTCTTCAAACTTGGGTCAAAGAAGTAATGGTGTGCTAAGATGTTTCTACACATACCAAATTCAGTGAACTCTCTCAAGGTCAAATTCACAGGGGATTAGAAAATAGATAAAGTACCATTACGCGTAGATTTGAAGACAAATTTCAGCACCATTTGTGTTTATTATGCCTTGCCGACACACCTAATAAACTTTAAATGCAGTTGGAACACGCAGCAAAAGCAAGCGCGTAATCGAACTTATTTATTATGTGCAGCCGTTAGCGTGTCAATCTATTTTTAGCTGTTTCTCGTACTGATAGCGTTGTATTTATAGAACGGAGTGGAGTCATTGTCAGACTACTTGATCTAAAGACGACGTGTGCAGAACTACATTGTCCTGTGTCTAAATGAACCATAGCTAGACCTGTGTGTAAAGCCTCGTAACCATCTGTTACAGAAGTGTATCTTTGAACAGGTACGGCGGAAGAGAGAGAGAGAGAGAGAGAGAGAGAGAGAGAGAGAGAGAGAGAGAGAGAGAGAGAGAGAGAGAGAGAGAGAGAGAGAGAGAGAGAGAGAGAGAGAGAGAGAGAGAGAGAGAGAGAGAGAGAGAGAGAGAGATAATGAGAGAATTGAAGCTTCATTGACACAATGACTGAGTTGACCCCTTAATTATTACTTTTTGAACCCTCATCAACCACGTATCCCGCACAGAGTAAATACCATCAGAATTTAACCCTAAAACATTATTGTTTGAACAGTCACCATTTTATGTACCTCCCCACATAGTAATACCAACAGGGGCTAACACCTGAGTTAATTAATCTATCGATTATGTTAGTGTGTACATTCACGAATGTACGCGCCAACTCAACGACCGCCGCTGTTTAATCGACTACCGCTATCAGCTGAGTCACGTTACACACAGCACACTCGGCAAGCGCGCGCGCGGCGCCTCTGTCGCCAATGTCGCCGTTGGCAACAGTCAGGTGACATTTTGTCAACACGCCGAATCGACCGGCCTTTCCATTACGCTGTGTATGTGAGACGGGTGTGTTTTTCGGGACGGACTATCTCAGACTTGTTATTCAGTGTGTTATCGCTAAATCTTGTGAAATACATACTACAGTAAGATCGATAGTTGTACTGTTTAAATTCATGGTATTTTTTAAACAAGAAAAGGCCTCGCGGTTAGCCTGCAGTGCGCGGAGACTAAAGAAAAACTGAGTGATAGCCTCGTTAGCTAGTCGAGTGAGTACAACCGGGTAATTGCGTTCTACTTTAAACACGGCTGTGAGTGAGAAAGACCAGAAAGACGGCTTTCAGGCGTGGGCTTCATGGTCAAGACCTTCATTGCGACTAAGCTGGAAAACCTACCAACCGGTCACTCAGACCGCATCATGTCCATGCGCCTCCCACTGAGACACCAGCAACACGTCACCCTTCTCAGTGTGTACTCCCCAACCCTCTTGGCAGAGCCTGCAGAAAAGGACAAGTTCTACACTGACCTGCGCATCCTCCTACAGAGCACCCCTGCAGACGACAACGTCATCATCCTTGGCGACTTCAACGCCAGAGTGGGCCAGGACTCTGAAGCCTGTATGGACCCAGCCACCTGATACAAAGTCCCCTGCGAAGTGCTGATGGACAGGCACTCCTCACAGATAATAACTCCATCTTGTACCGCTGGTCGGAATACTTTCAGGACCTCTTCAGCGCTGAGCGCACTGTTCAAGAAGCAGTCATCCTCCAAATCCCACACCTCCCAGTAAAGGTTGAATTGGACGAACCGCCCACTGCTGAAAAGACCCTCACAGCCATCCACCAGCTCAAGAGTGGCAAAGCAGCAGGCATTGACGGAATCCCACCAGAGATCTGGAAGCATGGAGGCCCAGCACTGCACAACAAGCTCCATGACCGCTTTCTCTGCTGTTTGGAGGAAGGAACACTACCAAAGGATCTCCGCGATGCAGTCGTCATCACCCTGTACAAGAACAAAGGAGAGAAGTCTGCCTGCTCCAACTACCGTGGAATTACCCTGCTGTCCATTGCCGGGAAAATACTCGCAAGGCTGCTCCTGAATCGGCTAGTACCTGCCATTGCAGACGACCACCTCCCAGAGGGCCAGTGTGGCTTCAGAGCAAACAGGAGCACCACCGACATGGTCTTTGTGCTGAGACAGCTTCAGGAGAAGTGCCGCGAGCAGAACAAAGGGCTGTACGTAACGTTTGTTGACCTAACAAAAGCGTTCGACACTGTGAGCAGGCAGGGCATGTGGCAGATCCTGGAGCGACTTGGCTGTCCCCCAAAGTTCCTCAGCATGATCGTCCAGCTACACGGGGACCAGCAAGGCCAGGTCAGCCTCAACAATGACCTCTCAGAACCATTCGCCATTCTAAACGGCGTGAAGCAGGGCTGTGTGCTGGCACCGACCCTCTTCACCATCTTTTTTAGCATGATGTTGAAGCAGGCCACAATGGACCTCGACGATGACGATGCACTGTACATCAGGTATCGTCTCGATGGCAGCCTGTTCAACCTCAGACAACTGCAGGCCCACACCAAAACCCTAGACCAACTGATTCGTGAGCTGCTCTTTGCTGACGACGCTGCCCTCGTTGCACACACAGAGAGAGCCCTGCAGCGCATCACATCCTGCTTCGCAGACGCTGCCCAGCTCTTTGGACTCGAGGTCAGTCTGAAAAAGACAGAGGTTCTCCATCAGCCGGCACCCAAAATAGAGCATCGCCCTCCCCACATCACCATCGGCGAGTCTGAACTGAAGTCAGTGCACTACCTTGGCTGCATCATCACGTCAGACGCCAAGCTGGACAAGGAGCTGGACAGCAGGCTGGCAAAAGCAAACAGCGCTTTCGGGCGTCTATGCAAGCGGGTGTGGCATAATCAACAGCTGAAAACATGCACCAAGATCAGCGTGTACAGAGTTGTCATCCTCACCACCTTGTTGTATGGTTCCGAGTCCTGGGCCCTCTACCGCAGCCAACTACGACTCCTCGAATGCTTCCACCAGCGCTGCCTGCGTACAATCCTTGGCATTCACTGGAGTGACTATGTCACTAACGTCGAGGTCCTTGAACAGGCAGAAACTGTGAGCATCGAGGCTTTGCTGCTGCGGACACAGCTTCGCTGGGCTTGGCACGTCTCCAGGATGGAGGATCATCGCCTACCCAAGATCACCCTGTTCAGCGAGCTCGCCACTGGACACAGAGACAGAGGGGCACCAAAGAAGAGATACAAAGACTGTCTCAAGAAGTCACTTAGTGCCTGTTAAATCGACCACCGCTTCACTTGCTGCGGACCGTGACACCTGGCGCTCCACCATTTACAAGGCAGCTGTCTCCTTTGAGGACTCTCGCAGAGCTGGCCTTAAAGACAAGCGGCTCAGGAGAAAAAAACAGAGATGCCGCAACTCAAAACCCTGGCCAGACCTCCCTCTGCAGCCACTGCGGTCGAACCTGCCTGTCCCGGATTGGCCTCTGCAGTTACGAGCATGCCTACAGACGTCGTGGACAACCCCTATAGAATCTTCGTTTGCGAAGTCAAGCCAAGAGGAGGAGGAGGGTGGTACCGTACGAAAAAAACATGCCGGCCTCTATGCAATATGGACAGTTATTTTTGTCAGTTGTTTAATTTAGCTAGGCTGTGTCGCGTTAGACCCTTTAAAACAACTGCGTAGAAACCCGGTCAAGACAAGCCTTCAATTCTGCCGAGTCACTCACTGCATGCTATTACGAAGTTAGCGCAGCCTAATGTGATTTGCTTACACTAACATTGAGTTACCTTAAAACCAGTGGCCAGCTGCAGTTTATTACAGTATACCAAACGGAAAAGCACGTAGGCCTCTATTCATTATGGATAGTTATTTTTGTCAGTTGTACAGATTAGCTAGGCTAGGCTGTGTCGCGCCGGGTGCAGCTAAACCTATCGATCGCAGTAGTGGCGGTGTAAACAGATGATTGAGCTTTTTGAACAGAGTCATTTGCTAACATTTTCGTGCCGCCGCGGCTCATGTAAGTAGCTTGCTTTTGCAAGTGAAACAGACTTTACATAGGTTTTTGCCACAGGATTGACGGTGGGGTATACCTGTAGCACACTGGCAAAGAAAGATGTTTATTGGCTTTGTACCTGGATAATTGATTTCAGCACTTTGGACAAGCCTTCAAATCGTGGTATCCAACATTAAACAAATGACATAGAGCCTTAGAAACGAGTCCGACGGTGCAGGACTGGTATCCAACGTAAACATTTGACGTAGTACGGTGTAAACGAGTCCGACAGTGCAGGACCGGTATCCAATGTAAACAAATGACGTAGTACGATAGATACCGCGTTCACAGTGAGAACGCGGTATCTATCGTACTACGTCATAGGGTCTTAGCAACGGGACTAAGTGTGCAGTGCCAATTTGTGTACACAGCTGCTGTGTATTGCGTGTCATACAACTGAAGTGCAGACTGGAGTCTACAATATTCATGCGTGCTAAAAAAAATTTGGTGTTTGTCTGTGCATATGTGTGTGTGTGTTTGTCTGTTTGCCACAGGGTGGGTTTCCCTTCTACTCTGGGGCATGTGTTTCTGTTACCTGGTCCATTCACTGTGTTTTCCTTTTTAAACTCTCCTACTGTCTGTGCTGCTGTAGCTATGATGTTGGTGTGTGTGCTAAATGGTCTAGCTTATTAGGCCCATGTTGTGGTTTATTAAGTATTGACGGTGGTGACTACATTCATTTCATTTTTCTTTTTTCACAGCGTGCAGGCCGACCTGAGAAGTCTTGTGCTGTCGGGACGTTAGCATGTCATCATCATCACATTTGTCTGTTTGTCCGTATGACTGTGCGTATATGTGTGTTTGGTTGTGATGTGTGTGTGTGTGCGTGCGTGCGTATGTCTGTTTGTCTGTGAGTGAGTGTGTGCGTGGTTGTATGTCTGTTTGTCTGTGAGTGTGTGCGTATGTGAGTGCATGTTCGTGCATGTGTGTGCGTGCATGTGTGCGTGCATGTATGTGTGTTTGTCTGTGCGTGAGTGTGCATATGTGTGTATGTTTGTCTGTGCATGCGTATGTGTTTATGTGTGTTTACGTGTGTGTTTGCATGTGTGTGTTTGCGTGTGTGCGTGCGTGACTGTGTGTGTGTATATATACCGATCAGTGTTAGAGATATGAAAAAAGGGATTTCAAGACCATTTTTACCATTGTTTCTTAGTAAGTACCCAAAAAAAAAAATTATTTTAATAATAGCCGCACACAACAACAACAACAACAACAAAACAACAACATTGTTATATGCACTTGATAAAAAATTTCAAAGTCACCTACAGATACTTGATAACAAATTTTATAAGTTACCTACAACCACCAATTATATTTACAGGTAACTTTTTAAGTTCTTATAAATTAGTTGACATAAGTTCTTATAAGTTAGTTTTATAAGTGTATTAAAATAATATCTTATAAGTTCTTATAAGAACATAAACATAACAACTTGCAAGTTCTTGACCTATGTCAACAAGATACTTGGACATTTTTTTCAACTTACAAGGGCAACAAAAAAACTTTTTTTCTCAATAGTACTCTGGCGGCAGAAAAGATGGGGCTAAATAGATAGGCTCAAGTGGTATATGTGATGTGACATCATTCTGTGAAGTGTATGTCATTAATATTAAATGATTACCAAAACTGATTTTTACTGCCCTAAAAGATTTTGTAATTTTTCTGTGGTTTCCTGTACTCCAATCTTTTTCCCTTTCTCTAAAAAACTGGCCTTCAGTTCTTCAACATTCATGGGAGATTGACTACGCATCTTATTCTGTATTTCAGATTTTTGTGGTTTGTAATTATTTAAATTATCTTGCACTCTCTTAAATTCATCGTCGTCAATAAAATTGTCCTGCAACGCTTTACTGATAATAAGTTTCATACTGCTCAGCTTTGCACCCACGAACGTACTCAATGCTTCATGCTTCTGCAACTTTGTATGAAATCTTTTGTTAAGGCCTTCCAAACCAAAGCATAACAGACCTGTGGCAATGCTAGCTCCTTCAAGACCAATTCCAATTAAACTGCAGATTCCAGTTGATATCAAAACAATACTCCCAACAGATAATCCAGCTGAAACCACACCCACAGTCATTGATATGTTGTGTACAGAATTGAAAACTGTTTTATACCGTCTTTTACATCTAGAGTATTTTGCTTCTTCACTTTCCAAATATTTCAATGCTTCTGTAATATTTATTAATCAGAATGAGTCTGGCTGTAATGTTTTATCTGATGCAGTTGGCACAGTTGTCACATGCGGATCAATTGGCACAGACTCAAGCATCGGTAGTTGTGGATAGAAGTTCACCATTTTTTTATTCACAAATATTTTTTTATTATTTATTCAGCGATTACATTTTGCAACTCGTCAAAAGTGTATAATTTGCTAGCATAATAAAATGAAACAAAATCTATGTGTTCCAGTTTTATGTAACATAGACGAACAAAAGTTGTTTTGTTGACCACTATCTTTATAGCTGGAATACTGCTCAAAACTTCTATATCAGCACCTTTTTTAATAGCAATAAAACCTTTGTTGCCTTTGCCAATGTGTCATCCCACATAAGTTTGATTCCCTGTGCAATTTCAGCCTCTTTGGCAGCATTTACTGATCTCATGATAATTTCAAATACTATTGTCACTTCTCTTGCCATGGTAAAGTTTGCTGGCACAAACACAACAGAAGTATCTGATCTGCCCTTTCTATGCATAAGAAGATACCTCCGTTTCTCATACTCTTGAACTTTTAGTTTTACTCTGCTATTGTTGTCTGAAGTAAAACTTGGAACAAGACTCACAATCAATGGCCCAGAGTTAATAACTTTTCTGAATACTAAGGCTCTTTCATCATTAGTATATACATAAGGACTAATAAATTCAAACTTTATGTCCCAGTCAATTGTGGGCGCAATTACATGTGTAGGTACAAGTGAAACTACCCACTTATTACCTACATGTTTTATGTTGTAGGGCACATTATTTACAGGCGGAAGCGGTACACTAACATCACGCAGCTGACCAAGTTAGGAATTGTTCTTTCTGTGCCATCCTTCATGTCATCGATTACTTTCCACATGTACATCTGTTTGTTTTACTGTAAAGATCCTGACAGCTTTGAAGAGTGTCTCAGAGAGAACGATGTTATCCCAAATAAAGATGAATGAGACAGTGCGAAAACAAACTGACATCAACTAAGCTTCTAAAGCTTATTTTAAAGACAGATCAGCCCACAGGGTATGGGTTAATGAATTAATTTATACTTTTGGTTTGTCCATAATAAAATTATGGATGGACAAATCATGCAATATTGGCCTATTGGTGAAATCATAGATATTACATACTACTATAAAGACCTTAAATATGTAAACGGGCGTAAAAAAGGGACACCTGGAAATTTATTTATAACACCAACAACACTGTACATGACAGGTAATATAACTTTGGGTGCCAATAATCCATTTAGACCATCAATAATACAAAAAAATAACTGTTAATGTTAAGACACAAACTTTCACTGTTAATGAATATTACAGTGGCTGGTTTAGTGCAGTGTGTAATGATTTAGTTAAAGAACTAAACCAAACAAATTTGTATTTTATCAATGTTACAGTTAATAACATGGTAATACACATACAGAGCCTGCATTAATTTTTTTTTCTATTATTATTTTGTCAGACAAATAGAAATGATGGACAATGCTCAAAGCCCTCCAAGACAATCAAGCTTAAGAAACGTGTTTCACACAACAGACTTGCCTATATCTAATAGTAACAATGTCCATGAATCGATAGAAAACTCTTTTTCTGTCATACAAGATAATCTTCTTACAGGCAGTGTTAAGATTCAGGTTGTTGCCTAAACTAGAATTTACTAGAGTAGATGGTGAAGTGTTTGTTTCGTTTATCTCCACAAGACAACACACAGTTAATTCAAGAAGAGAATTTGAAAACGTGTTTAGAGACAGACTGTTGCCTGACTTCCTCAAAGCAATTGACAGTGCAAGAATGAAGGGGTCTGGTTGGCATGAAGGACGTGTGCATTAACTACAACTGAAACAGTCAAGGTATCATCTAATATTAGGTAAATCATGGTTGCCACTGCCAACAGAGGTTTTAAACAAAAAGGCTTTCGTCAATATTCAGAACAATGACCACTGTTATTTCATGTGGTGTGTGCTTGCTAAACTACACTTTGTAAAAACAAGACCTGATTGCATATCTAACTACACCAAATTTGTAAGCGAACTCGATTTCAGTGGTATAGATTTTCCTGTTAAGGAGGACGACATAGACTTGTTTGAAGAACTAAATCCTGGCATATCTGTAAATGTGTATGTATGGGATAATGACTGATAACAGGTTACAACCAATTAGAGTATCACCACTTGCCCCAACCTTTGGTCAGTCAGAAGATAAGCATGTTGACCTTTTATTAATAAGTTTCAAAGATAACTTTCACTACACAATTATCAGGAGTAGTGTCACGTCTAATTTATGGGCATACAACAAAACACAATGGCAAACAGGAAGTGTGTCAAAGATGTTTACAAAGATTTTCTTCTATTAAAGTAGCGCACAAACATGTCCAGCACTGTAGGTCAGCTGATGACATTCAAACAGTACTTAGGTACCCAGATCCTGGTAGTCAAGTATATTTCAAGAACTATCAAAATCAGCAAAAGCTGCCATTTGTACTGTATGCTGATTTTAAATCACTGGTTGTTCCGTATGAAGGTCCTGTTCCAGAGTCATTACCAAAGACTGGAAAGTTGAGTGACTAAGCGGTGTGTTCTTTTGGATACATTCTTGTTAGGTCAGACGGTGTACATACAGAACCTGTTATCTACAGAGGTGAAAATGCAGCATGTCTGTTTTTAACAGAAATGAGACAACTGTATAGTCAGGTAGTACATTACCTCACAACATGCCAGATACTTTGGTGATGACAGAAGAAGACAAAACTAAATTTTGATACAGCAGAGACGTGTTGGATTTGTGAACAACCCCTCCAGGGTGATAAAGTTCGTGACCATGATCATAATATAACTGGGACGCTACAGAGGTGCTGCACATAACAATTGTAAATTGTTATTAAAAATAGACCCTAAGACATACAAACTGCCTATCTTTTTCTACAATCTCAAGGGGTATGATTCACATATCATGCAGGCTGTGGATGAGTCTTACAAAAAAACTAGTTGTATTGCCCAGACAACTGAAAAATACTTTACTTTTAGTTTAGACAAATTAGTGTTTTATGACTGCATGCAACATTTGTCTTTAGGGCTTGCTAGTCTGGCAGATAGACTGACATCGTTTCCAATAACAAGTAACTATTTTGAGCCAGACTTGATTAAGAAAGGTATGTATCTGTACGAGTACATTGATCACTGGGTTGTGTTTGATGAAAGGAGACTGCCACCAAAAGAGAAATTTAATTCTACCTTAAATGGAAAAGGTATTTCTGACTCTGAATTCCAGCATGCGCTTGATGCATGGGGTAAATTAGGGTGTGAAACGATTGGTAACTATCATGATCAGTACTTGAAAGCTGACGTTTGTTTGCTAGCAGACGTATTTGAAAGTTATCAAGAAAATGGTTTGCTGCACTACAGTCTAGACCCGGCTTGCTACATAAGTAGTCCTGGGATGACATGGGATGCATTTTTGAAATCCAGTAAGATATTTATAGACCTGTTGTCTGATTGTAAGATGGGTGAAATGGTGGAACGTGGATTGAGGGGAGGCATAAGTATAGCCGCAAACAACTATGCCAAAGCCAACAACAAATATGTGACCCTCTCTCACGAAACCAGTCTTAACTCGCAGCGAGCCGATCGGCGCTACACGCAATAATGTGTGGTGGGGGTCAATCTGGGTCATTTTCACTTTTTTCCAGAAATGTATTCTACATACACCAAAGTATCGTATGGTTAAAAATTTTATCGTAAAAAATGCCATTAAATAGGTTAAAAATGATTTTAAAAGTCTGAGCTTGGCCCCAATTATGCTTTTCTTGTGTGCAAAATGACCCATTTTTAACATAACAGAACACGTTGCATCCCCTACAGAACCCCATCATGTTATACACTGTTGGAAAGGCCTTTGTCCGCGCTTTCGCGGGCTTAGAGTGTGTACCATTTTTACACATTGTAAAGCTTCCAAATAAAGAAAATATGGGCGTACACAAATGTTCAATTTCGACCAATCAGAGAGTAGAACAGCTAACGACATGGCAACGACTAAGTTAAACACATTTCCATTGGCCGAGCTAAGACTAAGGGAAGGAACTCCGATCTCTTCCGCTGTCACTTTCTGTGTTTACAACCATGGAAGCCAGACTAGCGTACTTACTAAACTCTTGCAAATCCGGTAATTTACCGCCTGCAGATCAGGAAGAATTAAGCGAACTGATCAGTGATTATTTCGTCGCCGATTCTCATCACGACGATAGCTTTTCTGACAACGATTTTGAGTTTGAACCGGCTGATGGTGAGGACGAAAGTGAAGGAGAGATTAATGCCCCACTAGTCCACGTTGAGGAATTTAGAGGTGATGGAGAGACCGGCTTGGACGTGGATGCTGCACCAGACGATGGGGGAATGTTTGCTCGTGCCCGTGTTCGATCGTGCAAGGCCAACGGACATGGGTGCAAGCAGATAAAGGTACCGTCGCCTGGACCAGAAGACACGCGTCACGGCTGCATCACCGAGTTTTCACCAGAAGAAATCGTGGCTCTTCAACTCTCAGTTCAAGACATGGATCGAGGTATGTGCATGACTTTCTGAATGTAGATGTATGCTTATTATAGTGTGTGTGTGTGTGTGTGTGTGTGTGTGTGTGTGTGTGTGTGCGTGTGTGTGTGTGTGTGTGTGTGTGTGTGTGATGGTGTGTGTGTGTGTGATGGTGTGTGTGTGTGTGTGGCTGTGTGTGTGTGTGTGTGTGTGTGTGTGTGTGTGTGTGTGTGTGTCCAATTGTCAACACTAGATGAATAGGCTAATTATTCTATTAATGATAGTATAGAAATGCTGACATAAGTGGACAGTTTAAAAAGAGTGTATACTATTTTGTTCAGATGCAAAGGAGTGGATGATCCTTGGCATTCTGAGTTCGTGCATGCGGAATGGACCGAAGACAGAGTGTAGCAAGTGGAAAGTGCAGAAGGACCGCAAGAAGCCGCGATCCAGCCACTGCCTGTTAAGACTGATTTCGTGAGAGAGGGTCACATATGTGATGCAGCATGCAAAAACCAGGCTGAAGTCCCAAATTTTCATTTTTTCACTTTTTTATATTTTCTGAAAGTTAAAAACTTGTAGATTAACACACAAAAAACAGAATTTGTTATCTCTTTTTATTTAATTTCTATAATTTTTTAACTTGTACTAAGTTGTAGTTGTCGAAAAGAGTCAAAAGGGAGATATATGCTTCCAAAAGTTTCCGAAATTGTTTCTGCAATATCTTCACAATCAGAATTGTCCTGATTATCTATTTGGTACCAAAAGACTAAGAAATTAGTATGCCATGCACCACTAGTATTCTAAACTACACAAAAATTCATTTTTCTCACATCACTGAAGTCAAAGTGGAGATGTCAAAAGTAAATTTTACGAAATTGTATGACTGTTCTTTTTTCTGTTTGGGGTGCTGGGTTTCCTTTATGTCATGCCCCACCCGGGTCTGCCCTGGGGGACTTGGGTGGGGTAAGGTATTTTTTAGTTCCCAGGGTCACCCTGGTCAGCCCCACAGGGTGGGTTTTCCTATCTATTCTGGGGCATGTGTTTCTGTCTACCCTTGGTCCATTCACCTGTATTTTCCTATTTTAAACTCTCCCTACTGTCTGCGCTGCCTGTAGCTTTTGATATTGGATGTGTGTTGCTAAATGGTCTTGGCATTATTTAGGCCCCATATCGTAGGTTTATTTAACGTATTGGACCGGCTGGCGACATACATTCCATATTTTGTTTATTATTTTTTTCACAAGCAGTGCAGGCACGTCCTGAGAAAGCCTTGTTGCTGTTGGGACGTTAAGCAATGTACAATCAATCCTTTATGTCATAAATTCCTGATTGGATCTGAGACAGAATTATCAAATCCAATTCATCTCTTGAGAGACTTTGATGATTGGCTCTCAAATTTATCAACTCCACAGGTGTGAAGGGAAGGTTGCATGGTTGTCCTGCGTTGTACTTGAAACTGCAAGTGAAGCTGAGCTGGCATTTTTTGTCCATCTTGCTAGTATTTCTTGCAAAGTCACATGGTTTTACTTCAGCCTTGCGATCAATATCTGTGTTGATTACAGGCAACATTTCCTCATCTTCCGTGCCGCTGTCATTTCCAAGGTCTAGAACACAAAATGATATCAGCAGGTTAGCTTTTTTCATCCAACGAGAATGCTGATTCTGAATCTGATTCAGTGGGACTCGGTGCATTTTGCATGACATGCAATAAAAGGATACAAGTTCACCCTTTCTTCCCATAAATGCATGATACATAAAAGTACAGCACATAATCATAAATTCACGCATCATGCAATTCTGGACCAAAAAATGCATGACGTGTGCATTCATGGGTAGGAGTCATATGTTTATGTGTCATGAAAACGGCGAACTTGAACCATTCAGCATCGCTAAGCCTTTCAGACTTTCAGTCAACAGAATCTGTGATGTAGCATTGATGAAGAAACAAACACAGATGTATAACCAACTCTTGTTCACATACAAAAATATCAACAACAGTGCATAAATCAATTGGATTAAGATATCAAGATAAAAAAGTATACAAGTTACAACTAAGCAAAATACACAGCACTGAATAGTGACATTCCACATATGTAATTGTAAATTTTGTGCAATCAGTTCTGCTCTCTAAACAATGGAAATAACACAACAACATCGAATTTTCATTTGGTTATGTATTAAACAGTTAAAATGACTTGACGTACAAAAGCAGAGAGAGAGATACAGTTTTAATTCCGTCAGTGTACAATGGGTGATTGAGTGTTGGTGTACAGAAATCGACTTACCTCCCTCCAACTCTACTGTCTCCAAGTGCTCACTCTTGTCAGTTTCGCCCTTTTCTTCTTCATCAGCTTCTTCTTCATAAGTGTGAGAGTCTGCAAAATACTCCGCGAGGACTTCAGCGAATTCTGGAGAACACAAGTACGTCTCTTTGCTAAGTCTTTTGGCAATCATAGCAGACGAACACTCGACACCGCCATCTTGTTTTTCACTTCCGGTGATAATGTCCGAGGCACTGTGTCCATTCTTTGAATTATTGTGGCTTATTAACGATGCAAAGAGATAAATAGTCACTTGCAACAAGCTCGAAAATGATAACACTTCTGATAAAAACTTCACTAGGCTTACACAAAACTGTTGATTGAGCACAATCAACAAAGCGTCGTCACCGCAGGCTAAAGACGGAAAAGTCGGTCAGGAATGCAGGGTTGCCCACTGTAAACCAAGAATGTCCCGCATATTTATGAGCCAGCAAATCACTAAAAGGGCAAATTTCATTGGCTAACAAGCCAAATCACACCCCTAGACGTGTGTAAGTGCGCTGAGCTAGGGGTTTTCCCGCAGTCAAGCGGTTTGCTCCATAGCGGAGTCGTGGCAAAATAGTGTAGGTTTTTAAGTGCAGTTTTGGTGGATATGCATTAGAAATTTTTGAATAAACTGTATTTTTCAGGCATAATTTTGAAAAATATTGATAGACAGTGAACATAAAGAGATTAAACTTTTGAAATATTAAAAAATCAGGATTTTCTTGATTTCGTCATCACTCATCTATTTTTGTGCACAGTTAAGAATAGTGGCCTGCGTCTTTAGCCGGCTTTTCGCGTGCTGCGTCACATATCTTGATGACCTTGACCAGGGTTTTGACCCCTCAAGGTCAAGGTAATTCATTACATATGTAGACGCTAACAATTTGTACGGCTGGGTGATGTATGAGTTATTGCCCTTGAAAAACTTTTGTCTGCATGATTTGTCACAGTATGACATAACATACTTAACAAACTATATTATGAATCATGACCGGAAAGATGCGAAAAGGTTGGATCTTTGAAGTAGACCTGGAGTACCCACACCATCTACACGAATACCACAATGATTATCCTTTAGCTGTTGAGAAAATGAGTATGATGGTGAAAAAAGAAGACACTAAACTTGTGCCGAATTTGAGTGACAAATTCAATTACGTTTGTCACTACCGCTTACTGCAGTTTTACATCGGACATGGGTTAATACTAAAGAAAGTTCACAGAGGCATTCAATTTGACCAGAGTGCTTTCATGAAAGATTACATAATGAAGAACACAACATTATGTGCGAGAGACGGCAACACTGCATTTGACAAAGACTTCTTTATGCTTATGAACAATGCCTGTTTTGGTAAGACGATGGAAAATCCTCATCAACGCAAAGATGTGAGACTGGTCACAACTGAATCAGGTGCTATTAAGCTTACCGGTAAGCTACAGTACACAGGTTACAAAGAGTTTCATTAATCATTGTATGCAGTGTCACTTAAAAAAAGATTGTTAAAATGGACAAGCCAGTATTCATTGGTATGGCAATTCTTGAATTGTCAAAACTATTGATGCTTGAATTTTATTATGATTACTTCAAACAGAAGTATTCTGAGTGTCGTCTGCTATACACTGACACTGATTCTATGATCATTGACGTGCCTGCTGAAGACTTTTATGAAGACATGAAAACAGAGTTACACATGTATGACACGTCTGACTACCCTAAAGACCACCCGCTGTTCAGCACACAAAACAAAAATGTGCCTGGCAAGTTTAAAGACGAACTGAATGGGGTGCCGATAGTTGAGTACGTTGGACTGAGATCAAAAATGTATTCTATACTGCATCAAAAAGGAAGTCAATGAAAAGCCAAAGGAATAAAAAAAAAATAATAAAACAGTGATAAAAAATAAAGACATTAGACATGAACATTAAAAGCAAGTATTAGATGGAGCACTGATGCCTGATTATTCAAATAAGTCACTGAGATCAAACAAACATAATCTTGAATTGATCCAAACACATAAAAAATCAATTGCAGTAGGGGACACAAAACGTGTATTTCATAGTAAGGAGAAGGCTTATGCACCTGGGCACTACAGACTCAAGTTATCTGAAGGTATTTGTAATGAACTGATTGATGAACTGATTCACGAATTGGTCAAAAGTGAGTAACAGTGTCTGGGGGGATAATCTGTAATTCTTCTCTGACAAATGCCCTCTGCGGGGCTGGCTCATATAAATAATATATCGGTGGGTTACCAGGAACTATTTTTTTTATATTGTGTACGGATGTAGACCAAATGTGGTCGGTTGCCCTGCGTCTGACGTTTTCTGATTCTCCGGGTTGATATAGATAGCTCACCTGTTTTGTAAATATACTTGTGTCTGGTGGTAATGATTTTAACCCTATGTCTGGCCCTGACGCCGGAGGTCCTGACGGTATTGTTTTCAATTTAATAGCATCAGCAGGTTTAGGCTGTCCTTCGTTATTCATTGCTTTTATCACAGATGGTAACTTTTTTACCCACTCACTGTTACGTTTGTCATGCACGAGTTCCTTAGAATACTGGTAACTGAAAAGTCTCTCTGACAATTGTTTGTTAAAGTTTTCAACAATTGCCTGTGATCTGTGCACGCCTGGTATCCTGCGTCCAACCAGTACACCATACTTTGCAAATAACTGATTAACTGCGCCTTTGAATTCAGATCCGTCATCTACTTGTACGAGCCTAGGGTATTTTAGGGGGCCTCTTTTATAAAAACTTGATAATGCTGTCGCTACTGTGGTAGCATTCTTGTCAGTTATGGGCTCAGCGTCTTTATACCTTAAAGCAATGTCAACAACAGTTAGTGCATATTTGTATCATTTCTTTCTTGCAGTAAGAACAATAAATCCATTTGATGCATGTCATTTGGCGTAGTGTTTTCAAAATGAGGTCTAGATATTTTTCTTGGCACAGGGAGATAAACCTGCCAAATTGCCTGTCTCTGTAACCATTGTTTTATTTGATTCAGTGTTACATCATGGCACATGGCCGCGTGTAATTTCTGAATAGCAGTGTTTCCTTTCCAATATCCAATGGGGGAGTAATATATTTTCGATAGTTTATTTTCGAACCCCGGGTCTGTCATTTTTTGTAGCAATATAAAGTCCAGTAAAAAATACAAATGTCATTCCCACTAGAACAAAGATTATTTCTCTGTTTCTTTGTTGTGTATTTGGTTGGTAGTAATCACTAAGTTTTGGCTTTGAGGTAGACATGTCATTGCCTGTAATGAGAAAATATTCCTTAATTGCATCATCGACATTAGAAAATGTATGCTGCGCGTGACCTTCAAGTCTGAGTTTTTCATTGATAAAATCAAGTTTCTCTATTCTATTCTTTTCATAATCCTGCTGGGCTTGTGCAAGTTTTTCTGATGCCTCATTGTGTCATCTCATTTCTTCTGCTGATTCTTCTCTACCCACTTTTGAAAAGAGATAATTTGACCCACTGAATGCAAGTGCACTGACCATGGCCACTCCAATTATTACAGCTAAAGTCGCCATACTTTTATTTACATAAAAACATTTTTGGGAATAATTCCTTGCTTAACGAGAAAGTCTTTTGTCGCAATCGACGCTGTAACAACTGCTATTAGCTTAGCACTGTCTTCAAAATCCAATCTACTGAGGTCTGCCAATTTCATTTTGAGTAGACTTTTTCCTAGCATAGAGTAAGCAACGGCTAGTCCACTTATTATGGCAGAATGATAGACAAGGTTCATTAAGTTTTTTGTTTCGCTCATTTTCTTAGGCGATAAAAATTAAAATAATAAATTTATTTATTGCATAACAAATGGGTCAATGGCTTTGGATGATACTGGTTATGTGGCGACTTCTGGTTTTGTTTTTGGAGTTTCTGATTTTTTGGACACTGTTCATGTCTGTGGTTTGTATTTTTTGTATAATTGGTAACCTAAGTAACCAAATCTGACAACAAATCTGGCAACTATATATTTTGTTGTTCAGGTTTAGACTCAGTTGTTAGTCTTACACTTTGATGAGGGTGTGAATGTGTTGGTTCTGATGGTCCTGACGGTAGTGACACTGGTGTTGAAAGTGGTCCTGATGGTGAGTCAGTTACATGAGCCTTTTCTGTTAATGCTTGAAGCTGTATTTTTTTTGTTTGTTGTCTGTTATATTTGGCTAATCTTTTTTCAGCCTCTACCCTTCCTGGACTTTTTGGTTTAGTGATCGTTTGAACCTGCATCAAAACAGGGTTCTGTTGTGGAGTCATCTGATTCTCGCCCATTTGGTCTATTTGGTCCATCATTTGCTTTTCCTAGAAAATTTATTTTTGAAAAATCAATATGGCTCCAGTAACATCAAAGTTACCACATGTGCAAGGTAATTGTCAAACTTGTAAAACATGATGCATGCTAATTTGCCTATTGAACTTGAAACAATAGGGTGCTTTCAATTTTGTGCGATAGGTTGTCAGTGTCTACAGGTAGAAAGTGACTCACTGCTTTTGTGTATAAACAGACAAGAGATCAACTTAAATCACGAGTCATTAGTGAATCGATGTGATTTTCATATTTGGTGTGCAGTTTAATTAACTCCTCAGCCATGAGAGATTCTATATCTTCTGTCATGTATTGTTTTCCAAGATAAGCTTTTGATTTGCCTGAAACAACTACAGAGAGAAGGCGCTGTTTTTTAGAGTCTAAGTCTTTGTTTTCTACAGCGTTGATATCACTCAAAAGAAGTAATTCGTCTTGGTTCATTTTATAATAAAAAATATTAATTTTTAAAATTATAATTAAACTCATAACTACACATTTTAGTGTTTCAATACTAACACAATCAATAGATTAATTAACTCAGGTGTTAACCCCTGTTGGTATTACTATGTGAGGAGGTACATAAAATGGTGACTGTTCAAACAATAATTTTTAGGGGTAAATTCTGATGGTATTTACTCTGTGCAGGATACATGGTTGATGAGGCTTCAAAAAGTAATAATTAGGGGTCAACTCAGTCATTGTGTTAATGAAGCTTCAATTCTCTCATTATATCTCTCAATGGAAGTGGGTCTTTAAACAAACACACATTTTAACAAAAATTTGCTTTTCTGAAATACTGGTAACGGAGAGGGTGGAGACAGGGGCTCACGTGCTTCAGAGAGATGCTATTCGTTACGAGTGGGAGAGGGGTGAGGGAGTACAGACAGAGGCTCATGTCCCTCAGAGAGGTGCTGTCTGTTGAGGGATGTGGAAGAGGTGGGGGGAAGGAGGTGGGGTGGGTGGGTGGGGGGGAGGGAGGTGCGGGGTAAAAATTCTGGATTGGTGTAGGTCTTTTTTCAACTGCGTAACCATTTTCTGGGGTTTGCTTACGTCAGCAAAAGCAAGAAAGGGCAAACATTTCGCACCCATCGTTTCAGTTCAGTGCTCACTGAAGGGCATGCCTTCTATACACCTTATGGATGCTAGCTTCAGTCGTACAGACATGAATCTGCTATGGTTGGAAAAGAAGAAAAAGAAATGAAGTCTGTTTGACTGAAATGCTGGTCGGCTGAGAAGATAAGGAAGAGTGGACTAGAAAAGATAAGTGATCTGGGACTGTAGCACTTATTTCTTGGTCAGTATATTCATGTCTTTCGTCAAGTCTAAATTTTCTCATTTGTCAGATAAGCGGGTGTGTCATAGAAAGTACTGGATAGATGGGCAAACCTTCAGAGTATCAAATCTCATTAAATAAAGTCTGATTTGAATATCTGGTGTTGTTTGCCATCGTTGTGTCATATATTCAGCTGTAGTAAAAGTTCATTGATTGAGATGGGGAGAGGTTTTGCTTGATCCTCCTCGTTTCCTCTGGTGAATTCTAACAGCATCCTGAAGTGTTTGTCTAATAAATTAAAAGCAACCGAAAATATTTGTTGTTCAATGCGATTTCCTTTTATAATAATAATAATAATAATAATAATAATAATAATAATAATAATAATAATAATAATAATAACAATAATAATTATCTATATTTTTAAGGCGCCTTTACTTCCGATAGGAAAGCTCTAGGTGTCGTACAAATGACATACTAACATACACACACCTTGCATCTTACAGCACATATATATATGCCATAACATACTGTAACGACGGTGTTTTTAGTGTACTGAACTAAATTGTTACATATATAAACGTTTATGGAATGAGTGTGTGCGTGGGCTTTCTGCCAATCTGTATAAAGGTGGGTGTTCTATCTCTGTTTATTAGACTCTTTCATCCACCACACACGCGCTTACAAACGAAGGACAAAGGCCACACAGTTATATCTCTTTGCCCTCTGTTTAACTATTGTTCATACACTCATAACATACATTAAACCACACAATTCACATCATATAAACCAATCTACACAGATAACTAACAAGTGGCATATAGGTTATTCACAACTTCAGCGCTCACACATTCACTCGCTACCGTAGAGGTCGTTGTCTCTCTCGAGAGACGTCACTCGACTCCTCCTTATACTAGTGTCGACACAGTCAATATCACATTGACGACTTGACGGAGATTCCTGAACTGAATATTACTATTCAATGACTACTCACAGATTTAGAACATTCCTAGGCGTGAAATTACGGCGCTAGGCGACAATAGCTACACTGACGGAACACTGCATGTGGTCCTGTAGCACGAATCTGTGGCTTACTTCGCTACCGTTGCTGCTCGTAGCACCAGTGATGGTAGGACGAAGGAGAGATGAAGGCTTGATGATGTCCGCATTCCGGTCACGTACGTGATGCTCAGGACAGCTTCATCGGCCATACACCAGGGGTTTCCGCTCCGTACCGGCCCCGCTGTATTCAATATACAGCTATCGAATTCTCTAGCCAGAATTCTTCCTCAGAGCCCTAGCCAAAACGACCGCTCGGCTCCACTGGTATTGCATCTCTAACTTGCAATTATTCCCGATGCCACACTGTCACTCCCACACGTGACACGTGAACATCGCTCACCTACATTACCACACGTGAACATGGTTTATCTGTACATTCCCGCTCGTGAACATTGCTTATCTCTACATTATTCGCACGTGTACATTCGGTCCAACTGCTAATGACGTCACACCATCGTCCGACCGAAATCTGCACTGAAGGCGTTCGTTACACTACCCCCCTCTCAACGAAAAAAAGAACCGACCGAGGGTCTTTTTTACAAGTTCGAGGACAATGCGAAAATACAGTAACGACTATGAACCATTGACCTATGGAACCGACTGATCACGATCAGCGCGTGACAACAGATCCGCGAACACATTCTGTGTACCTGGAAGTGGTTCGAGATTGAATCTAAACTCTTGTAAGGACAAGGACCAACGCATGATGCGAGAATTCTTAAAGCGACTTGTATGCAAGTACGTCAGCGGTCTGTGGTCAGTCTGGAGAGTGAAATCGACCCCCCCAAAGAAATTTGGAAAATTTCGAAATGGCCCAAACAATAGCACTGTAGCGGGTCTCTCTGTCGAGCAACTTTCTGCTCGCAAATGACACGGGGTGAAGAGTTCCCCCCAACTCCTGAAGCAGCACAGCACCCAAGCCAGTAGAACTAGCATCTGTGCGTAAAATGAAAGGTTGATCAAGCCTAGGCAACTGAAGAACAGGCGCAGAGGAAAAAATGTGTCTGATCCTAATCAACGCTTCCTCACAAGCAGGTGTCCATGCAATCGTGCGTGCTTTCGTCTCCTTTGTGAGATCAGTAATGGGAGCCGTGATGGTTGCGAATGCTGGGACATAGCGTCTATAAAAGCTCAATAGCCCCAACAACGAACGAACTTGCTTTCTGGTGGTTGGGGTCGGGATAGCCAAAATTTTCTCGATCTTTTTCTGTTCTGGACGCAGCATCCCTTCTCCCACCACATGTCCAAGAAACTCAAGACTCCTGTAACCAGACGAGATCTTAACCGGACTGGCAGTCAAGTTGTAGTGGAGCAACTTGGTTAGGACATCTCGAACGTGCACCAGATGATCTTGAAAAGTAGTACTATGGATCAAAATATCATCGAAGAAATTCATTGAGTACGCCTCAGGAAGTTCAAGCATTCGCATCATACGAGCAAACACTGCTGGGGCAGAAACCAGACCAAAAGGCATCCTGATCCATTGATATAAACCCATGTGCGTTGCGAACGCCGTCTTGTGACGATCCACCGGGTTGACAACAATCTGCCAGTAACCTTTAGAAAGATCAATACGTGTGAAGAACGTACTGTTCGCTAGCCTTGTGAACAACTCGTCCACATTGGGAATGGGCTCAGCATCGAAAACAGTTATCTTGTTGAGAGCTCTATAGTCAATGCAAAACCGACAAGCACCATCCTTTTTCTGAACCAGGACAACGGGTGATGAATACGCAGATTTAGATTTCTCTATGACACCTAGGTCAAGCATGGTTTGAATCTCTCGTACAACTATCTGCTTAGAAGAAAAAGGGAGATCATAAGCCCGTCGACGAACTGGAACATCAGTCGTAAGAGTGACGTCAAGGAAAAGATTTCCGTTGAACGCACCGGGTCTCGATGTCAACACCGTAGGAAAATCGGCAAATACTGCATACAGTGACTGACCATCAGAATCAGAGAGATCAATGTTAAAATCGATATCGGAAATGTCTTTGTCATTGATAGACGACAACATGAGAGGAATAGTGGGGAGAACACCAACTTCATCATCATCTTGGACAACACCAATAGCCACTGATGGGACAGTATGCCAGTCTGAAACGTCTACATGAGGAACATCACACTGAGGCTCCACAACCTCGACATCTGGAAGCAAAAAAGGAGAAATGTTAGACCAGTCGACTGAAACACCAGTTGATAAGTTTGTAGTAGACTCCTCAACACCACTAGCAGCATCAACACGACGAAGATAACGTTTGAGCATGTTGGCATGGAAAACCTTCGGCTTGCCTTTCACAAGAATCCTATAGTCAGGATGAAGACATTCCTGCACAAAATAAGGACCTGACCATGTCATAAGAAGTTTGTTAGAGTCAATGGGAAGAAGAACGAGAACCTCATCGTTAACAGAAAAAGTCCGTGCCTTCGCACGACGGTCAAAGTACGTCTTGTTCTTGACAGACGTATCTGCAGAGTTTTGCGAAGCAATTTCACAACTTTCAGAAATAACATTCTTCAAGTCGAAGAGATAAGCGTACAATGGCTTTGCTGACGTATCACTAGAATTGTGATCTTCGGTCCAGAAATCAGCAATGAGAGAAATGGGACCTCTTGGTTTGCGGCCGAACATCAGTTCGAAAGGACTGAAACCTGTACTTTCTGACGGCAATTCTCTACATGCGAAAAGCAATGCAGGAAGATACCGATGCCAAGCGGTTGGTTGAGAATGAACAACCTTCCGAAGCATAGACTTCAAAGTGCCATGAAACCTTTCAACAGTACCATTTGCTTGAGTTAGTTAGTTAGTTATTTGGGTTTAACGCCGAGCAGGCGACTAAGGCCATCTCACGGCGGGATGGGTAAAAATCTGGTCAGCCAGACTAAAAGCAAGGTCTTAAGACAAGATGTAAATATAGATTAAAAATCTCAGGCTAAAATGTCGCACATGTCTTTAAAAGAAACGTCTACAGACTCTCAAAAAGGGCAAATAAAAAATTCACATAGTCAATGAATGCTCAGATCTTGTTAAAAATATTGCATTCTCTCAAAAAATTGAAGATTTTGTCCGGAGGAACATCCCGGAACAAAACCTTCAAGGAGTCTGCTGTGAAGTGTTTATATCTGGTGTCAATGAGGTCAGCACAATACAGCAAAAAGTGTCGAACAGAAAACTGCTCATCACAGGCAAAACACCATGGACGCTCATCCTGTTTAAAGGTCCGGGTTCAGCAATTAGTCAGTAGAGGACATCGAAAAAAAAAATTTCAAAGTCCCTACCTGACACAGAAAGTGCAACCCTGATAGGGCCCCGTGTGATAGGATCCCCGAGCACGCACGTTACTATAGCTGCTGTAGAGTGTCAGACGTCCTTGACGGCTGTCACAGTTCACGAAAACAGGTATACACCATCCAGCTGCCTAAGGTCACTTCCAGTTGCATCTGTCCGTGCGCGGTAACATCCAATTCCCGTGCAACTACGACTGAAAAATATCCAACTTTCATTTTGCCGCACTGGTGAAGCCTGCACCGAGCCGCGACGTCCAGAGCGTCCAAAAAAGGTCCAGCGAATGGTGGCGGTAAGTCCAACATGATATGGTGTGGTCTTTTCACTTTTTGTGGTACAAATATTACTTTTGTTGGTAAGTATATTTCCAACAACAACAAACACCTATGCGCGTGTAGCTGACGTCGTGTTTACAAAGGGAAGGTACTCGTAAATATGTATTATCAGGGGACACCACTCTAATGACCACTTCCTTGTCAACAACAAGAAGCCCTAGCGATCGTAATGTTATGTGTGTTCTGGTGTACAGGACACTAATTTCGGGGTAAATGATGACTGAGGAAATAACAGCAGACGACAGTGGTGAGAAGTAGGCAGAATACATCGATGAACAAGACGAAGAATAGATTGGAAATCTTAGCCTCACTGTTCGTCTCTTCTGTAGTTACTATACGTCACTATAGTAACAGCCTGAAACTTTGTTTTTAAATATTCTCTTCTTTATAAATAAGTGTAATAGTTTCTGGGCAATTTTCTATTACACATATTTGTGTTATATACATAATGAAATATGCGATATATTCTGAGCTCTGGTCTGATGTACATTTAGAAGTTTCCACTTTTAGTTGCGATTTGTTTTGGGGGTTCGTGGTGGTTGTTTTTGTGTAAATATCTTCAGAACGCCACGCCATTTTCTAGTACAAGACCCGTGTGTGCATTACATAACTATACAAATACCAGTCATTTGATTCTTTTTCAGTGCCACACCAAATGAGCTCACAGAGCAGCAAGCAGCTAATGTGTTATTTCTGTGGATACATTTGTGAAGCTAGTACAAAGTGAAGGTGCATCAGTAATGGAACAACGCCCAATCTCATCACAATACATAACAGATAATCGCAGTGGCAAGGTAAGTTGTGAACCTAAAATGTTGTGTGTGTGTGTGTGTGTGTGTGTGTGTGTGTGTGTGTGTGTGTGTGTGTGTGTGTGTGTGTGTGTGTGTATGCTTGGGACAAAATGTACAGCTGGCTTATATTTAGAACAAAATATACAGCTGTCTGAATAGAATTAAATATACAGCTGTCTGAATAAAAAACAAAATATACCTGCAGTTGTCTGAACACAGACAAAATGTTCAGCTGTCTGAATGAAAACAAATGTACAGCTGCTCGCTGTATGAAAACAACATCAGCAATTGTCTGGATGAGAATATAATCAACAGGTCTAGGTAAGGATAAAATATACCACTATAATCAACCTAAAATATATTTGTTCACAAAATAACAGCACATTTCAGTGTGATGAAATAGAGCAATACATGTATGTGCATAATTCATTATGAAACTCACAATCAGGTATATAAGTGGTCTATTGTAAGTTGGCTTGCCACTGATACAATGTATTTCTCATATTTTCCTGAAACCACAAGCTTATGAACAGGAGAAATATGAGTGACAAAAACTTATAATATCATTCTTGTATACCAAAATATTTTATTGCTAGTTTTTCTGTGAATCATGTAAATACATGTATGTATATATTGCTCCATATCATAACACTCAAATGTGCTGCTATTTTGTGACTAAGCCATTTTTAGAAAGCCACACGCACATGCGTATGTGCACACATGCCTATTTTCTGTATTTATTTCTTTTTCAACAGGTTTTGTCCATCCATGACTGTGTTTATGGTTTGTTTCTAGACAGCAGGGCTGTCACAAGGTCAGGTGACTTGAAACTGGTGAATGCACAGCATGGCATCGAGTTTCTGAAGACAGCAAGACCTGTCCGATAAGTTGTCACCGACAGAGTTCTACTGTAATCTCCTGCTACTTTCAGGTAATTATCAGTTTGGTGGCATTTGATTTTGAAGTATGGTACACCCGTGCGCTTGCACAAAATCATTTTTGTTTGTAAAAGTGTTATCGCATCACACATAAAGTAGCTTATAGTGTCCTGGAAATATTGCTGTCACAACACTAAGTTATGATTTACATATGACTGCTACCTCCACACTGTAAGTATATTTACAAGTTGACAGTAAACATTATTATCATGGTGCCATGGTGGTTTTTCTCCCAAGTCTTCATAACAGCTAGTGCTAGCTACCGGTCAGTTTGCCACTCTGTAATGCATGTATCTTTTTTCCAGTATGAAATAGATTTGTATATTATTACTGACTTGATCGCAGCCACTGAAACATCTGGATCATTACTTTGATGTGTGGCACAAAGGCAAGCGAATTGCATAAAAGGTTTGAGTTGAGCTGTGTGTTTACATGGAGGATTATATCCTTGAGTGTATGCAGAACAAAAACACACGAAACTGTCCTGTCATCGAAATAACCTACTCAGTATAAACTGCTGCTGGTACATTTTCACTTTTGTGCTTTTTTTACTTTCAGGTTTTGCTTTATCGATTATATTGGCCATCTGTTTTCAGTTTCTTTGCTGCTGCCAAAGGCTAAACACCACTTGAAACAAGGGATAAAGCCTGTTATCAACCATCACCACACATTACGAGTGTCCTTGCCAGGCATGATCAAGGTATCATGTCTTATTTATGCACTTATTTTGACTTAGAGTTTAGATATGTTTCAGTCTCATCATTGAGTGTTTTGAGTGTTAGTCAAGGGGATGTATCTATGTGGCTGAAAATGAAATGGCCCCCCCACAAAACTTTCATTGGCTACAAAGGCTACACAATGCGCAACAGGCTTACCATCCTTGACTTCAACCACCAAGTATGCAAGCAGTATACCAAGATTAGCAACAGGCACTCTGTGGCATACCAGGTAGCACAGCAGAAATATGCATAGTACATGTATGTTACACACTTGTGCAATTTCTGGTACAAGTGCAGTATTGTACATGTCATTTTCAGTATCATTACAGTACATGTATTTGTAGAAATATACTATTTAGGATTGTGACACTGACCATGAAAACTAATTCTTTCTTATGGCAAGTCAGGTGCAGAATTCCTGTTCATGTGCACTGTTTACAGTATGTAGTTATAACAAGGATGAAAAATGAAAGCAGACATGTATGCAATTTATGAAGAAGAATGTCCAAATGTATTGAAAACAAAAAATGTCCAACATTTTGCTTTTACATTCAACTTTAATACTTTCTTGTATAGAGAGTACAAAGTGCACAATATGGAGTATATATTACATGCATGTGTCCATTTATTCATGTCCCAACTACTTGTACAAACAGATGTAAACAATCTCCATGACAGAAAGTAAATTTTAAAAGTTAATGAAAATGTTCTCTTCATTCTGTTTTTTCTCATCAAGGAATGTGCTCCGTGGCCTTGTATCCCCAATGCCTCACTGATGAGAAGCTCTCCAGTTTGTTACATTACCTACGCAGTACAGATGACAAGATTGAGCGACGAGTGGATGTGGTTTTTCAGCAGAAGTAAAGACTTGGAGGTTGGTTTCACACACATACACAACCAGATAGTGCCCTCAGGTAGTTTAGATTGGGGCTTAGAAACTGCCATCTGATTATGGCCACCTGACAAGAGCAACAGTGTTTGCTGTTGCCATGCCCCATATGGCTCTCATGCCACAACTGAAAAAAATCTGTATGTAGAGTGTTGGTGATGTTTGATTGCTATTATAATGTGGGAATTTTATTTGCAAATGTGATGCTATAATTTTTGACGCTGCAAAATTTGACTTCGGTCTGCTTCTTACAAATATCTAGAAAAGTTGGTTCTTCTGTTAACTCGATCAGCTGGATCAAATTCAGTAGTTCTTGTTGTCCATTATTATTAGATGATTCCCACACAAACAGTAGGCCGGATTGTCTTCACTGGTCACGCGCTGATAAGGTGTCGCGTCTACTCCCACATTCGATATGGTCACCAGGAGCTGCTCATCGGTTGAGTGCATCTTTAGTCTCCCCCAGGGAAAAGTTGGTTATGTTGGCCTGAAAACATATTCATATAATATCATGTTACCAAGCAGCATTGCAAAGCTACAATGTCTTTTATTATTAAAACAAAACTGTATAAATCGTTTGACCATCACCGAGACAAATAAATTGTTTGTAAAAGTTATTTTGCAAATCTGTCTTGTATGGAGTTTATTGATTACACTGGCTGTGATTGATTCATTACGGTTGGTTTCATGTTGAGTAGATTATACTGGCTGATACCCGGTAGCCAAGTAAACTCATCTAGAACAGTGTTTGCAGTACATCTTCACATGTACTAACTGACCTTTGTTCTTGTCTTGCAGCTGCCTGCTGAGAGCAAGTTGGGGCACACTGCACTGCATCAGGCTGTTTGCTGTTCCAAAGTTTCTGTGTGACATTGCTGCTAACGCCCCTGCAGTTTGGTGACATGTTTGACACTGGCCAGTCTGTTGTCTCTTCACTGGTTGGACCTGTCCACGAAGGCTGTCTGTCTGCTGTGGAATCATGGCAATATTAGCATTTTGGTGGATAGCAAAATTTAGCATATGATGATAGAACTATATTGCCATATGTAACATTACATTAGGAAATCGTTGCGGTATATATATATATATATATATATATATATATATATATATATATATATATATATATATATATATATATATATATGCCTGCATGTGTACCCGCCCCCTCCAGCCCCCCCCCCCCCTCTCCCTCACTTACCAAAACACAGTGACCAAGTTTGAATGACAGCATCATAAGCAAAATATACCATGCATATAATTCAATGACATCACTGAAATTGTTTCTTTATAATTAAAATGGTTGTCTCTGTTTTGTTTGTGTTTTTGCCTCATGTATTATTACAGTTATATATGGTGCAGGAAGTAAAAGTGCACATGTATGTTGTTCTGTAGAGAAGAACCCTATGAGGAAAGAACGTCACTTAGAAATGACAGTTACAACACAATTTATTACTAGATACTATGAATAAAATTGTGTTGTGGCTGTCTTTTCTAAGCGTCTTTCTTTTTTTCGTTGAGTTCGTCTCTGCATTACACACGCTTCGCAGTCACCATTTTGATCTGGACTATGTGGTTCTGTAGGGTACATAGACTACTTGGTCTTGTTGAGGATAGACATACTCATTTCATAAAAAAAATCAGCTGTATTTTTAGGAATTATGACAATCATGGTAATTGTGTTTTATTTATGTATACACTTATTGATGTAAACCTGCCTGTCCCGGATTGGCCTCCGCAGCCACGAAAATGCCTGCAGACGACGTGGGCAAGCCCTATAGAATCTTCGTTCGTGAAGTCAAGCCAAGAGACACTTATTGATGTACTTGACGATTTTGGTAAACTCATAAGAGAAGCCTCACAATGAAAGGCATTTTTAACAGTTTCACTCAGTACAGATATAAACAAATAAGCCATACGTTGAAGTGTATTTGAAAACAATGTTTTTGTCACAAAATGAAGATCAAGTGAGATATACCTCTTGCTGTTGTGAACTGATATATTTCCTTGATATTTATTTTTGCGGGTTGAGTCATTTCAGTTTTCTGATAGAGAACATTGCTATATGGAGTAATCAGAAATAAATCCCACATGGTTTGCTGTCAGTGCAAACATAGATAAACTATGAATGAAATATATTGTGGTTAGAATACCAATTACATAATATATATATATATATCTGTTTCCTAACATTTATTTCATATCTCATAACCATAGCACGAGGTGAAAGAAACCTAATGCTCCAGCCGAAGGGGTGCATGCCTGCATGATGCCAGCTTGCTTTCATCTGCTTCCTAAAGTCAATCGGGCAGGGGGGGGGGGGGGGGGGGGGGGAAGAATTCGCACAACCCCCCAAAAATGGAAAAATTAGTAACATTTAAATTAATTTGGGTCGAGGGCATAAACAGACATAATTATATGGTCTTGTCAAAAAAATGTATACATTATTGGTATGGCGAATGCCGGAACCATCTGCTGCGGCCCTGTATCTAATTATTTTGAAACTTGCCTCTCGTTTGCTCGTGCACCCTTTAGCTTGTAGTTGGTGTATCGGTGTTTGCTGTCAGGCACCTGCATGAGGTATGCATTGGGCAGGGTGCATTGCGTGTGCATAGACAGCAGTTGGTCTGGGGAGAAAATATTATCACTGAACTCATCAAGTTTGCAGACGGTAATTATCTTTTGTGATACAAAAAAACAAAAAACAAGATGAGAAGTAAACGACAAAGCAAAATATTACCTAGTGCTTAGATTCTTATAATGGAATCAAATTTTATGTCCGTGTAACACACACGAACAGGCACAATCACATCAATGGGTGGCCGTCTTTACTCCTAGAAGCTGATTCAGCTTTTCACAATCCCGAAAAGCTGAATTTCAGCTGTTTGGTTCAGACAGAACAGGCCTTCAGCCAGCCTGTTCCAAATGCAAACGTCATACATTCAGTCATGAGCCCCTGCATCCGCAGGAGCTCATGGGAATGTATATCGCTTGCTGGCCATGGATTTATGGGGCATATTTATGTCCCGTTTACATTCATTTCATATTCTCGCACTGTCACCCATGCACATCACATTGTTGCATGATGACCTGTAAATTATCTCCCAGGCTTTTGTGAAAAATAAAATCGTTTTGAGGTGGGCGTTTGCGCGTTGCTTAGCACGGGAGTGCTGTCCCTTACACAAACATTATCTAGTAGCTTCCCTTCGTAAAAATGGCGACTTGTGTTTGCAAACGCTTTCGAGGAAACCTTGTTTTGGATAAATGCGAGGACATAAGAAATGAGAAGACCACGATATAGCATGTTCGACGTACCGTCACCATTCCCTGGGCCATTTTTGGACGCTGTGGGACGTCGCTCCGAGTGCTTCCCAGTACCGGCCCAGAAGTGAAAGTTGGATAGTCATCTTTCGTTGTTGTTGCACGAGAATTGTGGGTGTTACCGTGTACGGACAGATGCAACTGGAAGTGACCTTTGGCAGCTGAGTGGCGTATACCTGTTTGCATGAACTGTGACAGCCGTCAAGGACGTCTGACACTCTACAGCAGCTATAGTAACGTGAATGTTCGGGGATCCCATCTGATGAGGCCCTGTCAGGGTTGCACTTCAAGTCAGGTAGGGACTTCGAAATTTTTTTTCGCTGTCCTCAACTGACTAATTGCTGAACCAGGACCTTTAAGTAAGTAAGAGTGCGTAACATACGTGTGCCCGATGTGAAGCCGAGCAAGGACAGTCTCCTCACGGCGGCTGCCGCAGCGGAAAGGTAGACTGTCAGACAACTTAGGAAGAGCTTCATGAAGCTTGTTCCCTTCCTCTTTGTCCCACTCGGACTGCCACTCGCGGGCTATGTACGCACTAATAACAGGTTTAAAATCACTATAGACAGTCTGTGTGTCAGGGACAGGGTCACTGCGGGCACTGTTGGCAGCAGAATCTGCGATTCTGTTGCCTTCGATGCCCACATGGCCTGGGACCCAAATAAAAATGATGTCATAATATTCCTTCATCAAGTCCGCGTAGAGCTCTCTAATCTGCACCAGCAGTGGATGGTCTGTTCCCGCGCCCTGAAGGGCCTGCAGGGCAGAAAGAGAGTCAGACAGAATCAGGAAGTTCCTTTCCCGAGACTGATAGGCATGCTTGAGTGCTAGCAGAATGGCCTGCAGTTCTGCACTAAATACAGAGGAATGGTCAGGGAGACGGAGCTTAAATGGGCGTCTAGGATGGCGAGAGGACACTGCAGCCGCAGCCACTCTTCCATCCTCAGACTTGGACCCATCCGTATAAAGACGACAATAGCCAGGAAAAATTGAAAGGAGTTCATTGAGGCTCTGTTGGTATATGGCTGGTGGAGTACAATCCTTCTTGTGGGCAGTCAAGTCCAGCAAGATGTCAGGAACTGGTAGTAGCCAGGGTGGAGTGACGTGTTGCAGAGATTCCGAAACTTTGTCCAGGTCCACTCCGGCCGCCTGCAGATGAGGTCGGACACGGAAGGAAAGTGGACGGACAGCTCCCGGATGGGCATCGTAAATCTCTGCAAACGACGGGTTAAAAACACAACCATAGGCAGGATTTTCTGGATGGGCCTTCAGCTTCAGAACGTAGCTGAGCATGAGGCGGATGCGGCGGAGCCTGAGAGAAGGCTCCCCTGCCTCTGCATACAGACTAGGAACTGGAGATGTCCTAAAGGCTCCCAGACATATGCGCAGACCTTGATGGTGAATTGTGTTCAGACGCTGCAGAACAGACTTGGAAGCCGAGCCATATACCACAGAGCCGTAATCCAGTTTGGACCGAACAAGGGCCCGGTACAGTCGAAGTAAGACGATGCGGTCTGCACCCCAGTCAGTACGACCAACGACACGAAGAATGTCGAGGGCCTTCCGACAAGAGGTTCTAAGGTAGTTAACATGGTTGCAGAAGGTCAATCTTTTGTCAAAGATGACCCCCAAAAACTTAGCCTCTTCAGCCACCTTAATTGGCACTCCAGCAATGCTCAGGCTAGGTTCTGGAAAAAATTTCGTCTGGTTAGTAAAATGCACACAGACTGTCTTGGAGGGCGAGAATCTGAATCCATTGAGAGACACCCACCCCTGGATGCGATCAACGCACAGCTGCAAGCGCCTCTCAAGGGACGCAAGTCCTCGACCTCGTGCACACAAAGCAAAGTCGTCCACAAACAAAGAGCATTCAGAATCATCCTTGACGGCCTTTACAATGTTATTTATTTTAATGCTAAATAAAACAGGAGATAGAATACTGCCCTGCGGGACACCCATCTCCTGTTCAAAGGAGTCGGAGAGGGTGGAGCCCACACGGACATGGAACGACCTGTTGGACAAAAAATTGTGAATAAAAACGGGCAGATGCCCTTTAAAACCCATGTCCGACAAATCAGACATTATACCATGCTTCCAGGTAGTGTCATATGCCTTTTCAAGATCAAAGAAAATTGCATAGACATGCTGCTTGTTGACAAAAGCATCTCGGATAAAAGACTCAAAGCGGACTAGATGGTCAGTTGTACTACGGAAGCGCCGGAAACCGCACTGGAGGTCTGTGATGAGACCCTGTGACTCAAGATGCCACACCAGTCGGGCGTTGACCAAGCGTTCCATAGTTTTACATAAACATGATGTCAAAGCTATTGGCCGGTAGTTGCCCGGGTCGGAAGGATCCTTACCCGGCTTGGGAATTGGCACAACCACAGCCTGGCGCCAAGATGGCGGAAAACGACCGGTTATCCAGATATGGTTAAAGGCCTTGAGAAGTACAAGGAGTGAATCCTCAGGCAGATGTGTTATGAGCTGATAATGGATGGTATCTAATCCAGCAGCAGAGTCAGTACATTTCTGCATGGCTTGCTGCAATTCTGAAAACGTAAAAGGGGCATTATAGTCTTCCAAGTTATCCGATATAAAATCACAAGCACAAGATTCTCGCTTCTCCTTCTCTCTCTGGAAGAAAGGTGAATAATGCTCTGTTGAAGAATTATGGGCAATGGTGGAGGCAAGCAAATTGGCCACAGCCTTTTTATCTGTGACCAAACTGGCACCATCTCTAAGATGGCCAACAGAAGCCGAGCCACCCCTGCCCCTAATTCTTCGAACAGCCTTCCAGACTTTTTGGGACGGAGTCCTAGAAGATAAAGATGAGACGAAGCGTCTCCAGGAAGCACGGCGTTCACGTTTAAAAATATAACGGGCTTTCGCCCGCTGTCTTTTAAAGGTTAAAATATTTGCTTGCGACGGATTACGAAATGCACGTCGCTGAGCAGATTTGCGCATTGTTTGGGCCTTGCGGCACTCTTCATTGAACCATGGTACTCTCGGCTTCCGAGGGAGTGATGTGGAAGTTCTAGGGATGGTTTCACCTGCAACCTCCAACAAAATAGAAGTAAAACAAGAAACAGGTTCTTCAGCTGACATGACCACCTCCTCTGTAAGACGAGACTGACAGAGAGAGGCAAACAGAGACCAGTTAGCTTTCTTGAGATTCCAGCGCCCCACCGGCGAATCCTCCTCACAGCTGACCGATGACAGGACTACTGGGAAGTGGTCACTACCACACAGGTCGTCGTGAACCTTCCAGTCAAAGTCCAGCATGAGAGAAGGATCACACACAGTGAGGTCTAGAACAGAACTAGATCCGGAACCTGAGTTAGAGTATGTAGGTGAGCCATCGTTAAAGACACATAGGTTAAGTTGAGAAAAAACATCTTCTAACATCTGACCTCTGCCATCATAGTGGTCACTACCCCAAAGGTGAGCATGACCGTTAAAATCCCCCATGAGAATAAAGGGAGGGGGCAGTTGATCTACTAAGTGAAAAATATCATTGCTACAGACCCGCAGTGATGGTGGCAGGTAAATACTGCATATGGTTATGGTCTTTTTTAAGGTAACCCGAGCAGCGACAGCCTGAAGACAGGTGTCGATGCTAACGGGGCTACATAAAATTTGGCTACTAATGAGAAGAGCCGCTCCACCCGAGCGCCTCTCCGAATCAGAGCCTTTATGTATAACATTAAAACCATTAAAAGACACAGGGTCAGAAGTCTTCAGGTAAGTCTCCTGAAGAGATATGACTGAGGGGTTATAGAACTTGACTAAAAGACGTAATTCCTCAAAGTTAGCTCGAAAACCACGACAATTCCACTGAAGCAAAGAGTCCATGATTAAGTCTGATCTGGGGGTAAGGAGTTTTTCCCCCCTTTTTCCTTTACCTTGGAAGGAGTTGAAGAAACAGAGGGGGGCCGGCTCCCGGGCCTCCTCTGGTTCTTCGGAGAGGAAGGGGGTGGAGCTGCCGCAGCATCAGCAACAACAACTTCCACTCCCTCCATCCGCTCCTCCAGTGCAGCATATTTGTTTTGAAGGGGCACATCTGTGTTCCCCTTCTGGGCCCGTGCGCACAGCGGTCCCATAGATTTCTTAGACTTCTGGTCCTGGGCAGCGTTCCTGCCGCTAGAGTTAGCGGCCTTAGAAGGCTGACCAGAGCCAGAAGCCTTTGGAGTTGACTGACTAACAGGTTTGGGTGGGGGCTGAGGCTTAGGGGCAACAGAAGGCGGCACAACCGGACCGGCAGTGTCCGCCTTCTGCGTTCCCTGGCTCCTTGTCACCACCGGAGGAGGGTTACTCTCCAGGGGCGAGATGAGCCGAGGCTCCGCCCCCAACCAAGAAGTTGGGGTCTGACATGAAAAGTCTTTGGTGGGGCGCTTGCCTGCCACCGCTGCACTAAAAGTATACACTGAGGTGTTAGAGGTTGGGGCAGCCGCAGCTGCACCAGGGCCTTCAACCAGTTTTTTGGCATCCAGAAAGGACAGCCCCTTCTCCACACGCACCTGCTGAATCTTGCACTCGGATATCCAACGAGGGCATTTCTTATCCGAAGCCATATGCGCCCCCTGGCAATTCACACACAGGGGGGTGGCTGTGCAGGACTCAGCAGAGTGTCCGGGCCTAGTGCAACGGGCGCATGAAGCCTCTGCCTGACGGCATGTCTTCTGCCCATGGCCATACTTTTGGCACTTAAAGCACCGGAGGGGAAGAGGGACGTACTTTTTCACTCTCAGGGAGTAGTAACCTCCCCAGATGGTAGTAGGAGGGGTGGGGGTGCCAAACGTCAGGATGATGGTAGGGAGACGGATCTCCCCACCACCTCGCTTGGAAGCGAAGCGCCTGACGCAAGTCACCCCCTGAGACTTAAGGTTCCTTACAAGTTCATCTTCTGACAGTTCTGCCAAAGCTTGATCTTTGATTACGCCTCTTGACGAATTCATAGTTTTGTGGGGTGTGACTTCCACAGGAGTGTCTCCGATGGAAGAGAGCCCCAGCAGCCCGCTGGAGTGTGCCCGAGTACGGCACTCCACCAGCAAGTCACCAGACCTGAGGCGCTGGGCGTCAGGCCTGCCAACACAGCTCCTGAGGGTCTCCCCCACCAGAAAAGGATGCATCTTGGTAACTGGTTTCTCCTTCACCTTGCTATGGACAATGAGGAAGCGAGGCCATACGGCCGACGCCTGAGGCGTCGCTTCCTCACAGTCTGAATCACTGTCATGGTCAAATTCGGTGTCTATATGCCGTTTCTGTGCTAGTTTTGGTTTTTTTGTTTTATCCATATTATATTAGTAGAGATATTCATCCCCCGGGGGTCCCCGCCCGCCACCGAGCCCAACAAGGGAAAGTGCAACTGTCGGCGGGTCTCCAGCCGACGCACAATGGAGACTGCCCGAAAGATATACTCAAGGGGGTAAGCCCGATTGAACCGTTTGAGCCACCGCCTTCTATCACACCGTTGAATGCAGGGGAATACTGGCGTAAAGCACCTAATCAGCAGCAAAGGCATGGTGCTCCGTATAGCAACCCGCATGTCAACAGTGATATAGGGCTCAACGTGACAAGAGCCGATTGACTAGGCCGGTACGACTAGCCTCCCGTTTAGGCAGAAGTCAAGGCCAAAGTGGAGTGTTTCAGCCACCAGGATCCTCTTCTCCCCCGACACGGGTCTCCAAGCACGGCAAACACTTGGGATCCAAAGGACCAAAAAGTCACGAGTATTTTTAAGGACCAATCCAACATGGTACGACCTAGGTTAGCACAGCTCCTTAAAAACCGGACCAGTGAAAAGGCTGAACAACATATCTGCTGACATCAAGTCCTAATCCTGGACAAAGATGGCACCCGTCCGCTAGCCCACTCAGTCAGGGACTGAGCGGACTACCCACCTACGCCACGTGGAGGCCGGTGCCGGGTAGGCCCATTTGCTTGAGGATGGTAGGGTGAAGTACGTATGGCTCGAGTACCACACAAAGCATGAAACTGTTTCATCAAATCGGAGTTAAACTGAGAACCTTGATCCGACAGAATTTCCTTGGGAAAGCCTAACCTTGAAAAAATACTCATCAAAGCTTCAGCAACTGCAACAGAAGAAATATCCTTCATAGGAACAGCCTCCGGATACCTAGTAGCTAAGTCAATCAAAGTCAGAATATATCTATGACCTTCAACAGAGGGAGGAGACAAAGGCCCAACGAGATCAATAGCGACCCTCTCGAACGGAGTCGAGATAAGAGGCATAGTCGCCAAAGGAACAGGGGAAACTCTCCCTTTCGAAATAGTTTTCTGGCAAATGTCGCAAGTGTGAACATAAGTACTCACATCAGCAGAAACACCAGGCCAAAAGAATTGGGACAAAATCCGAGTCAGAGTTCTACGAACTCCACAATGACCAGCCAAAAGTTGATCATGCGCAGCAGTCATGACTGAAGCACGAAGTTTCTCAGGAACAACAACTTGATGCAAAATATCCTTTGATTTCCGATACCTCCTGTACAAAATATCATCTTGAAAATAGAAAGAATAAGTAGCAGAACCAACAACCTTTTCTTCACCTGAGGCAGCTAAATTGAAACAACCCTGCAGAGTAGCATCACCTTTCTGCAACTGAATGAGTTCAGCACGAGTGACCTTCAAATCACCGCACACAGTGACAAGAGGTTTGTGCGGGAGATCTTGTTTTCTAGCCTGAGCACGAGTAGTGACAGCAGCAACAGGGACCTCATCAACAACAGCAGCAACTTTGGTATCTTGGGCCTGCTGGACAATCAAACCGGGAATATTACCCACAATCAAGTCAGCAACTGGATCCTCAAGAACACAACAAACCAACTCTCCAGCAAAATATGGACAAGAAACAACAACTTTAGCCTGCTGGTAAATGTTGACTTCCCCACCAAAAGTTTTACAACGGACAGTACCTGGGACATACTGTTCATCAGAAACCAAACGTTTTCGAACACCACAAATGGTAGCACCTGTGTCTCGCAGAACTGAGCAAGCAGTAGAATTGACAGAACCAACTTCTAAATGCAAGTGACCAGCTGACTGATCAAAAATAGAGCAAACAACTTCCGAGTCGACAGGGACAACTGCACAACCTGAGCTCGAGTTACTCTTATCATCTGAAGCTATGGTTTTTTTGACAACAAAGGGACAAGTTTTTCGAGTATGACCACCAATGTTGCAAACAGAGCAAGGGTTTGGACTGTTGCGAAGAGGACACTGCCTGGGACCATGACCTTTACCATCACAAAGAGGGCAATTATCAAAATTGGTGTAAAACGAACCACCTCCACGTCCACGTTTCAAAGATCCTCGAGTTTGATCAAAACGACCTTCGACCTTTTGGTTCGACACCGAGGGTGTTTGGTCGGTCTGTCGAAAACCACCACGATTTCTCCAATAGCCGCGACCTCGATAGTTGGAGTAACCACCGCGCGAATCCGCAGAGCCAGCAACAGCTTGTGACTCTTCAGCTAAATCAACTGATCCTACGGAACCGAAAACTGTAGCAGCCGATCTGCGTGCCAAGTTCATTCCGGGACGAGCAAGACGATAACTTTCAGCAGTTTTAACCATATCATCTAATGTGACAAGTCCACGCTCGCGAATGAAAGTAGCAAGATCCTGTGATACACATTCTAGAAACTGCTCACCTAACACAAGATCCATAATTCCTTGCAAGTTTCTAGTAACACCAGACAAAGCTATCCATCGATCAAACAATCTGTTTAGCTCAATACCAAAAGTTTGGAAAGGTTCGTTCGAGTCTGGTCGGATTTCACGGAACTTCTTGCGAAAACCTTCTGCAGTACATTGGAACTTCTTAAGCAAATTGTCCTTCAATGTTGAATAATCAACAGGACCATGAGCAGCAAGACTGTGGTACAAGTTCAATGCGTTACCTTCTAACAAAGCGGAAAGAAAGGTAACCCATTTGCTTTGATCCCAGCCAAGGGCTGTAGCATGAGTCTCAAAACGAAAAAGGTATGAATCAATATCATCTTGTCTTTCTTTGAAAAGAGGCAACTTGGGGTAAACAGGTCTATCACCAAAAGAATTACTATCTCTACCTCTGTTTCCATGACCAGCATCTTGTTCCTCAAGTCTATGTTCAAAACGTAACTCAAGTTCCTTTTGTTTTGTTTTCTCTCTTTCAAATTCTAATTCAACTTCCAATTTTTTCTGTTTTGTTTCTTCTTCCAATTTTTTTTCATCCCTCAATCTTTGTCTCTCAAGACGATCAAAACAATCCTGTACATATTTTGCACGTTCCTTATCAGGGATACCCAAAGTTGTAGCTTGAGTAATAAAAGATTGGAATAACTTATCATAATCATCAGACATGGCTAAGTGCAATGTAGATCAACAAAAAAAAAAAAAAAAAACTTACTATAAAATATCAAAATGTCGAAACAGGAAATCAGTAAAATACTAAAGTGTCAACAATGAAATGGCAAAACGCAATCAATCCCAACAACTATAACTTGGTCTAGAAACCTTATGAAACAATGAAGTTTCTTCAAAAGTAAATTTACAGGATAATGCACAGTCTGAGTTACAATGAAAACAGTAAAGTCTTAAAAGTATACAAAGCAAATCATGTATTGTATTAACTCAATATGTCTATAAGTAATGTAGTGACCAATTTTATACCAAATAGAACACACTAACTCAATATATGCTGAAGAACGTCAACTTTAGTTGATAGAAGCACAAGAAATGTACAGCGAAAAAGGAAGTTACTAAGTGAAAGGTTTTAATCCAAATATATGTTCAAAGAAAAATAAAATTTTACGTCAAACACCTCAAACACTATAATCGCTAATACTAAATACCAAATATATGGTGAAAGGGAAATAAATTCAATCAAATTATCAAAGTCTCATCAAACAAGAATGAACCACGGGAAACAATCTATTGACAACTAAACCAATTATAACCACATAAATACAACAAAAAAACAAAACAAAAAAAAAACTAGATCAAAATCAAGACAAATCAAACAATAAACAAAATAAATTAAATCAAATGAGGCTGAAATCCCAACACGATAATCTACTTAAAATAAGGGCAAAGAGAACATACCCACAAACACACGCATAAAAGGACAGGACCCTATAACAGTGAAGAACTAGTAAAACAAATACAATTCCCTAACAGAATAGAGCCGAAGAAGAGAATAGGAACCCCCCAAGACAGAAAGAGCTAAATCCTTAGTGCCCAGAAACTGTACACAGACACAGCCGTTAAACAGGAGACGGCAAATATCACACAAAACACCACATCCCAGTCATACACTATAACAAAATTTCAACAGAATAAGCCCACTAGTCTACCGATATAAATCTATAACAACTAGTGGTGCCCTCACTAAATATGAATATGTATGACCTAATGTTAACACAGAGAAAGTCAAGGGTCACCAAATGTAACGACGGTGTTTTTAGTGTACTGAACTAAATTGTTACATATATAAACGTTTATGGAATGAGTGTGTGCGTGGGCTTTCTGCCAATCTGTATAAAGGTGGGTGTTCTATCTCTGTTTACTAGACTCTTTCATCCACCACACACGCGCTTACAAACGAAGGACAAAGGCCACACAGTTATATCTCTTTGCCCTCTGTTTAACTATTGTTCATACACTCATAACATACATTAAACCACACAATTCACATCATATAAACCAATCTACACAGATAACTAACAAGTGGCATATAGGTTATTCACAACTTCAGCGCTCACACATTCACTCGCTACCGTAGAGGTCGTTGTCTCTCTCGAGAGACGTCACTCGACTCCTCCTTATACTAGTGTCGACACAGTCAATATCACATTGACGACTTGACGGAGATTCCTGAACTGAATATTACTATTCAATGACTACTCACAGATTTAGAACATTCCTAGGCGTGAAATTACGGCGCTAGGCGACAATAGCTACACTGACGGAACACTGCATGTGGTCCTGTAGCACGAATCTGTGGCTTACTTCGCTACCGTTGCTGCTCGTAGCACCAGTGATGGTAGGACGAAGGAGAGATGAAGGCTTGATGATGTCCGCATTCCGGTCACGTACGTGATGCTCAGGACAGCTTCATCGGCCATACACCAGGGGTTTCCGCTCCGTACCGGCCCCGCTGTATTCAATATACAGCTATCGAATTCTCTAGCCAGAATTCTTCCTCAGAGCCCTAGCCAAAACGACCGCTCGGCTCCACTGGTATTGCATCTCTAACTTGCAATTATTCCCGATGCCACACTGTCACTCCCACACGTGACACGTGAACATCGCTCACCTACATTACCACACGTGAACATGGTTTATCTGTACATTCCCGCTCGTGAACATTGCTTATCTCTACATTATTCGCACGTGTACATTCGGTCCAACTGCTAATGACGTAGTCACACCATCGTCCGACCGAAATCTGCACTGAAGGCGTTCGTTACACATACACACTCATGCAACAAGATATACAGGGGAAATAAACTTAGCAGAGTAAACACACCAACAAGAAATGCTCACACACACCAAAGATATACGTGTACCATAAAACTAATAACAGATACACTAGGCAGCTCTCACTCACAGCAACACCAAAAACAAAAATAAAATAATTATAATGGTGAATGCACGTTTAAAGGAATAGATGTGTCTTTAAAGACTGCCGGAAACTATTGGCTGGTTCAACATATCTGAGGGATTGTGGGAGTTTATTCCAAAGAAATGGTCCTTGGTATGAGACAGACCTCTCGCCAAAAGACTTTTCTACAGTAAGAAACTGACAGAGTAAAACTTCAAAATAAAATATAATAATAATAATACATGTAATAATAAATAATAATAATAATAATAATAATAATAATAATAATAATAATAATAATAATAATAATAATGATAATAATACGCATGTAATAATAATAATGTGTGTTCGTATCGTTTACTTTATTTACAAGTACGTTACGACGACCAGAAAAACATACAACACACACACACACACACACACACACACACACACACACACACACACACACACACACACACACACACACACACACACACACACACACACACACTGTGGGCTGGCGATTGGATGCCTGATAGGCGGCGGCAGGGCAAAGTCCACAGGGCCCAGATCTCTTGACATAAGTAACCTCATCCGTGTTTCCACTGACATTTCTACGTGTCCCGATTATTCCCCCCAAAAGAGAGGTGATCTCTGTGCTGCTGTTTTTAGTGCCCGCTCTGTCTCCACACCTGAGTAAAGAGCAGAAATTAGCAGTTTCATAGCTGATCACGAGATTGACATATTTTTCATCACGGTAACATGGCTGAAACCTAATGGTGATGAAGGGAAATGCATGGACCTTGCCCCGCCCGGCTATGCAGCAAAGTCCTTCCATCGTGACTCCAGGGGTGGAGGCATAGCTAGTATTCTCAGGGACTCGCTTCTCCCATTCACAGCCACTACGTCTTCTTTCCAGTTTGCCCACTCCAGTTTTGAGTTGGTCCACACCACCCTTGCCCTTCCTTCTAAAACCATTCATGTCCTCACCATTTACCGCCCACCACCAAACCGGAAGAATAAACTTACGGAACCATTGTTCTTTGAGCGGTTCACTGAATTTTTGCAACATGCTAACTCTGTAAAAAAAAAGACCTGATCTTACTTGGAGACTTCAATCTCCATTTCGACTCAGCATCCAGCCCAAGCACAAAGAAAGCAGTTGATATTCTCGACATGTTCAGTCTGTCTCAATCAGTTACAGTTCCCACTCACTATCATGGTCACATTCTGGACTGGGTGACACATTCTGGACTGGGTGCTTTTTCGAGAAGATGGCCTCCTGCAGTCCACCCATGCCATTGAGTTGAACCACTACTGTGTGATCACTTATCTGAAGTCTCTGTCCCCCACCTGCAGACAACGTTCGTGAAGTCCCGCAATATAAGAACCATGGCCAAAGTGGCCTTTAAGGCTGACCTGCAGGGTCTCCTGTCTGACCTTTGGCTGAAGTCGGGTCTGACGGCCCACAAGCGGATCTTCAAGGCAGCGAAAAAAGTAGTCAATAAACTTGTGCTAAATGCAAAAACGGTTTTCATCAGTATGAACATTTTGGAATGCACGTCAAGCAAACAGCTGTTCAACTTCACAGGCAAACTTCTGGCAAAACAGACTGTGTCTCCTCTGCCAAAATCTGTTCCTCCCATTGAGTTACCTGAGAAGTTCTGTGAGTTTGTTACTTAGAAAGTAGAGTCTATTCGAGACAAACTGGACTCCCAGGCATCAGTTTCACCTCACAGTAATGATGCGCCCTTTGCTGGACAAGTGTTTCATACCTTCACGAGTTTGTCTGAAGATGATGTTTGCAAGATCATGACAAAGTGCGCTGGATCCCATCCTTACCCAACTTTTCTTTGATTGTATTGACATAGTCCCCTCTTCCATCACTTCCCTTGTCAATAGCTCCTTGTCCTTTGGTAATTTCCCTGCTGATTATAAGTCAGCCATCGTCAAACCCCTGCTTAGAAAGCCCAGTCTTGACCCTGAAAATCTGGAAAACTTCAGGCCTGTCTCAAATCTGCTTTCCTATCCAAGATCATTGAAAGGATTGTTTTCTCCCAGCCCCTTAACCATGTGAATGCTCACCGTCTTCTTCCTGTTTGCCAGTCAGCGTGTCGGCCCTGGCATTCCACTGAGATTGCTCTCCTCAAGATTGTGAATGACATGCTTAGGACAAGTGATGATGGACATATCTCTGTTCTAGCCTTGCTCGATCTGACAGCCGCCTTCGTTACAATAGACCACGAAATCCTTCTGCATCGACTTCATTCCACGTTTGGCATCACGGGTAGTGTCCTGTCCTGGTTCAGATCTTACCTGGCTGATCGTCACTAGACTCTTGGAAGAACGGCACCAAATGTGGTCTCAGCACTTGGTTGATGTACCGGTCAGCAATGACGCCATTTCCTCGTCCTCGGCCGACATTTTAGACGACTACAGGTCCTATTTGCTGGTTAACCCCGATTGCACCCCCAAATCATCACGCTTTCACCTCCCCATCTGTTCCGCTGCAAGATGTTGACAGCTCGAGACCGCTGTCCATGTCTTCGCCAGATCCTGATGCGGCCATCAGACGGAACAATGCAGAACCTGCTTTCGTCAGTGAAGAGGATCCTGTGCCAGTCACGATGACGCCGGTTGATGTGGTATTGCGCCCACTGATGACTGTTCCGGCGGTGCCAAGCAGTCGAGATGGGTCGTCGAGCTGGACGCTTACAATATAGCTCTCCTGAAATCAGCCTTCGACGTACGGTGCGGGCACTAATCGGTCTCCCGTGCCTGCCAAGGGTATTTCTGACCGTGTTGGCAGCGGTCTCAGAAGGGTCCCTCATATGCTGACGTCGGATATTACGGTCTTGTGCTGCTGTCGTTTCCTTCCGCCTGTTGCTCCTCAGATGATCATTAGTGGTGATGGGTTTTTGGAAACGGCTCTGCAGGCGATAAATACTGGAGACATGCACGCCTAAAGCGATAGCGACCTGCTATGGTGACTCTACGGCGTCCAGACGTCCCAGTGCTCTTTCGCGATCTTGAGCTGAAATTCTTGGAATCTTGATTTAGCAGCAGATTTGGAATGTTTTAACCATTTTCTAGGCGGAGTATTTAAAGCCTGGGTTCACTGAGCAGCGCGAGCTGATGTTCACATTTATGCGTCTGGTGCAAGTGGGTCACATGACGCATGCTGACCTCGTGCAAAGAAGGCTGACTCAGCACTAATCGCGCAGTGCGCTGGGGTAAAAAGAAATGGCTAGTACTGCAAAATCTAAGCTTGCTGAACTGCTGACAACATTCATTCCGACCTGTCATAACACTATTAACGTTTTTATAGTTCCTTATTATTTTCGTGTTTTTTATGCCTCAAAGTTTACTTACCCTATGAAAATTTAAACAGTTCTGTTAGTTGCATCTGGAGAAATCACCTGCACAAAACATAGACAACCAGCTACAGTGACACATATGATGACTCCAGTAGAGCCCCTCTCATGAACAGCGGTGGGGGGAAGAAGAGGTATTTTTAAACACGGAACACGAGGCAGATAACGACTTTGCTTGTTTCCATAGATAAAATACGTCCTGCGGCTGGTAAATTTGAATAAGATAAGGATTTCATCCCAAAGTCCACCGTACTGTTTGGAACTCAGATGCGTTATCGTTTAGGAACATTAAGAGTTGTTCATATTGTTAGGCTTATTATGCTGATCCACTTCCCTCCTCTCTAAGCCAACCTCTGATCAACACACACGTCGGCGCACAAAAATAAAGACGGACACACTGCGGTTCCCGTCATTAGTACGCTCTGTGGGCTCGTGTAGCGACATAAAATATATCTCCTTCTACTCTAACCCACCCTCTGATTCACATATACTGGTACACAAAAAATAAAAACGGACGCACGACAATTCCCGCCATTCGTAAGCTCTGTGGTCTGGCGTAGCATAGCTATTCTGAAAGCCGAATGATAGCACGAGTAGCGAAATGTCGTCACTTCAAGCTTCACGTCATGGCATCATTAGTCCCACGACGCCGTGTTCACAGTGACTCGATGTTATACGTCACTCATAGCAGTACTAACATTTAACGTATCAGAGAATCAACTTCGCAATTTTCTTGCTGTATTTCGCGGATTACAGGTCACAATTTGACCTAATCCTACCCCACGGCCGAGGCAAACAGCAGGCGTATGCAAACACTGTGTATGAAAAATCATGCGGTTTGTTACGATTGTGGTTGTGTTATCCTGGGAGAGCGTACATGTGTTGATCGTAGGTAACGATCCGATGTTTATTTGAGCTATCACGGTTACGTTTCACGTGTTTTTTTAGTAAGATTTTCTTTTGTTCGTGAGTAGAGCCGATTTCGTTTTGTTAAGTTTAGTCCGGAACGTTGTAGACAGGTCGCACTGTCTGGTGGCCTCGTAAGTGTCACGTGGGTTAGTTGACATCGCAACATTTTCGCTACTTTTTGTTTTCCTGTGCGCGTGTATCGAGCAGCCTTTATTTCGTTTGGTGAATGTTCTCGTACCTTTTTGAGCTATCATAGATAGGGGTACCATACTTTTATGTGTCTTTATTATACGCTAGAATTTAGAGCTGAAATGCGGAGCAGCCGTATTTTTGTAGCCTGATATATTGTTTCTGGAAAGTTTATGTTAATGAGCTTCGGCTGCGTGTTTCGTTCTGGTTGTTTGAGTTCATGATTTCCGTAGAAGATTCTAGATTTTGATAGTGTATATAAGGAGGGCGCTGGGAAAGCCCGTTAGTACATTGTCTTGCTTTGTCGTAGAGATACGCAGTTTATTGCGAGAGACGCTGTGTATGAGAAACTTTGAGTCGTAGTGTGGACATAGCAAAAGAGACTTTGTATTCAGTAGTTTGTGCATTTGAGAGTGCATTACTGTGTGGATATGGCATCGCTGAATTAAATATTGTTGGAACTGTTACTCCAGTATTGTCTACATCCTTAAGCCTCGTGTGACGGATTGCAGCTGAACGAGGTTTACTTTAAAGAACTCTACGTGTGTGTGTCTGGTGTGTTTATCATACTTCGACTACAATTCCACCACGTAACATTTTGGCGACCCCGACGAGATCTCTTCAGTTGGTTCAGTGGAAAGGGTAGCAGGAGAAAACAGCCAGCAGTGAAAAGCAGAGATGGCGACATCGGAATTGGAGACATTTCTGAAAATTGGAAAGGAATGTGGACTCGAAGGAGCTCAACTCCTCGAGTTTGTAAAGGAGAGAGAGGAGAAAGAAGAAAAGAGACGAGAGAAAGAAGAAAAGGAAAGATTGGAGAGAGAAGAAAAAGAAGAAAAGAAACGAGAGAAAGAAGAAAAGGAGAGACTAGAAAGAGAAGAAAGAGCCAAAGAACGTGAAATCAGGAGACTCGAAATCCAAGCAGAAGAAGCAGAGAAACAGCGAAGAGAGGCAGAGAAACAACGAGAAGATGAACCAAAAGAGGCGGAGAGGCAGCGTCAACACAAAATTCATCTAAAGCAGATGGAGATAGAGGCACAGAGCCAGAGAACTAATGAAGCAACAGCATTAGCGAGTAGAGAACAAACAGCCCGTGCGCCAAAACTTCCACCTTTCATTGAAAATTCAGATAAGATGGATGCTTATTTGGAGCGATTCGAGCGCTTCGCAAATAGCAACAATTGGAAACAAGAGACTTGGGCTATTAAACTGAGCGCACTTCTAACTGGCAAAGCGCTTGAATTTTACACCTGCCTACCAAGAGAAGAAGCCGAAGATTATACACAGTTGAAAGCCGCCCTGCTGAGACAGTATGACTTTACTGAAGAAGGTTACAGGCGACGATTTCGGAACTGCAAGCCTGAAGAAGGAGAAACACCTGGCCTATTCATTGAAGGAATCAGAAGCTACCTGGAGAAATGGATAGAGCTGGCTGGCCTAAACAGAGAGTACCAAGATCTGTGCGACCTGGTCATCAAAGAACAAGTTTTCAGCGCATGTTCTAAGGACCTGGCCGCCCACCTCAGAGAGCAAAAGGACCAGTCACTAAAGGCCCTGGCCGACTTCGCTCAAAGATACCTTGACGCTCACAACATGAAGTTCGGGTCCAGTAAGCCACAGCGTGTGTCTGCACCAGCAGAGGAAATCCACAATGTCAGAGACACCCCGAGATACAAGCCGGTGGAGAACCTGACATGTTTTCTCTGTGGAAAGAAAGGTCACAAAGCGATACGGTGTCCTTCTAAAGACATTCCCCGAGGCGACAACATCAGAAGATCCAACCCAGATCGTGGGATAGCAGGCAGAAGCAGTACCACGTCTCAACACAGAGCTGCCGCTGTATTAGCCAATGATGTGACGTCATCCAATGACTTTGAATCCAGAGAAAAGCGAGCGGCACCAGAGTTGATCGAATCTTTCAGAAAGAATGGACGCATCCCAGTAGGAGATGGGACTACATTTTTACCAGTCTCAAACATCGCGCTGCCTGAGAATGAAGTGCCGAACATGCCGGTGGTGTCAGGATTCGTCGCCGACACACCAGTGAGAGTGTTGAGAGACACTGGTTGTAGCTGCATCATCGTGAGAGAGGACCTAGTAGCTGAAGACCAGAAGCTACAGGAGTGGACCACCCTCATTTTGGCTGACGGAACTGTAAGGATTATCCCCCTTGCCAAAGTCAGTGTCGACACCCCATACTTGACAGGAGAGGTGAAGGTTTTGTGCGTGAAGACACCAGTCTACGACCTCATCATTGGAAACATTGATGGTGCCAGAAACGCAGACGATCCAAATCCAGAGTGGAGACTTGAAATATGTTCTGTTACCACGAGAAGTCAAGCAAAGAAGAGTCACCAGACCATCCCTCTAAAAGTGGCGGACAACACGGAAGCAGCAGTGGTGAATAAAGAAAGGCTGGTGGAGCTACAGAGAGGTCAAGACAAACCAAAATTGGCGGAATCGGTGCGTCTTGCTGATGACGAAAGACTAGACGACGAGAACCTATTTGACCTTAATGAACTCCGACATAAAGAGAATGTAGAAGATATCCAGTTCGGTCAGAATCTGACCCAGACTCAACGTGAAGAACTGCGCGTCCTGACTCAAGAGTTCGAGCATCGGTTTACACCTGACCCAGGGACAACAGACACCAACCAGCCCGAGGTTAATCTAACATCCGACAATCCCGTTCGCGACGAGTCGTGTCGTCTGTTTCGCTACACGAGTAAAGGACCGAGAAAGAATGTTCGAGAGACGCCGGACCTGAGAGTCGACATGGATTCCAGATCGCCAGTTGTTATCACGAAGGAACAAGAGAGATCCAATTTGGTGTGTATGAACTGTGACACTTTTCCTGAGCCGACAGTGTTTGACCCAGGACCAATAACTATGTGAACTGTGTACTGTACCCCATGATTCGATGATATCCAGAAGTGAACTTTGACATTGATTTTAGTTTAATCGAGGATTCACAGAACTTTGGAGCGAACTACCTGAGCCGAGCAGTTTAAATGAACATTTCTGTGTCCAGAACTTTTGTATGAAACATTTCGATGCTCAGGATTGTTTACAGGAACTGTGAGACGTTTATTTTAATTTGAGTTTGATGTGAAGTTATATTTTGTTTAGGGTTTTGTGTAGGTTCACACAGCCACAACCGTATTTTTGAAATTGAGAAGAAATTTTTGTGAAATTTCATTCTTAAGAGGGGGGTAATGTTACGATTGTGGTTGTGTTATCCTGTGAGAGCGTACATGTGTTGATCGTAGGTAACGATCCGATGTTTATTTGAGCTATCACGGTTACGTTTCACGTGTTTTTTTAGTAAGATTTTCTTTTGTTCGTGAGTAGAGCCGATTTCGTTTTGTTAAGTTTAGTCCGGAACGTTGTAGACAGGTCGCACTGTCTGGTGGCCTCGTAAGTGTCACGTGGGTTAGTTGACATCGCAACATTTTCGCTACTTTTTGTTTTCCTGTGCGCGTGTATCGAGCAGCCTTTATTTCGTTTGGTGAATGTTCTCGTACCTTTTTGAGCTATCATAGATAGGGATACCATACTTTTATGTGTCTTTATTATACGCTAGAA